>OX103947.1:4474340-5074340 GCA_944470405.2 Schistosoma mattheei
AAATGTGAAATGTAGAATACATGAGATTAGAGAAATGTGCCTGAATGCATGTGCACATTTGCATGGAGATATTCAGCATAGTGGAGATTGAGTTTTGTTGAGTATTCCGAATGAATATCTACTGTGTGGAGTTGGAGTGTATGAGAGTGTGGTGTAGAATTGGCATTGTTATGCTAATCTATTTTAAATGGTAGATAATGCATTTGTGTATCTGAGTAATTGTTTTTCATCTCTTTGTCTTGTTTTCGCTTATTTATTCGCTTTTTCTTATTTTGTGTTCTTTAACTTTAATTTTTTTGTTGTCTGTTCTTTTCATCCTTTTTATTTTATTTTATTCACTCAAATGTTTGTTTTAATATTAATTCAAACATTTATTTATGACTTACCACTGTATTGTAAACACCAACAACCATTAAATACCAAAGCTTCATTTTTGTGAATTCGTTTCAACTTGATAGCGTTTCCGTTATATAGTTTCTTTCATTGTATATCGTTACTTGCAACCTTTAATAAATGGTGCGATTTTTATTTGGTTGACACTTTGTTTTTTTTTTCATTTTTCGGTTATCTAAAAATAAATTTATATGCACTACGGAATATGGTCAGATTTGTAAACGTAAACTTTAAACATTCCTTCATTAGTTAATTATGCTGTTAAAAATATGTCGACCTCCTACTTCTAGGGACCATATTGTGTATATACGCTCATTATTTATTCCTTCTAACATATTTATGAATTTGTTTTTATATGAATTAATGTATTTTTACTCAGGCAAATTATAATTTTTAGTTTATTGTATAAAGATGGTAAATCCGATATCAAGTGATTTGTAGAAGTATCACTTCTTGACTTCATGGGAACCAGAGTGTGGTGTTTTTATATGGAAATAACGATTCCTTTGTACTTGTTGAATGCTTGATTTCGAATTCCAAGTACAGTACATTCGTCCGTTCTTATCTAGTACTTCTTGATCAAATTGCTTTATTTCTGGGATTCTTAGTTCATACTATAATTCAAATACTCCTAACCATCATATGGTCGTCGCTATGAAGCTTATGATGGTACGGTTGGACATACATTCAGATTTTGATGCTTTTGAGGATTACTTTGAAAGGTTCGAAATCTGGGCTATGACCAAGGAAGATGATGAGAATGTTAATATTGTAGCACATATTGGACCTATTCAGACAGTTTGTAATACTACTGTTCATCTTGCTGCAACGAATATTAAGTCTTGTAATTCTGATTCTATAAAGTCCAGTGTTCCTAATGATCATTTATCCTTATCAACGATTTCAAAAGTCAGTGTAGACTCATATAGCGGTTCAGAGTTAAATGAAACTCAGAATTCTTGCAAGACAACAGTTTCTAATCAATCAACTTATCAGATTTCTAATGTCATTGTACCAGATATGATTTTCCCTAATGATTCACTTATTTCTGACGAAATTCCTTGAAAATCTGAGGAAAATATGTTGAATGAACCTAGTAATGATCGAAAACCTGATGTAGTTTTGGTAGATGCTCATTTTTCTAATGATCCTTTGCTCAGCAATCACATTCTTAATAAATTCGAGCAAACTGTTTCAGAAGAGTCAGCTCTTGATGTTCTATCAAATATTATTTGTCCTTATAATGCATTTATTTCTTGTGGAAAACTTGTTCAGTGCGAAGCACAATTACTAAATGTGCTCGAGTTTGATAAGAATTTAGATGAATTCATATCAACTGCTGTTTATCATTATCACAAAGTCACTTCTAATGTTTACCCTAGTCAATGTGAGAAATATGTTTTAAATGAAGCCACAACATAGTAGTATTTCTCGACCTTAAGGAGACAATTCATTCTGATGGTCATAAGGTCCTATGGCAGTTCGTCACTGAAAGTAGTACCAAAGAAGTACATTAACCTTATGAAGGTTCTCCACTCGAATACAACTTGTCGACTGAGAGCTTATGGCGAACTGTGATCAGAATTGATTACCTCAGGCGGTGTTCGTCATGGCTGTCCACTCTCTCCATTCTTGTTCAACTTTGTCGTTGACGTGCTTATAGAGATAAAAAATTTCCTCATCTAAATTTCCAGGGATTGAACTTCTACCGGAGATTCACTTGTTTACTTAGAATATGCCGATGACATAGTTCTATTTGGTGAAGACGCTGACAAAATACAGAATCTTCTGACCACTCTAAGCAACAATGCAAGCATGTTTGGGATGCGATTTTCCCGCTCGAAATACATTCTTAGTTCATATTATAAGTCAAATATTCCTAATTATCATATGAATGCTACTGAAATATTGGTTCCTTTTAAAAAAGCGAGCTACTCTCTTCAATTTTTTATCACTATAAACAACCCTGATCTCTTCAGTCTAGAAAAAGACGTATAACATTGAAATAAAGAAGTGATATGAACTTCAGATTAGTTTTGTCAGTTGTTATTCCATTATTACCTTGACTTTCCGACAACTAATTGGTCGATCTGATCTATTCGCTGACTAAATCATTATACAGTTACTTACAAAAGTAATCCTCATAAATTAGTACACACATATAACAAGAAGAGTATAACTTGGTTTATATTAGAGACTAGTTTTAGTTAAACAACCCATGAATACTAGATAGAGATGGACAGCTTTTTGTGCCGATTAATGATTACTCAATTGCGTGCATCTATGGCCACACTACGATTTTTAGGTCTTGCTACCTATTATTTCTCCTTTTATGAAAAGCACTAACCAAAGTATATTATGAGTCAGTAATGGCAACGACTTTGATTAAACCAATAATCATAATAAATAAAATTTGTTGTTAATTAGATTGCTTGTGCAATCCACTTTATTCTTCTAATTAATATATAAATTGGCTCTTTGTTTTTTTCCAAAAATGGACTAAAATCTTACTTTGTAAAAGACTAAATTCTGACGAACGTCTATATATTAGCAGTACGTTTTGCCTATAAGATGATCTGGCTCTTCTATGGTACACGCAGTAACAAATGCAGAAGACGACCAGTGTAGCAGCAGTCTCAGCAGCAGTAGGTCTCAACATACACAAAGGGAAAAACATGATTCTCCGATACAACACAGCATGCACCAATCCAATCACAATCGACGGAGATTTGGAAGATGTAAAAACCTTTAATTATTTGGGTAGCATCATTGATGGACATGGTGGATCTGATGCAGATGTGAAGGCGCAGATCAGTTTGGCAAGACCAGTATATTTACAACTGAAGGACATCTGGAAATCAAAAGAACTGTCTATCAGCCAATACCAAGGTCAGGATTTTCAATACAAAAGTCAAGACAGTTCTACTTAATGGGGCAGAAACCTGGAGAAAAACGAAAGCCATCATCCAGAAGATACAGGTGTTTATTGACAGTTATCTACTAAAATACTTAGGACCCGTTGGCCGGACACTATTAATAACAACCTACTATGGTAGAGAAAAAACCAGATCCCAGCGAAGAAAAAGCTGTAGAAGTGGAAAAGACACATATTGAGGAAAGCAATCAACTGCGTCACAAGACACAAAAGTTTATAACTTTGTACACCTTCACAGTATACTGATTTCATTGTATGAATAATTGAAAGATTTAAGAACTGTTTATACACATTATCTAACCATTATTTTGTGTCTCGTCTTTCGTATCACATACTTTATTAATGGCTGATTAAAGTTCAAAATTATTTTTTATATATTCTGTCCTAATAAACAAAACTAATGAATAACAACTAGTTTTCTTTAAGGTTAACACAATTAGTGTCATAGGATGTTGTCCGTTTACAAATAATCATTCTGTAGCGGTAAATAAATCCCCAAAATAAATAGCACTAAGTTTTCGACATTGGATGCTGACCATATGTTTTAGTGGACTCACCTAGCTGAAGGCGCTCGGTCAGGCATCCGCACCAGATCACGTGTGGTAACGCCGTGCTCAACATCGACCGCAATCGCTAGCCAGATTAGATCCGAGAATTCCGATATATTGGTCATCGCCAAATATACTCTTCCGATCTCCTCGACTCTGTCTTTTGATTTCTCTTGGTGGGAACGAAATACATTAGAAGGTGTTACTGGTAGAAGCGTTGTCAAACACTGAATACCTGTGACATCATCAATTCTAAACTTATAAAAAGTGAACTATTCTTTGTTTTTTCTCCGTAACTTTGATGAAATCTATAAAGATAACAGTGTTATCTCTTATCTTGACGACAATTACATTGTTGTGGGAATGAATGGTGACCTTAATTAAAAGTTTTTATAAAACTAGCTGAGTTATTTCTTATTCATTAGTTTTGTTTAGTAGAACAGAATATATAAAAAGTAATTTTGAATTTTTATCAGCCATTAATAGAGTATGTGACACGAAAGACCAGACACAAAATAATGGTGAGATAATGTGTATTAACAGTTCTTAAATCTGTAGTGACCCACTTTTATCACGAGAACACGACTGGTTTAATGAAAACAATCATTATTACAACCAACTGTACCAGTGCTTGTTTTAACGTGATTTTGTTCAACTGTGGTAATTACAGCCATTTTGTGCTTCCATTACCTTCCATCATTGTTCCGCGGTTTTTGGCTTTGTTCGCACGTACTCTTCCTTCCTGCTTTCGCTTGTACCATTTCTTGACACGCTCTTGGTATTTGTTCGATACCACGAGATCGCCAACGAAATAAATCTGGTTACGTTCAACCTACGCCTTCTGATTTCTTTGGCATGTGTTTCTTGGTAGCGGTGTTCATAGCCAACTTCGACTCGACTCCACGCTACAAATCTTTCAGTTATTCATACAATGAAATACACTGCGGCTCAACTCGTTTATGGAACGACACATCGACTTCCAGGAGAATTCGTGGATCCTTCATCCTCTTCAATGAACGTGGATCTGACCTCCTACACGAACAGGCTTACAAACGCAATGCGTTCAGTTGGACCTGCTTTCGCTCGACCTCAATCAACTGATTTTTTCGTTCAACCTGACTTACGATATAGTACACACGTTTTCGTTCGTCGAGACTCGCATCGACGACCATTCGAATCAGCATACGAAGGACCCTTCAAAGTTCTTCAACGTGAATCTAAGTACTATATAGTCGATAAGAACGGAACCAACGATAGCATCAGCATCGATCGCTTAAAAGCAGCGTATTTAGAAGGAAATCCTATCTACGTGGATTTTCCTTCGGCACAACCGAACGACACGACTCCGACACTTATAATACCTCATCCGACAACCAACACACACGAAGATACTTCGACAGTATCCGAAAATAAACTTAAAACGACGCGTTCTGGAAGAAGGGTGAGATTTCCAGAACATTTAAACGACTATTGCACGTAAGGCACTTCTCGACATTTTATATTATTTAAAAAAAAACAATTTTAATATGCCTATATATTTTTATTTCTATTTAAAAAAACAAAACAAAAAAAACAATTTTTTTAATGCTATTACGTGTTCATGAGTTTATTTTCCTTTTTTTTTCCGCCGACATTGTGTTTTTACGCACATACGAGTGTATTTCGACATGCACTTACACTTTCTTTTTTCTTTTCCAGGACGGTTGGAAAAGAACGATGACGTTTATGAGGATCCGAAATTTTCATTGTACATTTTCTTTTTTTACTATGTTGTACCTCCGTCCCATATAGTAAGGAAAGACGACCAGACGCTGCTAAATTTAGCAAGCTATCAGAAGAGTGTTTACCAACGACAAACTCGTTGGGTTTAAACTTCTGGCTGGCCACGTCTTAGGGTCGTCACTGCCCCACTAGGGGGAGTGATCTGTAGCGGTAAATAAATCCCCAAAATAAATAGCACTAAGTTTTCGACATTGGATGCTGACCATATGTTTTAGTGGACTCACCTAGCTGAAGGCGCTCGGTCAGGCATCCGCACCAGATCACGTGTGGTAACGCCGTGCTCAACATCGACCGCAATCGCTAGCCAGATTAGATCAGAGAATTCCGATATATTGGTCATCGCCAAATATACTCTTCCGATCTCCTCGACTCTGTCTTTTGATTTCTCTTGGTGGGAACGAAATACATTAGAAGGTGTTACTGGTAGAAGCGTTGTCAAACACTGAATACCTGTGACATCATCAATTCTAAACTTATAAAAAGTGAACTATTCTTTGTTTTTTCTCCGTAACTTTGATGAAATCTATAAAGATAACAGTGTTATCTCTTATCTTGACGACAATTACATTGTTGTGGGAATGAATGGTGACCTTAATTAAAAGTTTTTATAAAACTAGCTGAGTTATTTCTTATTCATTAGTTTTGTTTAGTAGAACAGAATATATAAAAAGTAATTTTGAATTTTTATCAGCCATTAATAGAGTATGTGACACGAAAGACCAGACACAAAATAATGGTGAGATAATGTGTATTAACAGTTCTTAAATCTGTAGTGACCCACTTTTATCACGAGAACACGACTGGTTTAATGAAAACAATCATTATTACAACCAACTGTACCAGTGCTTGTTTTAACGTGATTTTGTTCAACTGTGGTAATTACAGCCATTTTGTGCTTCCATTACCTTCCATCATTGTTCCGCGGTTTTTGGCTTTGTTCGCACGTACTCTTCCTTCCTGCTTTCGCTTGTACCATTTCTTGACACGCTCTTGGTATTTGTTCGATACCACGAGATCGCCAACGAAATAAATCTGGTTACGTTCAACCTACGCCTTCTGATTTCTTTGGCATGTGTTTCTTGGTAGCGGTGTTCATAGCCAACTTCGACTCGACTCCACGCTACAAATCTTTCAGTTATTCATACAATGAAATACACTGCGGCTCAACTCGTTTATGGAACGACACATCGACTTCCAGGAGAATTCGTGGATCCTTCATCCTCTTCAATGAACGTGGATCTGACCTCCTACACGAACAGGCTTACAAACGCAATGCGTTCAGTTGGACCTGCTTTCGCTCGACCTCAATCAACTGATTTTTTCGTTCAACCTGACTTACGATATAGTACACACGTTTTCGTTCGTCGAGACTCGCATCGACGACCATTCGAATCAGCATACGAAGGACCCTTCAAAGTTCTTCAACGTGAATCTAAGTACTATATAGTCGATAAGAACGGAACCAACGATAGCATCAGCATCGATCGCTTAAAAGCAGCGTATTTAGAAGGAAATCCTATCTACGTGGATTTTCCTTCGGCACAACCGAACGACACGACTCCGACACTTATAATACCTCATCCGACAACCAACACACACGAAGATACTTCGACAGTATCCGAAAATAAACTTAAAACGACGCGTTCTGGAAGAAGGGTGAGATTTCCAGAACATTTAAACGACTATTGCACGTAAGGCACTTCTCGACATTTTATATTATTTAAAAAAAAACAATTTTAATATGCCTATATATTTTTATTTCTATTTAAAAAAACAAAACAAAAAAAACAATTTTTTTAATGCTATTACGTGTTCATGAGTTTATTTTCCTTTTTTTTCCGCCGACATTGTGTTTTTACGCACATACGAGTGTATTTCGACATGCACTTACACTTTCTTTTTTCTTTTCCAGGACGGTTGGAAAAGAACGATGACGTTTATGAGGATCCGAAATTTTCATTGTACATTTTCTTTTTTTACTATGTTGTACCTCCGTCCCATATAGTAAGGAAAGACGACCAGACGCTGCTAAATTTAGCAAGCTATCAGAAGAGTGTTTACCAACGACAAACTCGTTGGGTTTAAACTTCTGGCTGGCCACGTCTTAGGGTCGTCACTGCCCCACTAGGGGGAGTGATCTGTAGCGGTAAATAAATCCCCAAAATAAATAGCACTAAGTTTTCGACATTGGATGCTGACCATATGTTTTAGTGGACTCATCTAGCTGAAGGCGCTCGGTCAGGCATCCGCACCAGATCACGTGTAGTAACGCCGTGCTCAACATCAACCACAATCGCTAGCCAGATTAGATCAGAGAATCCCGATATATTGGTCATCGCCAAATATACTCTTCCGATCTCCTCGACTCTGTCTTTTGATTTCTCTTGGTGGGAACGAAATACATTAGAAGGTGTTACTGGTAGAAGCGTTGTCAAACACTGAATACCTGTGACATCATCATTGGTGAGACCGTCGTGATCTGGTACACCTTATTGCAACTGTGAGTCTGTTCCTTTTTGGGATTTTTATATATCATTGCCTTATTTTTTATTTTTTTTAAACATTGTGATTTTTTTTCGTGTTTTTCTTGGATATATATATATATTTTCCCCTCGTTCATTATCGTACTTCATATTTCATCATGACTGAACAGACACCTAAAGTACTCAAGCTTAAGACCTTGTCCCCACCTTCGTTTCAACTGATGCCTTTCTGGCCCGACAACATCGAAGCCTGGTTTTGCTACGCAGAAGCCGACTTTTCCGAGCACGGCGTGATCGACACACGTGCACAATTCCTCGCAGTAGTCAAGGCACTACCGCGCGAATTCAACAGGTACGTAACACCTAGTATGTTTACTAGTGATGTTTCCGATCCTTACGAAATCTTAAAACGCTCGATTCTTAAACGAGGAGACCTAACCGATCGACAAAGGTTAGATCAACTCTTCAACAACATCGACCTGCAACACGGTTCTGCGACAGACATGTTGCAACGGATGAGAGAGGTTATAGGCCCAAGAACTTTCGACGAAGGTCTATTCAAACAACTCTTCTTGTCAAAACTTCCCCAACAGGTGCAAGCAGTTCTGGTCTCGTTCCAGAACAACGCCTTAGACGAACTAGCTGTATCTGCCGACCGCATTCTAGAAATTACGAAACCTTCTACTACCGAGGTATTTTCAGTCAAAGAAAAGCCTCACACGACTCAGAATGACATAACCGACTTATGTCACACACTCACGCGTTATCTTAGTCTTCGTACCGACCGTAAGAGATCGCGCACACCACGTAGAAGCATTTCTCGTAAGCGATCTGTCTCTAGACCACGAGAGACAGATAACCCCGACTGGTGCTGGTATCATAACCAGTATGGAAAGTTTTCCAGAAATTGCAGAAAACCCTGCAATTTTCCCAACACGAAACCGACTGATTCGAAAAACAATTCGGGAAACTTCCAAGCCGGCACGCGTTAACGGCAACCGTAGCCGGCGAACAAAGCCGTCTGTTATTCGTCACAGATGTGACAACGAGAGTTCGCTACCTCGTCGACACTGGCGCAGAAGTTAGCGTTCTCCCAGCAAATCCTAACGACCGACTTCACGAATCGACCCTAAACTTACAGGCGGCAAACGGAAAACCGATCGCTACGTATGGCAAAAGGTACGTTTACCTTAACGTGGGTTTACGCAAACCCATCCACTGGATTTTCGTCGTTGCAGATGTTTCTATGCCAATCATTGGTATGGACCTTCTACAACACCACAATCTGATCATCGACACTCGCAAACGGAGGCTAGTAGACGGAAACACTAATTTGTCCGTTTGCGTAACTTCTTTTACTGGTTGTAGAGTATCCCCAGTCACAGTTAAACATATGATAGACCCACTCTATCAACCACTACTCGATAAGTACCCTGGGATACAACAAACTCAACCGAAACTACCGTGTGTAACCAGCAATGTTACACATCACATCACGACTACAGGACCACCTGTATTCTCTAAAGCACGACGACTAGCTCCTGAAAAGCTAAGGTTAGCGAAAAACGAATTCGATCACATGATGGACTTAGGAATCATACGACCGTCAAGTAGCCCATATGCATCTCCGTTGCACATGGTCCCTAAAAAGGACAGCAACGATTGGCGTCCAACTGGTGACTATCGGCGATTGAACGCGAAAACCATTCCCGATCGTTACCCGTTGCCTCACATTCACGATTTGACAGCTACCTTGAAAGGTACAACTGTCTTTTCGAAAATCGACTTGGTTAAAGCGTATAACCAAATCCCTATGGCTACTGACGACATACCGAAAACAGCTATCATAACTCCCTTCGGACTCTATGAATTTTTGCGAATGCCTTTCGGTCTAAGGAATGCTGCTCAAACATTCCAAAGATTCATAGACGACGTTTTTCGAGGTCTCAACTTCGTACACGCGTATGTTGACGACTGTCTAATCGCAAGTCCGGACAGAGAAACACATCTCAAGCATCTGGACCTTGTTTTCGAACGATTACAAAAACATGGCATAACTGTAAACGTTCAGAAATGCCAATTTGGAACCGACTCGTTAGACTTTCTGGGACACACTATCGATGCTCAAGGTATCCGACCCCTTAGAACCAAAGTGGCGGCCATTCTGGATTACCCAGAACCGACCACCGTCAAGCAATTACGCACGTTCAACGGCCTGGTAAGTTTCTATAGACGTTTCATACCCAAATGCGCATCACTTATGAAACCTCTGACCGACCAACTTCGTGGAAATGCGAAATCCATTAATTTGGACGACACCGCACGAAAAGCATTCTCCACAGTTAAGGAACTGATTGCTAAAGCAACAATGCTCGCACATCAGGACACCCGAGCACCCATTAGCATCGCAGTAGACGCATCCGACTCAGCAATCGGAGGAGTCTTACAACAATGGGTTAACAACTCCTGGCAACCCTTGGCATTTTTCTCTAGAAGGTTGCTAGACACCGAATCGAGGTACAGCACATTCGGTAGGGAACTCCTAGCTATGTATTGTGCTGTACGGCATTTCCAACACTATATCGAAGGCCGTGAATTCACTCTTTTCACGGACCATAAACCGCTCACTTTCTCGTTAAGCTCTCCTTCTGACAAGTACTCTCCCCGTGAGTCTCGACAACTGGACTACATTTCGCAGTTTACTTCAGATATTCAACACATCTCTGGAGCAAACAATGTAGTTGCAGACGCTTTATCTCGTATAACTTCCTTGAACAGTTTCCAAGGAATCGACCTTCTTAAACTCGCCGAGCTTCAAAAAGAAGACAGTGATCTTCAGCACGAGTTATCGTCCACAACACTTAAACTACGCATCAAACAGATGGGAACAGGTAAGGAAACCTTACTTTGTGACACATCTACAGGTAGGGATCGCCCAATCGTGCCGAAACATTATCGACGCAATGTCTTCAACACATTGCACAAACTTTCTCATCCAGGTGTTCGTGCAACCATCAAGCTTATAGCAGAACGATTTTGCTGGCCTGGCATGAATAAAGACGTGAGGGAGTGGGCACGCTCCTGTGTAAGCTGCCAAAAATCTAAGGTTATCAGACACAATAAATGTCCCTTAGGCTCGTTTAAAACTCCCGATGCTCGTTTCGACCATGTTCATCTGGATTTGGTAGGACCTTTACCAGATTCAAATGGATACTCTTATCTCTTAACCTGCGTAGACCGTTTCACTCGATGGCCAGAAGCAGTACCTATCAAGGACAGCACTGCTGAAACAGTGGCCCGCACATTCGTCGAACGATGGGTAGCAAACTTCGGTTGCCCTTCAACCATCACTACAGACCGCGGACGTCAGTTTGAATCTGATCTTTTCCGTCGTCTGACCACACTTTTAGGAATCACTCGCTTCCGAACGACCGCCTACCACCCACAAGCAAACGGGTTGGTAGAACGTTTTCACCGACAACTGAAAGCTTCGCTATCAGCTGCAAACGTTTCACAATGGACCGACGCTCTTCCACTCGTCTTACTAGGTATCCGCAATGCAGTGAAAGCTGACATTGGATACACTGCGGCTCAACTCGTTTATGGAACGACACTTCGACTTCCAGGAGAATTCGTGGATCCTTCGTGCTCTTCGATGAACATGGATCTAACCTCCTACACGAACAGGCTTACAAACGCAATGCGTTCAGTTAAACCTGCTTCCACTCGACCTCAATCAACTGATGTTTTCGTTCAACCTGACTTACGATATAGTACACACGTTTTCATTCGTCGAGACTCGCATCGACGACCATTCGAATCAGCATACGAAGGACCCTTCAAAGTTCTTCAACGTGAATCTAAGTACTATATAGTCGATAAGAACGGAACCAACGATAGCATCAGCATCGATCGCTTAAAAGCAGCGTATTTAGAAGGAAATCCTATCCACGTCGATTTTCCTTCGGTACAATCGAACGACACGACTCAGACACTTATAATACCTCATCCGACAACCAACACACACGAAGATACTTCGACAGTATCCGAAAATAAACTTAAAACGACGCGTTCTGGAAGAAGGGTGAGATTTCCAGAACATTTAAACGACTATTGCACGTAAGGCACTTCTCGACATTTTATATTATTTTTTTAAAAAAAAACAATTTTAATATGCTTATATATTTTTATTTCTATTTAAAAAAACAAAACAAAAAAAACAATTTTTTAACGCTATTACGTGCTCATGAGTTTATTTTCCATTTTTTTTCCGCCGACCTTGTGTTTTTACGCATATACGAGTGTATTTCGACATGCACTTACATTTTCTTTTTTCTTTTCCAGGACGGCTGGAAAAGAACGATGACGTTTATGAGGATCCGAAATTTTCATTGTACATTTTCTTTTTTTACTATGTTGTACCTCCGTCCCATATAGTAAGGAAAGACGACCAGACGCTGCTAAATTTAGTAAGCTATCAGAAGAGTGTTTACCAACGACAAACTCGTTGGGTTTAAACTTCTGGCTGGCCACGTCTTAGGGTCGTCACTGCCCCACTAGGGGGGGAGTGATCTGTAGCGGTAAATAAATCCCCAAAATAAATAGCTCTGTAAGTTTTCGACATTGGATGCTGACCATATGTTTTAGTGGACTCATCTAGCTGAAGGCGCTCGGTCAGGCATCCGCACCAGATCACGTGTAGTAACGCCGTGCTCAACATCAACCACAATCGCTAGCCAGATTAGATCAGAGAATCCCGGTATATTGGTCATCGCCAAATATACTCTTCCGATCTCCTCGACTCTGTCTTTTGATTTCTCTTGGTGGGAACGAAATACATTAGAAGGTGTTACTGGTAGAAGCGTTGTCAAACACTGAATACCTGTGACATCATCAATTCTAAACTTATAAAAAGTGAACTATTCTTTGTTTTTTCTCCGTAACTTTGATGAAATCTATAAAGATAACAGTGTTATCTCTTATCTTGACGACAATTACATTGTTGTGGGAATGAATGGTGACCTTAATTAAAAGTTTTTATAAAACTAGCTGAGTTATTTCTTATTCATTAGTTTTGTTTAGTAGAACAGAATATATAAAAAGTAATTTTGAATTTTTATCAGCCATTAATAGAGTATGTGACACGAAAGACCAGACACAAAATAATGGTGAGATAATGTGTATTAACAGTTCTTAAATCTGTAGTGACCCACTTTTATCACGAGAACACGACTGGTTTAATGAAAACAATCATTATTACAACCAACTGTACCAGTGCTTGTTTTAACGTGATTTTGTTCAACTGTGGTAATTACAGCCATTTTGTGCTTCCATTACCTTCCATCATTGTTCCGCGGTTTTTGGCTTTGTTCGCACGTACTCTTCCTTCCTGCTTTCGCTTGTACCATTTCTTGACACGCTCTTGGTATTTGTTCGATACCACGAGATCGCCAACGAAATAAATCTGGTTACGTTCAACCTACGCCTTCTGATTTCTTTGGCATGTGTTTCTTGGTAGCGGTGTTCATAGCCAACTTCGACTCGACTCCACGCTACAAATCTTTCAGTTATTCATACAATGAAATCAGTATACTGTGAAGGTGTACAAAGTTATAAACTCTTACTTACGTATGCCTGTTACTCCCGAAGGAGTATAGGGAGCCGACCAGCATTCTCCAACACATTCTGTCCTGGAACTTCTTTTCTAGTTCTATCCAATTGTTGTGCATTCTTTTCACGCCTGTCTATATTTCTCGCCGTAATGTGTTTGTTGGTCTTCCCCTACTCCTTTGACCTTGAGGATTCCAAGTGAGGTCGTGTCTTGTGACGCTTTCCTCAATATGTGTCTTTTCCACTTCCAGAGCTTCTTTTTGATTTCTTTCGAAATCGGTAACACATCTCGGTAATTGTTCGGTTGTTAAGCAGCCAAAAAGACGTATCGCTTTTATGAGCTGAATATTATTAATTACTGAGTAACAACTCTTTCAGAAACTACAATACTCAACTAATAGTTGATATTTCAGTCTTTTGTGGGACTACCAGAGTAATATGATGTCAGTAACACATGTCACTTATGTTGAATCATAAGCATGTTACATGTGTTTGATAAAGCTCATGTTGAAATTCATTCAACAAAATTGTATCTAGAAAGACATTGATGTTGAATTATGGAGCACCTGTCTACAGAATAAAAATCATCATTCATGAAACGCGATCAAGCATAAATTTTCAGATTTTTTAAAGTTATAATCTACTTTTCACCTATGGACAAGTGTGGGAAGATAGAAGAGACGGTGAGCAATGTGAATGCGTTGTACTAATTCCAAAATAAGTATTGTGGTGTTTGAATAAACTGATGATACCTTTGTACTTGTTGAATGCTCGATTTCGAATTCCAAATACAATACATTCGCTTGTGCTTGTGTCTTACTTTTTAATTCAATTGCGGTAATTCTGGGACTCTTAGTTCATACTATAATTCAAATAATTCAATACATTATATTGGCGTCGCGATGGAGCCTGCAACGGAAAAGTTAGATATTCATTCAACTCCTGAAGCTTTTGAGGATTACTTGGAAAGGTTCGAAATCTGGGCTATGATCAAGGAAAATGACGATGATGTTAATATTGTGGCACACTTCCTCACATTCATTGGGAGAGAAGCGTACAGCTTAATAAAAACTTAGGCATACCCAGAAAAACCTATCTCACTCCCTTATGCAACTCTTAAAGAGCTATTATTAAGTCATGTAAAATGCACCAGTTTTCAATGCCGTGAAAGGGCAAAGTTTCATAAGATGGTTCGTCAAAATGACCAAAAGGCTCGGTAATTCATCCTTGAATTACAGAAACAAGCTGCCAAGTGTAATTTCGGTGATCAACTTCATGTGCAACTGAGAGATCGATTAACTGCAGGAATTAACATACCGAGAGAGAGCTGTCAAAAATGCCAAACTGTTCCATTCAAGATGTGAAGTGGCCCGTTGATCTGATTCCAGTTTAGATTGTACGAATGATTGTCATCGCCTATTCTCGTATATCATCGTCGACTTAGATCGCGTTATCCAATAACGGAATTAAACAAGTCGAATAACGAGAATTGACTTGAGAATACATATATTTCGTACATGAAGCAAATGAAGCACAGCAAAGCAAAAATGACACGTATGGAAGATGGCTGGGAAGCCAACTCCATTTTAGTCGAGCGTTACTCAATATTTATAGTCAGACAAAATTAAGCTGCAGACATGTGATCAATAGGATAAGACGGGCACACACATATACGCTCATATAAAAACAGTCAAGACTGATAAGCGAATAAATGACAAGGTCAAAATATGGCTCAAGTAAAATGAATAGAATGGGATGTCCGAAAGCTAAAATAAGGTATATGGGCTTGGCATAATAACTGACACTACAGATGCTAGAACTACATGTATTAACTACAAAGCAGTCAATAAACTTGATATCCAGTCGATGAAGATTTCTAATACTTTGCTTAGTCGTCGTGATGAACTACAGTCTCAGGGTCAATCAAACTTGCGTTCATTTAACAGTGATTCCTATTCTCGTGTAAATATGAAAGGTGTTTCAACGAGGAATTACAAAGCGAATCACAAAGGTGAGATGACGTTTGGTAAATGTTTATCATGTGGAAAGTTTCATGCTCGCAATTCATGTGTATTTCGTAATGCTAAATGTTTTAAATGTGGTAAGGTAGGACACATTCAGTCAGTATGAAAAGCTACTGTCCATTTTGCTTCAAGCTGTACTAGATCTTGTAATTTAAGTTTCAATAATTCGGATGCTTTTAATGATCATTTATCTTTATCAACGATTTCAAAAGACAATGCAGAGTCATATGGCAGTTCAGAGTTGGATGAAATCCAGAATTCTTGTGAGACAGAAGTTCCTAATCAACCGATTTATCAGAATTCTCATGCTATTGTACCAGGTATGACGTTTCCTAATGATTCACATATTTCTAATGAAATTACTTGCAATTCTGATAAAAATATGTTAAGTGAACCTTTGGTGACATAAATTCAGTGATTTTTGTAACAACAAAAATAAAAACCACGTTTTTTTCTCTAATTTGTCACACTTTAGTTGTAACCACATTTTTATTCAATATCTGTTGTTTTGCTGTATCACTTGTTAAAAAGACGATGATAATTGTTTCGAAAAATGATATACGATTCTACTACCGCGTTGTTTAAAATATATAACACTATCTACGCCGTTTGTTCTTCTGTTTTATCGGCCACCGTTTTGATTGAAGACCATAATAGTATTATAACATCATTATAGGCCTTCCGACTCAACGTTGGACTTTTGGCGCGGATTACTATTGTATAATACTATTGGACTCCGTCTTCCTCATTACATCATTGGTGCAGTCACTTGCAGAGGAACACCTGTCAATCAAGTGAACTCAGTTTGTGGTCGTTGTTCTCACGAGGCAATTCACAAGTAACATTCATTCTATTGTAACTGTTAGTGTCCGTTTGTTTAATATACCTTTTGTATTTCTAACGGTATTTTGTTACCTTTGATTTTACTAACGGACAGACATCTTGGTTTCTTTACTATTAATCTTTTTGGTATTAACCTAGTGTATCAATATATTTTGTGTAAGATCTTTTTGTTTGGGAACCACCACAAATTTGATGAGCCCGTAAAATGTTTTTCCCTCGAAACTACTCTTGAGTTCACTTACAGACATTACGGCGTTATTTTATCCTTGGTAGTATTTAATTTTTCGTAAATTTGTAATGTACTCATTCGAAACCGAAGGCATCAGCCAGGATAACATTTCAGCAGAGCTACACGCTCTAAATTTGATAAATGTGTCCCCATTCAGCTGATTAAATCCTGGTTTTTGCAAGTAGAAATACAATTTCAGCGTTGCAACATACGCTCACAGGCATCTGAATATTCTTTTGTGCTTCGATTACTACCCACTGAAGTTGCATCTGAGGTATCAGATTTGATAGATAATGTTCCTCTAGCTAACCCATATGATCAATTGAAGCAGGCAATTATTCAACGTACCTCATTATCGGATGAAAAAAAGATTACAGCGATTACTGCACGAATGTGAGCTAGGCGACAAATCACCGTCTCAATTATTACGACACATGAGACAATTAGCTGGCCTTTATAAATTTGATGATGCTTTCCTCAAGGAGATTGGCTACAACGTTTGCCAACAGTAGTTAGGCAAATTCTTTGCGCTTCTAGCCAACCATCAGATTTAGAAAGTCTTGCTAGCATGGCCGATAAAGTTTTAGAAGTTACACCCTGCACTACACCTTACGTACAGACAATATTAGAAACTTCGAACGATAAGCAAACTCCCACCATAGCATCGTTAACTGAGCTAGGCGAACTGCGAGCACATCATGAACGAACTGTCGCTAGTCTCGAAAATAAACTGGATGCATTACAATTATTAATCTCCAATTTCACATTTACAAGACCTCTCTCTAGTTCTCAAGGGAGTAAGAATCGAGATAACCCAAAAGGAAATAAAAACGACGACAACATATGTTGGTACCACAAAAAATATGGTGACAAAGCTACGAAATGTGTTACGTCTTGTAAATTTTTCAAGTCATTTTCCTCACCAAAACGTGTCAACCAAACCATGGTAGTGACAAATGTTTCTAGTCATGCGCCTACTCGCCTTTTCCATGTTCTTGATAAAACTTCAGGGTACAAATTCTTAGTAGATACTGGAGCTGAAGTCAGTGTCATCCCACTTACCTTAGCCAACAAACCCATTGCTAAGAGTGGAAAATATACTCTAAGAGCAGCTAATAAAACCGAAATAAAGACATTTGGCGAACAATCTCTGACATTAGACTTAGGAATTAGACGTCATTTAACCTGGGTGTTCATTATTGCTGATGTCCGCCACCCTATACTAGGTGCAGATTTTCTAAGCTTCTACAACTTACTAGTTGACGTTAAAAGAAGAAAAATTATCGATTCCTGTACGAAGCTTCAAGTCCAGGGAATTCAGTCGGACTACCACATACATAGTATTAAAATTGACACCTTAGGAAACGACATATTCGCCACTATTTTATCTAAATTTCACAAAATAACGAAACCGGGCTACAGTGAAAACACGGTCCAACATTCTGTAGTACACCGGATCATCACAAAAGGTCAACCAACTTCGGCACGTCCACGCCGATTACCACCGGACAAACGGAATGTTGCAAAAGTTGAGCTTGATCATATGATGCGGCTAGGTATAATACGTCCGTAAAGTAGCCCCTGGGCATCCCCACTCCACATGGTGCCCAAGCGAGACCAAGATTGGCGACCTTATGGTGATTATAGATCATTGAACAACCTAACATTACCGGATCGTTACCCAATTCTTCATTTACATGATTTTTCGCTCACTTTACACGGCAAGCAAACTTTTTCTAAAATCGATCTTGTGCGAGCGTATCACCAGATTCCAGTAGCATCCGAGGACATAGCAAAAACAGCCATCATTACTCCATTTGGTTTGTTTGAATTCCTAAGAATGCCATTTGGATTAAAGAATGCCGCACAGACATTTAAACGATTTATGGATGAGGTCAATAAAGGCCTAGATTTTGTTTTCGTGTGTATTGATGATGTCTTAATAGCTAGCAGTTCACTCCATGAACACGCTGATCACCTATATCAATTATTCGAAAGATTTCAGAAATATGGCATAGTGATTAACCCATCCAAATGTATTTTTGGAGTTGAGAGTTTAGATTTTTTAGGTCACTTGATAGGCAAACGTAGAATTAAACCTTTGGATACAAAAATAGAAGCCATCAAGAATTTTCCAGAACCAGACTCATGGAACAAACTTCGACGTTTCTTGGGGATGATCAATTTTTATCGTCGCTTTATTCCACATTGCTCAACCATCCTACAACCTTTGACGGAGGTGTTAAAAGGTAAAGCCAAAAAGTTTACATTGCCCTCCCAAGCGAAAGATGCCTTTTCTGCAGCTAAAACAGCAATCGCTTCTACTACTGTGCTGACCTACTTAAGCCCTGACCCGGAAGCAACACTAATCCTGTGTACAGATGCATCACAGGCAGAAGTAGGTGCAGTACTACAACAGCGAGTTTATAACGAAGTCAAACCACTTGCCTTCTTTTCAAAGAACCTAGAACCAACCCAAACTCAATATAGCACTTTCGGTAGAGAACTATTGGCTATTTACCTAACTGTTAAACATTTTAACCACTTACTGCAAGGCAGAGACTTTGTGATACTCACTGATCACAAACCTTTAACCTATGCCTTTAACGCGAAAAGTGACCGTTATTCCCCTAGAGAAATGCGACAATTGGATTATATTAAACAATTTTCGACCAATATACAGTTTATAAAAGGTGGGTCAAATGTTGTTGCGGATACTTTGTCACGTTTCAATGTCGATGCAATTTCCTTCGCCAAAGGAATCGATTTATTAGACATGGCACGTTTGCAGACAGATGATCCTGACCTTGATGCTTGTAAACAAAGTTCGAGCTTGTCCTTAAAAAGTGTTCCTATACCGCATTCTGACTCTACTATCATTTGTGATACTTCTACTGGAACGCAAAGAACTTTTGTGCCAATAGTGTGTAGTGACTCACATTTATCACGAGAACACGACTGGTTTAATAAAAACAATTATTATTATAACCAACTGTACCAGTGTTTATTTTAATGTGCTTTTGTTTGACTGTGCTAATAACAGCTATTTTGTGCTTCCATTCTTATTCACACACTTTTGATTGTGACTTCGCGCGAATTCGGTTACGTTCTGTAACCAAGCTTGTATCCTGGCACGATCTCGGTATCCTTTCGATGCCACGAGATCGCCAGCAAATGTATCTCGATTTGGCCCATTAATTGTCTTCTGATATTTGGCTTCTCGGGGATTTTATGGATTTATTTGGTTACGTTCTACCTTCGCCTTCTGATTAACTTGGCACGTGTTTCTTGGTAGCGGTGTTCATAGTTAATCCCAACTCGATGCCACGCTACAATTGGTGACCCAAGTTCTGGAACACGCCTCAACCTCTGTTCGAATCTCTCAAAGAAGCCAATGCGGTGAGTCTATGATTTATCTATCCACGTCTGTCGTATATTTTCATATTTTTTGATATATAATATACTCGACATGACGGATAACGGTAAGAATAGTATTAATATAATAGACTCACATGTATGTGTACCGAATCCTTGTCACTTATTATTCGCGTGACGACGAATTCCACGCTTTATTCGAGAAATTTTCCCCTATTAACTATTCTCCTCGCTGACCCGGCTGCTTGGTACGGAATGCATTCGCATACGCATTAACGTCTACCTCCCAGCATCAAATGGTTAAGTTGAACGGTTTCATTGCCAACTTAAAAGTGCTCTACGAGCACACGAAAACGTCAACTGGTACGAAACCTTATCGCTCGTCCTCTTAGGTATTCGAAGGGGCTTGAAGGCAGATATACAATGTTCCGCCGCTGAACTGGTATACGGCTCGACATTGCGTCTGCCCGGGGAATTCTTCACACCACGGAGCAGACCTGATTTCGGTAAATCAGACTACGTCCATCGACTGTCTGCATTTATGCGAACGCTGTCTCCGGTGTCAACTCGAATACAACATCGACAGGTCGCTCTCCCTCGAGAGTTATCTACCTGTTCACATGTTTTTGTACGAGTAGATTCGGTACGCAAATCTTGGCAACAACCTTCCGAAGGCCATTTTCGCGTGGTTGCTCGTCACGAAAAGACCTTCAAGGTTGATCGACACGGCCGCGTCGAGATCGTCAGCATTGATCGTCTCAAACCAGCACACGTCGATGACAGTGCCCTATCTGACAACCTGAGATTCAATGCTAGACCTATCAAACCTACTAGCGGGATCCTCAAACCATCTTCAGGTCCCACGCTAGATACATCTGAGACCTCAATCTCACGTCCCAGTCAACAGCACGCGTCATCTGCACTGTCTACGGACGAGACGACAGTCTCACGTCCAGATCGGCAGACCACGCCGCCTCTGACCTCGGATGAAATTGCAGGCTCACGAGATACGAACGAGACTGTTGTCTCACGTTCCGGTCGCCGAGTACGGTTGCCCGTACGCTTCCGCGACTAGCCGCACAGTTAACAACCGATACAGTGTAGGACTATTCCTATGCTACATGCATGCTACACTCTTCTCTTTTTTGATTTTCTTTTTGTTTCCTGAGCCCACGTCTCCGACCATCCCCGTTTGTTTCCGTCGACTTCAGTCAACTTTGGCGAAAGCTGGCCTGATCACCCACGCTCTTGTCAACGCGCTCAGTCGATATTTTCGTTTCGAATGTTTGGCATATGCTTGGTCTCGAACTTGGTCGTTACGGTCGCTACTGTATTCGTCCTACGTCTGCAGCGTTTCTGGTGCGCACCCCTACGAACGCCATCTTCAGATTCTGGATACAAACCACTCTGGTGTGGCATGCCAACTCAAGCAACAAAGACAGCACATCGTTCCCGGTACCGTTCTCGGAAAACGACGTTCGTTGGCAACTCGACGATCAACGCTCGCTTTCCTGTTCGCCAACTCTTCCGTCCATCAATCGCTCGTCAGCCGATCAGTCCCACGATTTAAACCGCTACTTATCGAAAGTGTAAACCCTTTCTAACGGGGGGCTATGTAGTGACTCACATTTATCACGAGAACACGACTGGTTTAATAAAAACAATTATTATTATAACCAACTGTACCAGTGTTTATTTTAATGTGCTTTTGTTTGACTGTGCTAATAACAGCTATTTTGTGCTTCCATTCTTATTCGCACACTTTGATTGTGACTTCGCGCGAATTCGGTTACGTTCTGTAACCAAGCTTGTATCCTGGCACGATCTCGGTATCCTTTCGATGCCACGAGATCGCCAGCAAATGTATCTCGATTTGGCCCATTAATTGTCTTCTGATATTTGGCTTCTCGGGGATTTTATGGATTTATTTGGTTACGTTCTACCTTCGCCTTCTGATTAACTTGGCACGTGTTTCTTGGTAGCGGTGTTCATAGTTAATCCCAACTGGACGCCGCGCTACAGGTGTACAGAAAAAGAGCCTTCGATTGTCTTCACTCACTATCCCATCCAGGGATTCGTGCTACTGTGAAACTGATTGCTGAAAGATTCTTCTGGCCAAGATGAATGCAAATATAAAAGAAAGGACCAGGACTTGTGTACAGTGTCAGCTCAGTAAAATACATAGACATACGATTACAACACCGTCAGCATTCAGTCTACCCGACCATCGTTTTCAACATGTTCACGTTGATTTAGTTGGTCCTCTGCCTCCATCTAACGGATTCACTTACATTTTTACTGCGGTGGACCGTTTCACTAGATAGCCAATTGCATACCCAATAAAAGATATCTCCGTGGAAAATGCTGCTGCTGTATTCCTGGACAGATGGATCGCTAATTTTGGTGTACCTTCTACAGTCACTTCTGACAGAGGTTCACAGTTCCAATCTCACCTCTTCAATGAATTCACCCGCATTTTAGGAATCCATCACATCACTAAAACAGCATACCATCAAGCAGCGAATGGACTAGTGGAACGATTCCACAGACAACTAAAAAGCTCATTGATTGTTACTAGATGGAGTGAATCTTTATTTCTTATTTACGTTCCACAATTAAAGAAGACCTACAATGCACTCCTGCACAGCTCGTCTATGGAACTAATTTAACCTTACCGGGTCAACTAGTGAGGCATAATGACAAACTCGTATGTACAGATCCCACTTCTTTTTGCGAAAGGCTAATGAGCCATATGAATAAAATTAAGCCTGTTGCACCTCGGCCAGTTGTCTTAAAAGAGCAAGTTGGCAAGCATCTAAATACGTGTAAATTTGTATTTGTTCGTGTTGACTCCGTAAGACGTCCTCTGCAACATCCTTATGAAGGACCATATGAAGTAGTTGAGAGGCAAACAAAATATTTCACAATCAATAAGAACGGAAAAAAAGAAACAGTTTCAATCGACAGGATAAAACCTGCTTTTATAGAGTCTGAAACACATGACAGCCGAAAGCCGTCTAAAGACAGCGGCAATCACACAACGCAGCTTCCAGCGTTTCCAAATAATTCTTCACCAACTCCTACGAAATCAATACTTCGTAAAACAGATGGTTCTAAAGTTACAGCTCCCACAATTTACCTTCTACGAAAACAACTCGTTCAGGAAGACATGTACATTTTCCTAGACGTTATGTTGAATTAATTACTTAATCTTTATTCTGTCATTACCTGTAATGTGATTAAATATCTATATTAGCAGAGTTACTAATAACATTTTTTTGCAAGCATTTTTTCTGAAAAAATTCTTGTGTATTACTAATATTGATAAATTCATTATGTTTTTCTCTACATGTGTATGCGTTTCATATGATGTTTATTATTAATTGTGCAAATATATACAATTTCGTTGGACTCGTTCAGTTTATCACTAATTAGTTACACAATGTAAAAATGTATTTACACTTTTCGGTGAACTCTCAATTTAATTACTGTTATTACTAATGATACTATTATTATTATTATGCACTCCGTTATTGTTGTTAAACTTTTTATATACATTAAAGTCTCTTTACTACAAGACAAACATTTTGTTCTTAAATATGTATACACGTATGATTTTTTTAAATAACATTTGTTTACCCTTTTCGTTCTGTAATTTTCTCCTCCCTCCAAAGTATTTAGAGTTTTACGTCGAGCATACTTTCACCGACGCATGCCCTAGGGGGGTAGTAATATGGTGACATAAATTCAGTGATTTTTGTAACAACAAAAATAAAAACCACGTTTTTTTCTCTAATTTGTCACACTTTAGTTGTAACCACATTTTTATTCAATATCTGTTGTTTTGCTGTATCACTTGTTAAAAAGACGATGATAATTGTTTCGAAAAATGATATACGATTCTACTACCGCGTTGTTTAAAATATATAACACTATCTACGCCGTTTGTTCTTCTGTTTTATCGGCCACCGTTTTGATTGAAGACCATAATAGTATTATAACATCATTATAGGCCTTCCGACTCAACGTTGGACTTTTGGCGCGGATTACTATTGTATAATACTATTGGACTCCGTCTTCCTCATTACATCATTGGTGCAGTCACTTGCAGAGGAACACCTGTCAATCAAGTGAACTCAGTTTGTGGTCGTTGTTCTCACGAGGCAATTCACAAGTAACATTCATTCTATTGTAACTGTTAGTGTCCGTTTGTTTAATATACCTTTTGTATTTCTAACGGTATTTTGTTACCTTTGATTTTACTAACGGACAGACATCTTGGTTTCTTTACTATTAATCTTTTTGGTATTAACCTAGTGTATCAATATATTTTGTGTAAGATCTTTTTGTTTGGGAACCACCACAATCCTAATCATGATCGGAAACCTGATGTGATTTGGATAGATGCTGATTTTTCTAACGATCCCACGCTCCGCAATGACAGTCCAAATGAATTTCATGAGAATATTTCAGAAGAATCAAATCCTGATGTCATATCATATATTACCTCTCCTCATAATGTATTTGATCCTTGTGAAAAACCTGTTCAATGCGAAGCACGAGTACTAAGTGACCTCGAGTTTGGTTACATTTCGGATGATTTCACACCAACTCCTGTTTACCCTTATCACAAAAACAGTTCTGATGTTTACTTTAAACAATGTGAGAAATATTTTTTAAATGAAGCCACATTATTAATAACTTGAGGATATAAAGATCCAACATTATTTCGTGGGGGAGGATAGTGTTGAAAAATCTATGGTTCGAATTCTAGATATTAATGATTTCATTACAAAACCGACATGCTGACTGTATACAATTCCCGATGAGTTTGTTCCAATTTCGTTTGTTAATTCCAATACTAATGAGCACATTCTAGATACTACAAAGTTTTCATCTAATAAAATGTCGGACAGACTCAGGATGAACATAAAAAGATGTACAACCGATTACAAACACTTATACTCCTATTTAAGCTGTGGCGGATGTGGTGTTTGAATTAACTAATTATTCTATTGTACTTGTTGAATGCTCGATTTCGAATTCTAAATACAATACATTCGTTTGTACTTGTGTCGTAGTTCTTGATTCAGTTGCGTTAATTCTGGGATTCCTAGTTAATAACACAATTCAAATAATTCAATACATTATAGTATTCGATAATTTTCTAAGCTTTTAATAATCAATACATATAACACAGACTCGTAGATCACCAACATGGATGACCGGTCTCTGATGATCCGGTGTCTTTTCTATCTAGGTTTAAAAGGCGTCGAAGTCACACTTCACGGTTAGTACTTAACTTCGATCACCCTTTCTTCGTATCCTAGTACCATGACTCCTTTGGAGACGTACAACACAAACGGCGTTATTACAGAAATATGGTGGTAATTGTAGGTGTAAGAGACAGAGAAAGACCACTCCCTCAATGGCCATTTCATAGCGTGTAATCAGATGATGCACTTTGGTTGTCCTTCACCTTGACTAGGATCGGTAGACTGTTCGATATTTGGTGACCGGACTATCAGGTGATTGGTTAAAGCCCAGTGTCATTTCACTGAACTTGGAGATTAATACATGAACAGTG
Organism: Schistosoma mattheei; assembly: GCA_944470405.2. Classification (NCBI taxonomy): domain Eukaryota; kingdom Metazoa; phylum Platyhelminthes; class Trematoda; order Strigeidida; family Schistosomatidae; genus Schistosoma; species Schistosoma mattheei. The sequence continues at coordinate 4,500,150 of OX103947.1, forward strand.
AACACTATTAAGTAACTTTATATTTTTAATTGGCTTTAATATAAAAAAACCTGTGGTGGTCGACATTCGATATAATTCTTAAATTTCGTATACTGCCCGTCCTGATAACCTTTACTTGACAACGCTCAACGGTATTAAAGTCAGAAGACGAATATGAAGTGTTGATTATGTTTATTATTGCACCGCACATAAATCCGCACAATTGCAAGCACACAAAGCAAGAATGATATGCAAGTGTCAAAGAACAAGCAAGCGAGTAAGTCCATGAACATCATTAATACATACATATATTTGGGACATTGAATGTGTTATCAAATCATTTTGGCGACTAACACCGAAGCTAGCGGAATGAATAGGTGCGTAGGCGGTGAGCAATGCTCAACCATCGACACAATCCAACAGCCATCAACAATCAATAATAACAATGATAGGAGAATATATCACTCATTAAACGTCTTTCGGACTGTCTACAAGCGTGACTAAGCAGACAACTGATAATTATCATTCTCGTCCACACTGGAGGATCCATTTCGAATGTTCTGTGTGTAAAAATCCTTACATGTAAGCACTTGCAGTCGATTCCTATTGATTCCCTTAGTTGTACATTTTGTTAGTCTATTTCACTGCATTTGAGTTGGCAACATTTGCATTTTATTATAGTTTTTATTTTCTTACGCCTTCACTAAGTTTCGATGTTTCTTCCTGATCTGCATTTATGTTGTCTCACTTGATGCTTAGTCTTGACGGCAGCCAATGTTGGTTTATTCCTCCTTTTCATTGTGCTGTTTCGATTGACTGAAATTGTGCATTTTTGAAAGTGAATTGAAGCACCCCTCCAGAATTGGAAGCACTCTGTGTTATAAAGCAATCAAATATTATCTTTTGAACGAATCGGTGCGTGCTCTATCTAGACAGGATGGGATAACACTTGTTCGTTGCGATTGGTAATTTTCTCACATCCTTTATCAACTTTCTCATTTATTGTAATTTAGATTTGATTGATTGAACAATTATTGGTTGGATAGCTGGGTTGTAATATTTGATTAGGTAACAGTGTACGTTAAAATTTATGATGAATTTTGGAACCGTCATTTTACCCAATCACTTTGTTTTAGTTTCAACTGGGTAAGGGTGCATATCCAACCCACCTGGACAGTTATTTTTCAGTCCAAACCTTAGTTCGAATCCTACACACACATCACCACCCCTGCGATGTTTGATCGTATGACTTCACATTTGGATCTATTTGAAAAAATCTCGTTCGATTCCGTTCTCTTGATAACCTACGGCTGACTTCCGATTTCCGCTCATGTTTTTTCATTTCAACTTGTGGTGTGGGTAGTAGGTAATTAAAGGTATCATATATTTCCATTAGCAAAGGTTTAGCTAGACATGGCTCACCTAAATTTTCTCTATTTCACAGTTAGGTTGTGTGTCTGATAATTAGTGTATTTTCAACCATGATTTCATACAATAACATACCACATCTTTTTTATACACCCAAATATCCATAATGGCTTTCCTGGCCGGAAATTACAAACATAAACGAAGTTTCGAATCTTCGGGTAATTCTCTTTCTTATTTTTTGTAGTCCGTTCTTTCTGTCTTTCGGGTTCAAAACATCAAAAATGTCCTAATTCGTCGGCAAAACATTATTTCGGCTAGTGGTTCCCGGTCTTGAAAATATGAAGTGAGTGTAATTCTGTAGGAGATTGGGAACTACTGCAGGGATTCTTCTACTTTCTTTTCACGTTCCGACTTGAAAAAAGCTTGCTTAAGAATATCAACAAATTTCGTAGCTTGCCCAGTTAACTGAGGGGGATACGGCGGAGTTCTAGTATGTTAGATCACATTTTCTTTGCAAAACTACGTAAACTCTGGCGACGTAAGTCGCGTTCCGTTATTTGAAACTAAAACATTAGGTGTTCCAGACCTACCAAATAGTAGTCTGAAGTGTCAAAGTGTTTCAGATGTAGACGGTCTTCGCATAACATAGATTTCAGGCCTTTTGGAGTATAAATTTACCAGCACCAAAAAACATTGTCCGTGTATTGGTTCAGCATAATCGATGTGTACTCGAATCCAAGGCTTGTTCGCTTCTGTTCATGGCTGGGATTCTACTTTCGGTGGATCGTTTGCACCTTCGGGACATAAACAACATCTCAATACGCGTTCATTCATATCCTTATCCGTGAATGACCAGTAGACATAACTATGCATAATTGCCATCATTCTGTTCATTCCCGGATGACCAATACGAAACGCTTTAAGCACAAACAACTGCAGAGATTTAGGTGCGAAAACACGATTGCCATACATCAAACGATTATCATAAATCCATAAAGACTCACGACTCAGAAACAATTCGCGAAACTCCCAATCAACGTTATCCTGTTCCCGACCTTAATAATAAAACCTCGTATTCTATTGAGTAGAGGATCAAGAGCCGATTTTATGTACTTCGGTTCTTTTTTATGAACCGTAAAAAGTAATTCCCGATAAACTGGACTTATTCTTCGCTAGAGCTTGAGGCGACTCACATTTTTGAAGGGAACGTGATTGGTATGATTGAAACAATTATTATTGTAACCTACTGTACCAGTGATTGTTTCACTGTACCTGTTTGCTGAGGTGTAACGAAAAAACACCCTTGTGTTGTTTGGGACCTTGCAAGAATTCTCGTACGCTCATTAGTCTCGCTTGTAGATTTTCGAACGATATGGATATTATTTCGATACCATGAGATCGCCAACAAATAAATCTTAGCTTAAACTTTCAACTGCTTTCTGGTATTTGGTCTACGGAGGGGTCTAATCTGGTAACTGGCACGTAATCTATGTGAAGTGGTGATTATAGTCAACCGCAACTGGACTCCAACTACAAAGTATTCTCAAGATATGAATCTGTAAGCATATACTGCAATGGATCTCTCTCACAAACGTACACTTCAATACACACATAGAACACTATTCGACACCATGTAAGTTAATTATCCGTCTTTTGTGCTGTGCTCATGGTTTTGGTTTTACATGTTGACACTTCATCGTGAGTGGATTGTCACAGCATGTTTAGGTCTGATAAACGACTCAATGGATTTCCCAAATCAGGGGAAGTGGTTTCTGGCATTGTTTGGCAGACAGAATTTCGGGTAAAGTTTTTGGTGGTCCAAGAACACTTGAGTGATGGGCGTGAACCTCTACAGAGGTCTAATTTGGGTTTCCAAATTTTTGAATTTCGAGTGTCCATTAATTTCCATTAGGTCTATGGCATGATAGAGCAGCTATTTCTTAAAAATTATTCTGTGAGTGTCCATTTCCAAATAAAAAATATGCTCATCTGAACTGCATTCAGTCAATCCTACTCGACGAGGACCAGCGGAATTTCTGAGAGTTTGAAACAGAAAAATCATTTAAGTGTCGTTTCAATAATGCCAGTATAGTATAGAGTCTAGTTTCTGAACGAAAAAGAACTCACCATACAGTGATCCTTTTTTCTATGGATACTCGGTCAATGTGAACATCATTACTTTGTCTTTGAATGTTCTCATCCTTCAACAGTTGCTGGGTACGCTACATTAAGTGTACGCGGGAACTACGACGGAGTAGGATGAAGTGTCGTTTGACGTTCTTAAATTTACTTCACTTATGTAAGTAATGCAAATGACTTATAACACACAACTTTGCGCAGTAATATTCGTGCAATGTGAACTGTTTTGGAATTTCCCACGTAATTCAAGGGAAGTTTTTCATGCGTATGTGAATGAAAAAGCACATAATATACAAGTATTTCCGTCAATTCAAGTTAAACTAACTAATGGTACGTTTAAACACAAACTTTAAGCTTTTATATTTAATTCCGTATCGAGACTTTCAATCGAAGTTTCAGAAGCTAACCAAATTTTTATTTAACGCTTGCATTTATTTATTTTCAAATAATGTAATATTTAGTATTCGTTCGACTAATTTATTCGTAGTCATCGAATTCTAAATGTTATTCTGTGCGCGAATTTGAGCCACCAGAATGGAACATGATATCATGTTGAAATTAAATAAATAACTACAAGCTTGAATTAGAAAAAGATTTGTTTAGAAGTCATATGGAATATGGTGATGAGTAACTCATCCTTTACATCATATTATAAACTGTCTTCTAACTGTGAGACTGGATGTGTCAAAAGTTTAGAGGTTCGTTATTCATTTCAACAAAATAATAAAATATCCTCAGGTGATCATTTAAAAGCACTGTACAATGTGCACATCCATCAACGCTTAAATGAATGCGAAAAAGTAGAAAAGTTGAAAAAAACCTATCAATAAATTCATCTTGCTGAATACCAACTTTCTATCAAATACATATGTTTATCCTATCGCCATCTCGCCTTATAAATCTCACTCTTTGCACTGACTGAAAACTTAAAATTTTCAACTAATGTGTTTTTTCCTTGAATCTGCTTTCGATTTTCATTTATTTTTCGATAAGTAGCGCAAGTTGGTTGCTGAGAATATTTTCTGCAGTGTTATAAAAGCGACTAGTCAAGTAAAATGTATCAATGAAATTAGCTTATTTTACATCATGTCATGGCTGTAAAGTATTACCCCAAGTGTCTCATCGTATGTAATATTTAGAAATGATATCTCGCCTATTCACCAGAATCAACCATATAGTAAACTTTGTAATTTTGGCTCATGAAGATATTTAGGCTGCAAACAGTAAATATACCGCATTTCGTCTCAGTAGAACGCAAACGTTAAAAAATCTTTGATTTGCGCAGAAATCTGACAGAAAAATGCAGTTCAACTTGTGGCGATTTTATTTATTCGTTTGGCATCAGCGCAAACTTACCGATGTTAAAATCCCTGAGTAATTTAGTGGTCACTTAATTAGCGATGGGGTTTTCATTACAGATTTGGTTATTTCTCAATCTGTTCTTCATAGACCTAGTCGATGCCAAAAGCATTTAAAATTTCTTCGTTCATATTTGGAAAGAAAAAGGCCTTTTAACTTGTAAGATATGAATGAAAGACTAATAACTTCAAATACGGAACATTAAAATTTAACATAACTACATACTTTTTGAACTCATCTTTTATCAATTAATCTTCTAAACTCACAGCAATGCATCTTCTTTGTGTAATTTCGGACTTATATCAGGAAGCATGACTTCATGGTGACAGGTTGTTACGTGCAAAGTAATGAGTAAAACCTGCTCAATTTTGATTTTGAGCCGCACATTAGATGACCGAACTGTGTTTGTTTTCTTACTTGCGCTTTTTTAAAATAAATCCATACGTGTCGCCAAATGTAAACGGTCTAAATCATTATGTTTTAGTTATTTATACTGCTTATTGACGTTAGCTTGTTAACTATTGAAAGTCAGTGGGCAGTGAACAACTGTTTTCTCCCACCTCATGGCTTCGGAAACATCCTGTCAGGACTCCTCCAAAATTGAACCTCTAGGTCTTTCAGTCACATGGCATTAATGAACATACGTATTTATTAATGGCCATTTTTGGGTTTTGAGTAACCTTTACAAACGACGCATCTAAAATATATTGTTATATCTTAGTTAGTTGCACCTCATCTGTGGTTGGTTTAACTTGATAACCTCTGATATTTGACACTTAGAAATTTTTATTTTTCAACATAAGACTCAGTTCACTCATAAATAGTTCTATTACATCATCATTCTTTTATTTTAACCAAATGTGTATAGCTGTAAAACTAATCACTCATTTTGAAATAATGACTGAATCCATAACCTCATCACTGTTTGGATTATAACAATAACCTAGAACATGTTAAAACAGTTCAGGGTTTATGGGAACATATCGTTTTTGCATTTTTATAAAGCATTTAAACTCGATTTCAAGCATTGAAATATGATATAATTTAAATTCTGATCCAAGATATTGAATACTTTTTTCATAAGATAGATAAATGCTATGAAACATGGTAGACTGAATAACTATCTCTTCCTACTTTGATAATTATAGCCGTATTGAACGTAGATGCCAATATACGGATAGAAATTAGTTAAGAAATTGATGAAACAAATCGATAGCTGTTCTGTTCTGCAGTGAGATTTTCTATTAGCACATCCAGTGCCATCCTATCATGGGAAGTAGACGTAACCTCCAAACCTCTCACGGTACGTGTTACTTCTGGAATACTTAATCAGTATCTTATAATTCACATTTCCAACCTGATTTGGATCTACAGAATGATAATTATCCAACACTTCAATATTGGAAATTTCAAACCTTTTACTGCAAATCATCCTTCAGTCATATTCTTTATCCTCAGTCTTTCTGATTATCTCTAATACTTCTGTTATTATGACTCGTTTTGTAATTTGATACCTCTGTGACAACGGGTGTGACAACTTGAACTGGCTCACGTCATTTTCAAGTCCAACATCGGTTATGACTAACTTAATTATTTAGCCACATGAATTATCATGGAAAATTCAACGTACAGGAAGTAAAGCCGAACAAAATACCACAAGTCAATTCACTAAGCATATTTTCCTCTTAATTTTTGTCTTCTAATTTTTGTTCTTTCTCCCATTTTTTTAGCTACACAAGTACCTAAATATCCCGTAGATATCTTTGTTTTCCTTGATTATTGTAACAAGTAGTTAGTAACTTTGAAGCGATATAGCTAACAATCCATTTTTGCAGTTGTTATCTGAATTTTCTCATTAATGTTTAGGACTGCAATTGAACAGTCTCTTATTGACATACGGGCATCTCACAGCTGATGTTAACTCAGGGACTCCACTACAGTATTGTTCACATCAAACGCCATGACGTTATTCACTTAGCTACTGAGTCCAGACCCCGTTGCATAAGCTAGTGGCTATCTGGACTCAGTAACTAAGTGAATAACGTTATGACGTTTGAAGTGGACGGTACTGGGCTGGAGTTTCTGAGTGAACATCAATTGTGGGATATAGGTACACACAGGTGACCACTCCCAAACAGGAATAAACTTGCGTCCTCGATACTACTGCTAGCCACCACCATCTTTGCTTATAATAGCCCACCGTTGTTCTCAATGGCATATGTGCATTCACTCTATGTCATTCTCTAAAACCTGAGTTCCAAAATCTCCTACCTTTCTTCCTATTTCTATTCTTAGTGTTTTCTATGGCTACTGATATCGTTACTATTTCTACTATGTGATTTGTTTAGAAATAATTTTATCTCACTGTTGTAATGGGATGTAACAACTTGCGAATAAGTCAGGTTCTGCGATTCATATGACTTACTAGCCAATTTTATTTATTTATGTTTCTACAAATAACAGAACGATGAAAATATACTCTTCTTTAAAGTATTTTAGATTTCTAAATGCACCCCTTTATTTAAAATTCCTCTTTACTAAAAATGGGAAGGCTGTACGCACCACAGTACAGGTTAATATTACTTCTTTAAAACTCTACACAAATAGTAAAAGCAATAAAATTTTTAACATATTAAAAACCAAATAAACTAGCTTCTTGCTATCTACATATATTGACCTGTAGATAATTTGATAGTTATAACTTGGGTTTATCTTAATTCCATCTCTACGCAAAATATTGTGTACTCAGTTTCAGTCAATATTTTTTATCTGTTAAATAGCGCTATGATACAGATACTTGTATTGAATTAGATGGAGTGGGGTCTTAACCTGTGATTACTTAGTTGAAAATTTTGACTGTCTTGTTTTATTACTCAATGTTTTATCTCAATTCCATGTGAAAAACTATAACCATCATTATTTTATAAATTTGAAGAACGAATATGTGAACTGTGTTAACTATTTTTTATTTTTACAATAAATAGATTCAAAACTATGTTCCATCTCATTACTATCATCTGGCAGAAATAGTGTTCCTAACTTTATTCATGGTAATGTTTTAAACCAAGAGAAAGGATATGGTTATTTAACTTTCAATGAAACATCATATCGTCATGCTAAAAGTTTGGGTAGTTTAGAAGCTAGAACAGGATTTTATCATTTGAAAATAATAGCTGAAGACTGTTCTCATCCAACAAAGTCGACAAAATCTTGGCCAATTACATTTGAAGTGAGCAGTTCTTTAAGTTTAATTTTATAAATGCGCATGAATGTATTTTCAAATTCAATGTTAGTAGATTTTTTTTACTGAGAAATAAGGTACATGACGACAAGTGATGTAACGTTGCATAGCTTTATGCATGGATAAAATTCATGAAAAGTTGCGTAAGCCAAATAGTTCTATTTCTAATCGAATCCTTTTCCAGGTTTACTTCCGTATATATTATAAGTGTGTATCTATGTCCATATATTCATCTAACGACGATGATTGATGAGTTAACGATAAGAGTTACTGAGGTCCTACAATTACTCATAATTGTAGCCGAATAGTAAATCGATGGAGGTAAAAACAGAATAATGTAGGGAGCATGTAAAAACAAAAATATTTCAATAAATGAAACTATTTTAACCTTGTCAAAAAACCAATTTAGTGTTACGTAATGGTAACATGTGAAGCATAAATACGAAAAGACTTTGTTCAAGTTTGACTGCATGATCTGAATCAAGCATTTATTATACGCAGCAATGAATAGTGACTAGCAGTGGAATCCAAAATGCACTTTCCATCCTACTTGGGACTCGTTAGCTAGATGAACCTGCATCTTAGATTGAACATTAACTCTGGGATGCAGGTACATCCAGATGACCAGTCTCAAATATGAGTAAACGCATATCCTGGATTTCAATGCTATCCACCATCCATCTTTTCTTATAATGCTTTTAATTTAAGACAGTAATCGAGGCAACCCGTACAGGATGCCTATATATATGAATAACTTACTTACTTACGCCTGTTACTCCTCGTGAAGGAGCATAGGCCGCTCACCAGCATTCTCCATCCAACCCTGTCCTGGACAATCCTTTCCAGCTCCTTCCAGTTCCTATTGATCCTTTCAGTGCTTCAGCTGGTATATTGTCGGGTCCTGCTGCTTTCCCGTTCTTGATTTGTCTGACGGCCATTCTAATTTCTTCCGTCGTTGGTGGGTTGACATCTATAGGAAGATCTGTGTGCGCTGCTTCGATGTCCGGTGGATTCATTGGAGCCGGCTTATTCGGGAGTTCCTCGAAGTATTCTACTCATCTGTTCCGCTGTTGTTGAATTTCAGTGATTGCCCTGTGTTCTTTGTCTTTGACCGGTCTCTCTGGTTTACTATACTTCCCTGCTAGTTTCTTCGTTGTATCGTAAAGCTGTTTCTTATTTCCTTCCCTTGCAGCTTTTTCTGCCGTCGTTGCTTGTTCTTCCACGTATTTCTTCTTGTCGGCTCTAATGCTTTTCTTCACTTGCTTGTTGGCTTCTATGTATTCAGCCTATGCTTGAACTTTCTCTGCTTGTGTTCGACTGTTGTTAATTGCTGTCTTCTTGTTCTTCCTTTCTTTGATCTTGTCCAGTGTTTCTGTAGAGATCCATTCCTTATGATGGTGCTTCTTTAGATCCAGAACCTCTTGACACGTTGAAATTAATGCTTCTTTGATACCTTTCCAGTTATCCACCATAGTAGTTTCTTCTTCCTTCAGTAGATCCTGTAAGGCTTGAAACCTGTTGTTGAGTGCTATCTTGAATTCATTGAGTTTGTCAGTATCTCGAAGGAAGGCTGTATTGAACCTTTGTAATGCTGTTTGTCCAGTTGTCCAGTTCCTTTTTAGCTTCAGTTTTAAATTGGCCACAACTAGGTGGTGCTCTTAAGCTATATCAGCTTCTCTCTTGTTCCTCACATCTTCCATTGTCCTTCGGAACTTTTTATTGATGGAGATATGATCTATCTGGATCTCTGTAGTGTGGTCCGGTGAGATCCATGTAGCCTTGTGTATACGCTTGTGTGCAAATATTATACCTCCTATGACCAATTTGTTGAATGCACATAGATTTGCAAATCTTTCCCCATTTTCGTTTCTCTCTCCCAGTCAATCCATGTCGTCCCATGATATCTTCACCTCCGGTGTTGTCTATTCCAACTTTGGCATTTAGATCTCCCATCAGAATGGTTAGGTCCTTTCTTGGGCACTTCTCTACGACTGATTGCAGCTGCTCGTAGAATTGACCTTTGATGTCGTCGTTGCTATCATTAGTGGGTGCATAACATTGGATAATATTCATTGTGATGCCCTTCTTCTTTGTTTTGAATGATGCTTTTATGATTCTTGATCCGTGAGATTCCCATCATACAAGTTCATTTCGTGCTACTTTGGACAGCATTAGAGCAACTCCCTGAGTGTGTGGAGCATTTTCCTCTTCATGACCGGAGTACAGCAGCATCTCTCGTATTTAGCCTTTGTTATCCAGCTTGGGTCCAATGGGTTTCGCTGATTCTCAGTACTGCCAAGTTGTATCTCCTCACTTCCGTTGCTATTTGACTGGTCTTCCCGGTCTCCCACATTGTTCGAACGTTCCATGTACCTATAAAAATTTTTGCTCTGGTTGTTAGAAGGGGCATCGGCCTCGTGGCTTCCGAAGGAACTCGGCTTTCACCATGAAGCGTCATAATTCTTCTAATTGAAGACCTTCTAACTCCCAGGGCAGAGTTAAAATGGTTTGAATTATTTTTTCTGGTCGCTAACCCCATGTCCAACCCTCCTCCTTTACCCGGGCTTGGGACCGGCAGTAACTCTGGAAGAGCTACAGGCGGAGTTATATGTAAATAAGAGATTGATCAATTTCAGTCCTAAACATCAATGCAATATTCATAAAACCAATACAAAAATGAATTTAACATTGTTTCGGTAAGTAGCACTAGAATCCTGTTCAACTTACAACTAGTTGGTAGTATGTTGTTTGATATGTGCTTTTTTCCTGGTAGCTTTATAAAGCGACATATACTCATATGGTATATGAGCTTGAATATAATAATCATTCATAATTATCCACTCTCTCTAAAGCTTCAGCTGTATGAAGACATACTTACATTATATCTGAGTTTTAAAGTGTTTACATGTTAAATGACCCACCTTAGATAACGCATAGAATGAAGTTCGTTCTACATCAGAAAAAGACTTAGTTCGACTCTTGTGTGAACCACTAGGTTGTGACCATATAGATGGGAAAATTCTTATGTTTTGGATTTGATACCGTGTACAATCGTGCTAATACATTTCTTACGACGTTTAATTTTTTTTTAAAAGAAAAAACAACTGTCTTGCTAAGTTTTCGGACTGACAGAATCTATTCAGTAGTATAGAGATATGTTCAGCAGCTAAATTTTACTTTCTAAACAATTTATTCACATATATTTGATCATCTCTTACACATTATCAATCATGTTTGATTCGATAATCTTATATAAATTGGGCATTGAGTCGATTGTTTATAATACGAAAACAATATATTTGTAATATTTTAATGAATGAAAATCGAATTTCGAACTCTTTGAGACTTAGGGTAACTCACTTTTACGAAGAATAAGTAACCTATCTAAATTAACAGAATTTTAGACAATGCAGAGGGACAAATCAAAATGTTTAAAACAGTCGTGTATATTGAACAATTTTTCCATCGTTACTGTGAACAACATTATTAGCACAAACTTTAGGTAGAAGTGAGCTATTCGAGCTACTCCACTTATGACTGATAGCTTGTATTGTCTACCTTGATTTTGATTGGTTATTGTCGATGTACCTGTTCTGGAGAACAGTGAAAGCTTTACAAATAAAATCTTCCGCTCAAAATCATCAAAGTAAGCCTCAAATTTTGTTCATTATCTAGAAAAATGGTGTGTTTGCAATGTAAAAGAGTAGAGCTAATTTGTGTGTTAATTGTGTGCTGTTTAAACAGGTTGAGTGTGTTTACTTAGAAAACTAGTTTGAATTGGTTGGATAGTTAAACGTTCCTTTTTATTGATCACAATGGTGTTTAGCAACATATCGAAAGCTTCAGTCACTTGCTTTTATTTTTGGCTGGAACAACTTTTATGAATTGTTTTGATATTGTCAGTATCGATTTGATGGATCCTGGGAATACAATTTACTGCTGCTACTGATTTATAACTCATAGATTTTTAAGTTTCGTAGAATTGTTCGCAAGTTGTTTTTTTAATAAAGTTTAGATGTTTCTTAAGAGGATTTATGATTTCTTGAAAAAACTCCCCAACATCTATGACAGCACTATCGATACAGTTCAGTGCATGAATGAGGGTATCTTTTCCTTTATTCAAACTAAAACATAAACACATATATTCCTTATAATATACTGTTTACATTTTAGCATATTCAATCTGATTTACCAATTTGGTCTAAAACAAAATATGCATTTGAAATAGATTCATTACATAGACCAGGTCATGAAGTTGGTAAAGTGACAGCATACACATCAGCTATAAATATGACAGAAAATGATAATTTTTTATACGGTGATGATACCGGTATGTGCGCCTATACAATACAAGATCCAAGTTATTCATTCGCAATTGATGGGCACGGTAAGTGTACATTGAGTTATTTCAAAAGAAATGCTTTCTGTTTTGTTTAATAATTACTATCTCTATGACCTACTTCAATTAAGTTACTGAAATAAAGTTGATTTTATTCCACGAAACGTGGCAATTAATAACATTTGGTAAATCCTATATAACCCTTGCCGGTTGAATCGATTATCATTTTTGTAGTATTTCATAAGATGATGTCTTCAGTTAAACTAAGCAGTGTAGACAATTTCAGACTACTTGGTTTAGGTCCGTATGATTATCATTATTAATGGATAGAGACTGTTGATGAAATAAGTTTGAACTAATAATGCTTACCCAGGTGCATTCACTTTTCATTTCAAAATGCTCATACTTTTTTATTCCGCAAATCGGATCTTCCAGATTCATATTCTCTATGTTTAAGGTTTTGTTTTTTTTACCATCCCTGATATTAATGTTTCGGTATTCATGTTTATAATTCAATATCACTGTGCCCATAAGTTGTAACAGCTTGGGTCGATGCACACATGTACACCATGTTCTTATTTGGATACGACTATAATTATCGTCAATCAATTCATTTCTGTAAAATATGATACATTTGTTTGAACAGTAATTTGTTTCTATGCTGCGTTCAATCGTTCCTTTCGTCTATTTTATGGAGAGACTATAATTTATGGACGAACCAATCAGGTGTAGAGTTTAGCGCGAAATTCATTCACCCATTTGTCTAAATAGAGTTTTTATATTATAGCTAAATGTAATTTTTAAACTTAATTATCAACCGTAAATCATAATTTTAATTCCTCACACAGGTTCATTATTCTCATTTGGTCATGATTATTAAGTGGACACTCTCAAGGTCAATCTAACGTCTAGAGAAAACCAGGCTGGTTGTCGACCTGGATGTGGTTGTATAGACCAGATATTCACACTAATTCAGGTCCTAGAATATAGACACAGATTCAGACACCCCAATATCGTTGTATTTATCGTCCTTAAGGCAACGTTTCATTCTGATGGTCTTAAAATCCTATGGCAGTTCGTCACTGAAAGTAGTACCAAAGGAGTACATTAACCTTATAAAGGTTCTCCACTCGAATACAAATGGTTGACTGAGAGCTTATGGCGAACTGTGATCAGAATTGATTACCTCAGGCGGTGTTCGTCATGGCTGTCCACTCTCTCCATTCTTGTTCGACTTTGTCGTTGACGTGCTTATAGAGATAAAAAATTTCCTCATCTAAATTTCCAGGGATTGAACTTCTACCGGGAGATTCACTTGTTGAATTATAATGTGCCGATGACATAGTTCTATTTGGTGAAGACGCTGACAAAATACAGAATCTTCTGACCACTCTAAGCAACAATGCAAGCATGTTTGGGATGCGATTCTCCCGCTCGAAATACAAAATATTGCTTCAGAATAGAGTTGCATCAAGACCCAAACCAATGGTATGGAGTGAAGTATTTGAGCGTGCTGACCGCTCCACTTATCTTAGGAGTCTCGCCAGCCCTTGTGGTCTGGTGTGTGACGAAATCTCAGCAGGAATACAGAAGGCTCGACTAGCTTTTGCCAACTTGCGTCATTTATGGCGTAGGCGAGATATCCGTCTACCAACCAAAGGATGGGTTTACTGCACAGCAGTTCGTTCGGTCCTATTTTATGTCTGTGAAACATGACCGGTAAGAGCAGAGGATATTCGTAGGTTGTTAGTATTCAACCATAGGTGTCTTCGAAAGATTGTTCGTATATCCTGAGACCATTGAGTAAGTAACGCAGTTGTTAGGAAGCGGGTACTAGGTAAGGATGGCAAATCGATTGATGAATTAGTGAAACTTCATCAGTTGAGATGGCTGGGACACGTGTTACGTACGCCCAACCGCCGACTGCCTCGATGTGCGATGTTCAATGGTATAGGAGTAGGTTGTAAGAAAGTTGAGGGGGGTGCCAGACCAAGACATGGCACAAGTCCATGGAGTCACTGACAAGTGGACTGAGTCATGTTGGTAGGTGTAGACTACCTGTTTGGGGACCGCGAGATGATAGCAACCGATGGTTAGAGACCCTGAGTGACATGGTGCAGGTGCATCCACCCCTTGTGTTCTCCCAAATTCTAATCTTCTGAATTCTTCATGTCCCTTTCTTTTTTTTCTCTCCAAATTTATTTCACTGGGTTATACTCCTTGAATAACATCTTCAAACCCTAATCTGTCCGATTACTGCCTATATTTTTACTTGCTCTACCACTACGGGATTTGAATCGAAAACTGCATCTCTGTGCTAATGTGGTATGGCAACTCGAACTGATGTATGTACGTATGAAGTTCTACCTTGTTACTGACTGACTGACAATCTAACGTCGCTCAAACGTCGTCCATAAATTAATAGTCTTACCATTATTTTTCTCAAAATTAAGACATTGATTTGATTGTTATTATCATATTACTATAGTGTTTTTCATTTATTTATTTATTATTCTACTTGACATTTCGAATATGTATATATTCAATACAAAGTTTTTTTTTATGGATAAGCTTTCATTGTAAAGAAGTGTATGTAGTTTAACCTTTGATTATTTAAATAAATGAATGAATGAAATATTTTACAATATAAATAGCAGCTTTAATCTATCAATGTACTTTCTATGAGTTGTTAAGTTATCATTCGATCTGAAGTATTATAAGGTTATTCATTGTTCTTTATATCTGAAGAAAGATCTTTTATTATTCAGATTTTATAAGATATTTCATGTATAGTAAGTTAGGTGGTTGAAAAGGATATATAGATTATATATAATAATATAGAATTGACTCATGAATTCATTTGTTAAATTATTACTATCTCCACAAAACCCGTGTCTGATTATAGCCATCATATGATCACTAGTGACTGTCTCCAAGAATTATTTCCTGGAGTTCTAGTGAGAAGCAGTGACCAGTGGAGTTCAACTGTGTCTACTGTGAGATAGTAATTCACTGAAGACAATGTTGGATGTGTCGCTCAATTTCGTAGATTGGTTGAAGTTAAACAGTAACACCGTTGGATGCCAGCTATCTCAGTGGTCTAGAGGTTGAGCGTTCGCTCGCGAGACTGATAGATCCTGGGTTGGAATCTTGCGAGTCAGGATCATGTATGCGCACTGCTGAGGTGTCCCACAATAGGATGAAACAGTCGTTCAATGCGTCCAGGTTTTTCATGGTTATCTAGCTTCAATTGATTCATGATCTCAACGATTAAAATTACTATAATATCCACACACAATCCCTTTTGATACTAAGGTTTCTTTATTAATTCTACTTTAATTTTATCATTAATCAACTCCGTATAACCTTATTCCATATTCAATTTTTCACATTTCTAAATTTAATAACGTTGCTAAGGTGTGACAATTTCTACGTACATTTATACATATATCCAATGTAAAATTAAACAAGTATGAATTAAGAAAAAGAAAAAGAAAAATCAAATTCACTTATCACTCATATTTCTCATCTTAGATATAAATCATAAAATCATTGTAGTATAATAAATATGTCAGTTTACATTTGATTGATATATGGATAAAGTAAACTTAATCATTATTAACAGGCTTTAATTTAAGGTGGTATATGGAATAATATTGAATTTCTTCTCAAGGGTAAACAATGTTTTTTTTTAAGCAAAGATGGATAGTGGCTAGCAGTGGAATCCAATTTGACGCACGTTTCGTCCTGTTTGGGACTCATCATATGGATGTCCTAGCATCTCCGAGTTGATGTTCACTCTGGGACTCAGACTCAGTACCGTTTGCTTCAAACGCCATCGCGTTATCCACTTAGCTACTGAGTCCTGATAGCCACTTGCTTGTGCAATGGGGTGAAGTTTAATTCACTTGGTATTATTTGGCTTGTGTCTTCCCATCAATTTCAGTCCTAAAAACATCAATAGGAAGATTCACGTAAAACAATACCAAGTGAATTAATGTTTTTTTTGTTAAAAGTAATCTTTAAGGACTAAAATGATTTCATATATATGGGATAATTTGACACACACACACAAATACATAACCACAAATATATATCTATATACATGTAAAGGCGTTTACAAGTTTTAAATTATGTACATAGTGATAAAAAAAGGGAGTTTAAAATTAAATAAGAAATTGTATGGAACATTTATTGATTAACTCCTACCGATAAACATGTTTTAACAAATTGCTTTATTGAAAGATTGTCAAAAATAAGTGATAACTAATAAAAAAAGATACTTCAATTTTATTAACTACTTCCATTTTAGTAGCCCGGGTATCTGAGTCCAATTCGGATCGTAATGAATGTTTGTTATCGCCTATCCTTGTTGTATATATAATCATGGACTTAAATCGCGTTAGTCAATAACGGATTTAGATAAGTCATATAACGAGAATATGGACTTTTGAATACATATATATTTTGTATATAAAGTGAATGTAATAGAACAAAGCAAAATGACGCGCAGTGGAGATGGCGGGTAAGCCAACTCCCATTTAACCATACCTTAATTAATAATTATAGTTACACAAAAGTAAGTTACAGACATGTGATGAGTAATGGGATAAGAAATGTATACACACCTACGTGCTCATATAAAAACAGTCAAGATTGATAGAATAGAATGGGCTGTCCGAAAGCTAGAATAAGGTATATGGGCTTGACATAACTGGCATTACACTATTTTCTTATTCTTATATGGTTCAAAACTGGATTGAAGTAGTGCAGATCTTAAGCTTCAATGTTATTCTATAATATATATGGGATGGGCGTTTCTTCGTATTTGGGACTCGTCAGCTTGATGCTGACTCCGGGACTCGAACCTGGTGCCGTTCTCTCCAAACGCCATCGCGTTATCTACTTAGCTACTGAGAACTAATAACCACCTTCTTGTGCAGTGAGGTGTTGTTATATTCACTTTATGTTGTTTACTTGTATCTTCCCACTGTTATTTAGGACTGCAATTGATCAATCTCTTGTTGGTACTGGGTTCGAGTCCCAGAGTGTTCATCAACAAGTTTGAGATGCAGGTACATCCAGCTGACGAGTCCCAAATATGATGAAACGCGCGTCAAACTGGATTCCACTGTTAGCCACTATGCATCTTCGCTTTAAATAAGCAATATTGAGGCAGTCCGCAGATGATGAGCATATGCCAACGAGAGACTGATTAATTGAAGTCCTAAATAACAATTGGCAGATACAAGTGAACAACACCAAGTGAATAAAAATATTACTATATATTAGAGTAAAGCCTGAAAAGGATCTAATCGAAAACAATATTGTTCGCTTATGTCTATGTTGTTCTAAATTTACAATATGGGAATTTTTCAAATTTTCCATATCTAAAAGTCAATACAATGAACCTGATAGGTGCTTACACAGTATAGTTTAGTTTCTCACCAATTCTAAACATTGTAATTCGCTTAATCCTATGCTCTTCATCATAAATTCTGTTACAACTTAGAGATTATGTTTGAGATGGTGGAAGAGATTTGTAGCTCTGGTGGATAATTTTGATGAAGTTTTGTTCTCTGAAATGGATGGTTTGGTTATGGAACTTCTACCTGAAGTTTGTGCTGATGATGTCGTTCAGAAGAACGACGAAAGCTTCATGACCAAACCATCCAACTTAGAGGACAAAACTCCATTAAAATTACAGATTATATTCATTTCTAAACTTACATCTTGCTCAATAAATAAATATTATTACTATTACTATTATCAAATGTCATTTAACAAAACAAAATAGTAGTCGTTGTTGGTTGCTCTTCTATATTGTTTTTGCATTTCTAATTAGTTGTTCAATTACAGTTGTTTACATAAAAAAATACTCTATCCAAAATCCAAGTTAACCGGTATAAAATTAAAAAAAAGGAAATGCATAAAAATGTATCGAATTAATTTATTACAATCATATGCATGAATTTGTACTAAAACAAGATAACAATTTAAGTGATGATAATTCATTATGGATTCAGTAACTACTTTCTTGAAACATATATTCAAACAAGATTGTTTTATCGGCATAAGGTTGTGGAGATTATTATGTTTTGATTGAGATCATGAACCGATTGGTGTTAGACCAGCATTGAATATCTGGAAGCACTGGACGGCCATTTCCTCCTATTGTGGGACTCATAGGCCCTGCGTCCATGAACCCGCTCTCGGGATTCGAACCCAGGAACTTCAGTCTCGCGCGCGAACGCTTAACCTCTAGACCACTCGGATAGCTGGCATCCAACAGTGTTAATGTCTAACCTCAACTAATCCACGAAATTGTGCGACCATCTGACATTATACTGAGGTAGATACCTATCTCTGCATGACACTGATTAGCTCTACTGATCATGGCTTCTCGCTAGAACTCCGACATGACGAATAAATGACACAATTTTGTGGTTTAAATCACGAATTCATTTTACCTAGACAAATATCGAAAACTAGGAAGTATAGGAGAATTCTTCTATCCTAGTATAAAGCTCTTCATCTGTGCCTATCCGCAACTCTACTATGGATGAACTAAGGGAGCTTCGGGTCTGGTGACTAACACTTTACCTTTAAGCTACTAAGTCGACACCCAATTCTTTACATTTGTAACTTCAAACAGTTAGCGATATTGCATGAATGTCTCCCAATCTCATTTGTAGACAAATGTATCATACGCGACATAGTTTTACTCCAATAGAAATCCAAACTATCGGATACCTATGCAGTGGTTTATAGGTTAAGTTCTTGACGCGTGACCCGTAGCTTATAGATCTGATTTCTGGTTGGGTCATGAGTACACATTACTCAGAAAGACCATACATAGATGAAAATACCGTTAAGTGTATTTTGATCCCCAACAACTATCTAACTAAAATTGGTTGATTATGTTATCTATAAGACTCAACAACCTAAACAAACCCCTCATACTAACAAAATTATGACTATAAAAAGAAGAAAACAAAACAACATAGTCAAGGATATACACTATAAATATTAATCTCGTGTAAGTCATCATGTATAGTAATGAATATTTTTAAACACTTCATTGAACTTGATCCCTAAACCTTTTAAAAACCGATACTTAAGATTTAAATTTTTCACAGAATCTAAAGGTCAGTAGTGCAGTTACAAACTTCTTCATCGTTCTACAAAGTCTCAGGTAATGTGGCAAAATTAACGGTTTGTCACATCTGGTGAAAAGAGACCAAAACTACATCAACATCTTGAATTCATCAAACGTATCGTTTAGTTGATGAAGGGATTTGGAAGATAATCATTAAGAACTACCCATAAATACTCCTAAGACAGTTTAGTGGTAATTTATATTTCAAAACTGAGATGATAACCTATATATCTACACATAATTCATTTTATGTAATTTTTAAAAGATGATATCTTCAGATCTGTATTACTACACTGTTGTCTTTAGACCCACTGACCAATGTCACATGTCAAGTTGTTATCCGGAAAACTAACTTTACCTTGATCTGTTTCACGTCTAGTACGACAGTCTAGTATCCCCCAATTGACCAATTACTAACCTTGGGCCGATGCAGCTAAGTTCCTTTTGATTCGTTACTTGCAATCTCTTGAGTAAAAATCAGCCTCTACCATATTTATGCTTCAGACAGACATGGTTTTAGATAGTAATAACTTTTCTAATATAAATCAAACAAAATTTTATGGCTCTCTATATTGTTGATTAATAATGGGAAGAATTTAAAGATACTGATTGATTTTATGACCATTTAGGTTGATAGATTTTATATAAATTTCATTTCCCTTCAGGCGTTAGATATTTTTGTTTTAACATTTTACACAAAAGTAATAAACTGCATGCTTATTCACATCCATTTAAATGACAATTATTCAGCTCAATTTTGAAACATTTTACAAACAGTAATAACGAAATTGACATGAATAGAAAAAAAAGTGTATGGATAGGGAATATGACATTTGTAAGCAAATAAAGTAAGTGAAAGTTGAAGGTATTTAGTGTACTTGTAGATGCGCACTGTTGAGGAGTCCTATACTAATCCGAAACAGCTACCCAGTGATTTCTAGTTACCAGGAACTGTTTATCTTAGGTCATTTCAATTATTTGAACTATACAACTCAACAATTTATATAAGCTGCTTATAGTAAAAATAAAGAGTAAATCATTAAATTTTAACTCAGTTATATAAGTATAATGTGTTTAGCGCAAAATTTACATGTTGTGGATTCAATCTTGTAATGGGTAATGGTAGCACACTGTTCAGCAATTTTAAGCTAGGGCTTTCCAGATGATATAAGTTCATAATGAAAAATCCCTTGGAAAATGTACAAAATCCTCAACTCAGTAAAAATATAAATGAAACGAGATATTCAATAGTTAGTAACCATATAGAAGTTAAGCTTTCGCATGAGAAACCGAAGACTCTGTATTCGAACCCCGCATGTGAAATCGTGGATGTGCACTGCTGAGAAGCTCCACAATAGAACGAAACGGCCGTCCAGTGCTTCCAAGTTTTTAATAGTAGTCTAATTTAGATTGACTCGTGAATTCAACTTTGGAAAAACCATTGTTATTGAATTCAAGTTGTCAAGAGAATGTACACAGTAATCAACAAAATGCATGTAAAGAAAATTTTAAAGATACGGATATGTAAAAAATGGCAACACAAAATACAACATTTCGGTATATATAAACTGAAACGCTCTACTGTTGTAAATGATTAAAATTGGAAGTGGAAACCATTCAACTCTAACTCAAATGATTTGATGGGTAACCAGCTGCCATGAGATTAAAAGATTTTAGGTTGAATGGTTTGTTCAGTTCGTAGTTGCCTAGTGCTAATTAGTTCATTATCAGAATGAAATAATTGTCTGTTGCTCCGTGATTTTAAAGGGTATCCCAATTTATATTAATCTATAACGAAAACCTCATATTATTTGATTTATAATACACATACAATTGTCTCTGTAATATAAATGTGTTAGCTATTGTAATGATGAATCAACCAATCATCTTACCTTCACTTTTTGCATTGGATGTCTTAGAAGAACCGAAGTCCTGTGGCAGATTAAACATATGTATGAAAATACAATTGATGAATAAAGTGACCGAGTAGATGTACCAAATTCGTTATGGTTGATAAACGAAGGAAATTAAATTGAATTACAAAGTGTAGTTAACAATAGGCACCTAGCTTAATGCTTACTATCCAAACCACTTTTTTTTTTAGAAAAAATACTGCCTACATTTTTAGCCATCTTAATATTTTGATCTTATTCAGCATGATTTTCTCTTTTTCATTTTTTTATTCATCCACAGTTCACCTTCACATAATCGACTTAACCATCTATCTGTAAATAATTGTCAATCAGTCTTTTATTTCGCAAGGAGCTTTTTTTGGTAAATACATCGATCAGTGAATTATTGTAAATAAAGTAGCAGTAGTGAGATATTGTAACAACTTAATAACACACAGTAGCAGTACACACTGTTGTTGGTTGCTTGGTGGCAACTGGTAGAAAAATATGAATCTGAACTCTGTACTAGTTGGCATTTTTCAACAATATTTACGAGATTATTACCCCTCCATGAATGTGGACATCTTCTCTATCCGTTTACTGCAAGTCAGTGATTTTACTACTACGTCTTAGTTCTTTCGAAGTTTTAGTTACTGAAGGCTACCAATTAGCACGAAATCTAGATTCAAATCACCCAACAAATTGCGCCAAATCATTTTACGTTGAATGAATTGTATCATCATGTCTTAAATAGTAGTGACATTGCAAACTTGAGTGATAAATTCCCGTAACAACTAAAACCTATGCAAAATGATTCTGATTACTATTGTTCTTGTATATTTACACTGTTGAACAGTATAGCTTTGAAATTTTTAGAGCAACACATGTAAACAAACAGTATTGTTTTCAGCTAGACCTTCATCAGGCTTTATTATAAAACACATTAGTATATGAAAAATGTGAAACGAATGGACTTAATTCACGAGTCAATGATAACAATCAAATAGATCATATAGCTAGTCAAAATCAACAAGAGTACAAACTGAGAGTTTAGTGATCAGTGGTACTGGTAGTGATAGACACAATAACATCTTGAATAAATATATTTCAACATTAGAAGTTAGTACTTGGCTTGTTTTTCTCCAAAGATCTCAAGGAGACATTCACTCATTGTTTGATTATAAGTTCATACGTGGTACACCTGTGATACAGTCTTCTCTATAGTATTAGGTGGCTTGTTTTTGTCATAAATTCCTCATCTATAATTGAGTTTAGGATTGTAGTTCATCAATTAAACTTTTTATCCCATAAAGAAATTCACAGTATTTAGTGTCATTTAGGATTAAAAGATAACCTGATTCTTTATTTGACAAACCACTAACATTAGTATTTGGTCTCTGTAAGAGATTTATGTATATCTTCAATTTACTTCTTTCAATGAATTATGTAGGCATATTTGTTGAATTAATACTCATCAATTTATGCGCAATGATATATCTTACTACTTTAACTATCGCTTGATACAATCCTATATAAAATTTCCCCTAATTAATATATTTTTTCTATGTCTAGTAAACTCATTAGTCTATCTTAGTGAATAGGTAGCTACAATGTAGTTGGTTATGTCATATTTTATGTAAGCACTTGGTTATTTTGTAGACTATGAACGTTTTACCATGTATGTATGTATGTATGTGTGCATACATCCAATGATGACATTAGTATGTATTTCATTAGACTTATAATTTTCTAATATGCTGATTGTATTTTATTATTTATTATAAATGAATAGGAAACAATAGGGAGCATTTTAAATAATGTATTGCTTGATGTAGATCTTATGCTTCATGGTAGCTTGGTAAGTAAGAAGAAAGCATAATCTAGTTATAGCATGTAAGTCGGTAGACAATGTAGCTAACCAAGTTTACCATGTAACTATGCTGTCTACTTATAAATGTGTATGAAATGTACGTATAAAGTCATTTGTAATTTAGCAGTCCATTTTCACAAACAATCTTGTCTTTTGATAGTTGAATTCATGTTTTCATTGAAGTTAGACCACCATAGAAAACCTGGAACCACTGAACGCTGGTGGTCTAGCTTTAATTCACTCATGAATTCAACCATTAAATTACTATAATATCCACAAAAACCCTTCTCTGATTATAATCATCATATGCTCACTAGTGACTAGCATCGTAAGAGAATTCTCGTAATTCTAGTGAGAAGTCGTGACCAGTGGAGGTAATCCGTGTCGGGTAGAGACAGGTATCTACCTCAGTACAATGGAAGATTGGTTGAATTTAGACATTAACACTGTTGGATGCCGGCTATTCGAGTGGTCAAGAGGTTAAGCGTTCGCGTGCGAGCCTGAAGGTTTGGGTTCGAATCCCGCGAGCGGGATCATGTATGCGCACTTCTGAGGAGTCCCACAATAGGATGAAATGGCCAGTGCTTCCAGATATTCAATGTTGATCTAACATCAATCGATTCATGATCTTAATTAAAAATCTAAGATTTGTACTGATAATTTCATCTCGTTTTACTAATAAAATCTATCAAAATGAACTGTTGTATCCATGTTTTACATTGTATATGACTATTTAGTTCAATGTGTATTGAATAAAATTTATCAATACACTCCACCGTAATATTACACATGAATGATTTGAACTAATAATATCAATTATGTTATTCTATATGCATATCTTGTTAATGTATTGAAAACAAAAGCGATAAACAAACACATCGCTTCACTTTGCAAATTATTATTTTGAGTTGTTTTTTTTATTTAATCAACTGGAAAAAACAAATTTGGGTTATTTATTCTCTGAAGAAGTGGCTTACACTGAGTCACGAAACATCAGAGATATCTACGAATAAATATTAATATGCAATACTCAATTATTAAATCAAACCTTGGTAATAATGACACTTATAGCTGGCAAAATATTTAAGTTTGGAAACTAGAGGTATTTTCTACACAGTCTAATCCAGTTCAGTGGTCTAGAGGTTAAGCGTTCGCGCGCGAGACTGATAGGTCATGGGTTCGAATCTCATGGGGAGCGGTTGTGGATGCTCACTTCTGACAAGTCCATACCAGGATGAAACAGCCGTCCAATACTTCCAGGTTTTCCATGGTTGTTTAGCTTCAATTGACTCGTGAATTCAATTTTTAAAATTTTCAGTTTATTTTCAGCTATAACTTGTGATGGAAAAATAATTAGCAACAATAGGTATGTACGTAAACCATATTAATCAAAATTATAATGAAAATTCACGATAAAATCGAGCTAAAATTCAACAAATCATACTTCTCACTTATTTTTAGATTGCTTTCTCTCTTATTAGCCGTCTATTTTTTTTTTAGGAAAAAATGGTAAATGGTTATGTAAAGCGATTAGAGTGTTACTACCTTGAATATAGTCAGTCAACCGTAAGCATCATAGGATTTGACAAATCACTTTAAGCTGTCACAATATATGAGCATAACGAGATGTAACTATTATTAAAAAGAAAAGCGAGACTATAATTTGTGGACGAACCAATCAGGTGTAAGTTGACAGGTCTCGGATTTTGGCGCGAAATTCACTCATCCATTTAGCTAAATAGCGTCTTGTCATTATAGCTAATGTAAGTTCGTGATGAAACCCTAAATCTAATTCCTAATCCTACCATCAACTGTAAATCATAATTCTAATTCCTAACACTAGTTTATAACCCTAATTTTGTCCTTGTTATCAGGTGAACACTCTCAAGGTCATTTTAGTGCCACTCATAGGTCGTCCATAAATTAAAGTCTTACAAAAAAAATACTAGAATAATAAAAATAACGATGTCATCAGTCATAGGGGAAAATAATGAATTTATGGAATATAAATAGTATAGGATAATTTTAAAATTTAAGATCTCAAAGATGATAAGGGTTGAATACATTTCCACCATTGTAACCCACTCTTCGTCGTGTTACTCGGCTTATTTGTACTCTTATTAGCCTGTTACTTAGCGTAATATATGCCCCAGTTGTATGTTTTAGTAAATGTCCTGAATATATTTGGTCGTTGTTTTGTTATACATCTTGAATATTTCATTTATTCTTGTCTTATGTTGAATTTCAACATTGGTTTTGTACTGAGAACTCATTTTAAATGGTATACTGTCGTAGTTTTACAGCACGTTTATTGCACAAACTTAGTTTTTGTATCTATTTAAAAAAGTATATAAATCATAATTTTTTTACTAAGAGAAAAATCTCCAAAATTGATGCTGTTCCAGTAAATGCTCATGGTATATAACGTTTGTTATAGCGGAATTTGGAACCGGTTTTTTTCATATTATTTTTAACTATAATTTTGTTGCATAGTAACTGAGTACCTAGATTTGTATTTCTATGTATTTCGTTTACCATGAGCTTTCGATTAACCCTAAAACTATTATCATATGATTTAATATTCCTAACTTGTTTTCAATCTCTTTATCACAGTCCCCCTATTCATACCGACTTTTGGCTTGTTTATGTATAACTGTTAGTTTCATTTTATGCCATGACGTGGTCCAGTAGCTCTGTATATAAACCACGTCAGTCTGAAGCATAAATATGGTAGAGGCTGATTTTTACTCAAGAGATTGCAAGTAACGAATCAAAAGGAACTTAGCTGCATCGGCCCAAGGTTAGTAATTGGTCAATTGGGGGATACTAGACTGTCGTACTAGACGTGAAACAGATCAAGGTAAAGTTAGTTTTCCGGATAACAACTTGACATGTGACATTGGTCAGTGGGTCTAAAGACAACAGTGTAGTAATACAGATCTGAAGATATCATCTTTTAAAAATTACATAAAATGAATTATGTGTAGATATATAGGTTATCATTTCAGTTTTGAAATATAAATTACCACTAAACTGTCTTAGGAGTATTTATGGGTAGTTCTTATTATTATTATTATTAGCTTTATTCAATATTATATTATTGGTACAATATAGAATTCTCAGCGTAAAGTATTTCAACAAGTTTCCGTTTCTTTCTTCTTGGTCGGTCCTCGCGATAAATACTGAGTGATCGCCAGCTAGATGTTAACAGTCCAGTAAATGAACATCTGAATAATGTACATTTTTTTCGTTGTATATTGCCACCAACAACATCCTCTCTTTTTGAGCTTTTTGTAACTTTGACAACGGAAGGTTGTACACTTTTCAGAAACGCAGCACAATAGGTCATGCGATTAATAAACATAATGATATATTAAAACAAACAAAAATAGATAACTTGTTGAAATATCTAGATGGCAGGAACAGGTAGCCCAGATGCTCAAACAGGCCGCTTGCAAATGATTATCTTCCAAATCCCTTCATCAACTAAACGATACGTTTGATGAATTCAAGATGTTGATGTAGTTTTGGTCTCTTTTCACCAGATGTGACAAACCGTTAATTTTGCCACATTACCTGAGACTTTGTAGAACGATGAAGAAGTTTGTAACTGCACTACTGACCTTTAGATTCTGTGAAAAGTTTAAATCTGAAGTATCGGTTTTTAAAAGGTTTAGGGATCAAGTTCAATGAAGTGTTTAAAAATAGAAAATGTAGGTAATGATATCAATATTGTAGTGCTGAAACAGTACTTTCTCTGTAGAAATGCGATATCCAGCTACTCAAAATGTTAAACAGTAGTATATATTTGATTAGTTTATTTTGATGAGGACGCTGAAAGATGATTTGGAAAAGGTTATGTGTTAACACTTAACTTGTAAGGATTATTTAAAAATAAAGATGATTAATTATGGTTGTCATTTAATAGAGGACGAGTTTAGTTCGTTCTTCATAAAAAAATAAGGTACTCTATCTTAAAATACGCAGTTTTGAATGTTTTCGTGAATTTCTGTAGATAATGCTATAAGTAGGTTATTTACCGTTTATTATAATTTGAGTGTTTATTAGTGCTTTAAAGCGTTTGCTTCCTAACGTTTATTTACAAAGACAAAACAGCGCATCACTTCATTTTGGATAATTTGGTTTCTGGGTAGAATTTCATTGATTGTTTATCTAACTTTAGGATTTAACATATATTCATGTCTTACCCTATATAAGTTTTTGACTGCCATCAAGACCTTGGGATCGTGAAATCTTTGTTCTTTTGTAATTTTTATTCATGATGATTATCTTCAACAGAATCAAGTACACTCTGAAATCAGAGTTCCAATACATTGTACTCATAAATGCCGTATATACATAGTTGTTCGTGAATAATGAAGAAAACAGTACTGATACAACAGGATATATATCTTCCACGGTCAATTAAAGTATTTACATTTGATACATATACATGAATTCGATGCTTGACTATGTGTATCATTAATTTAGTTCATTGTAACTAATATTCTTGGGATCGGTCGGTGAATAACATCGACTAAAAGCGACTAATTTTCAACTATATACTGATTATCATACTACTAAGAAATTTGATATTGATATTTTTAAGAGGTTCTCTAAGATTTTTGAGTTCTACGGCTAAATTCACAAACTGGCCTTAGTTAGACAATTACTGAAAACGAGGAAGTAATGGACAACTGTTTCACTCAAGTATGAGACCCCACTGAAGATCATGCATGTTCATGCTTATTAAATCGGGCCCTTTTTGAATCTATTGTTCAGATAGTGTCATCGTATATATACCAGATCGGAAGATGCTAGGTTTGATTCCATATGGATCTGTTATTATACAGTTCTGAAAAGTTCCAGATTAGAACAAAACAGCTCTTCGTCACTATTGATTCTCACTGATTCTTCACAGATGATATCAAATTGTTTGCATTTATTATTTAGAAATTTTTTATTGTTAATAAATAAGTTAATTTTAATAGTTGAGATCATAAGTCATTTGAAGCTAGACAACCATGGAAGATGTGGAAGCACTGGACGGCCGTTTTGTCCTATTGTAGGACTGCTTAGAAGGGCGTACACACGATCCCGCCCGGTGAGGTTTGAACCCAGGACCTATCAGTTTCACGTGTGAGTGCTTAACATCTAGACCACTGAGACAACTGGCATCCAACGGTGTTAATGTCTAACTTCAACCAATCTACGAAATTGAGCGACACATCCAACATTGTTATCAGTAAATTACTATCTCGCAATAGACTCGGTTGAACTCCACTGGTCACTGCTAACAGTAATTAATAATTTCTTCATTAATCTAATTTATTTGTTCTATCATTCATTAATAAATTTCAGGTGTTATCCGATCTTCAATAAGATTTAATAATCATACAGATATGTTATATGAATTCAATGTAACTGGATTCGATTGTCATCTTCCAATACCGTACAGTTCTACAGTACCGGTAACAGTTTATGTAAAAGCAGTATGTGTATCACAATGGAATGGTAAGAGTATTATTTTTATATGTATATAGCTTCATCTAGAGTCCTTAGATAATTGTGTTAAACTTTTCGTTATATAAATTAACGATTAAAACTTTTCATAAATAGCTTACTTACTTTAGAGATTAAGAAAGTTTATGTAATTGACAATATATAGTTAATCAGTAATAATCAATATCGGATATGTGGTGAACTGCAAAATAATACGGTGAAAATAATTTGTGGACGACCTTTGAATGACGCTAAAGTAACGTTGAGTGTGTCCATCCTATAACTAGGACCAAATGGGGGTTTTAAACCAATGTGAGAAATTAGAATTATGATTTACAGTTGATCGTTTGGGTTAGGAATTACATTAAGGGTTTTCATTACGAACTGAAATAAGTAATAATGCCGAAATTCCATTTTGCCAAATGGATGAGTGAATTTCGCGACAAACTCCGAGACCTGTTAACTTACACCTGATTGGTTCGTCCATAAATTATAGTCCCACCATTTTCTCTTATTGATATCAGGTAGAAAAATTAGTTTTACAAATTACTCTGGATGACATAATTAAATGTGGAATGAAACTTAAACATTAGTTTGTACTATGATATTCTATTTGCTTCATAATCTACTTATCAGTCAGTTAATTAATAACATTCAACTGTTCAGTATTACCAATGTCGTAGTTATCATTACCATTGTGTTATTATTATTGTATCAGTGTAGTCACTTCGCTAAGTAATTCACTGGTATGACCGAATCAGTATGAGTCCATGCATTTTCGTTCTATCCCACTGACTAATAGTCAACAGGACATATATGTAAACTTGAGAGCAATGATCCTCTGACATTGCATTTACACTTGTGTTAATCGATGATCTAGTCAGAGACTGTCAAGTCTCAAGCAACCTGCAAACTTATTCATGAGTAGTAATCAATTATGTGCTTGTACACTCAGTAGTTGTGTTGATGCACTCACATCAGTCAGTCTGCTTCAAGATTCTACATAATTCTAGTTGAAGAATACTAATGCAAAGAAACCTAAATATTTAGTTGTTACAATAAAACTGATACAGAGTATCGCTTCACAAATCGATAAAGTCTTCCTTCCATAACAGTTAACTTCTGTTGTATTCAAACTTTTAGTCACGGTGATTTCATGTCTAACCGATTTCGGGATCAAAGTTTGTAATCCTGTTCAGATGGGAAAATCAACCAAAATGAAAGGAATACTCGTTGAAAAACGATCACAATATACTGAATGTGTCTGTGGAAGTCACAGTTTGTATATTTACTTCGTAATTTCTGTTTTCTGCACAATATTTTTTTCAAACATGTAATTAAAATCGCTGAATGTTTTAATGTACAGTGAATTTCCACAAGCTTATTATTCTATCGTAAACCCTGGAAACAATATCAAAGTTTGCCGTTGAAAACGTTGCCGATTATGCTAGTCCAATTATTTTTAAGTTCTTTCGATCTCACATTAAATGTACAATACCTTTAGTCCATGTCTGCTTACGTTACAGTACTGCTTCTTAATCAGTCTTTGAACTCCAAATGATCTTATACGCCTATTCAACATTTTTTATACATCAAATTAAAATGTTTCCAATCTATTAATGTAAATTGTAACTACATACATACTATTTTCCTACCGAAAAACTACTTTATGGGCTGAAAGTTACATATTGTTCTAATTATTCAGTATTGACTGAAGCGACAATTATTATTATTATTATTATTATTATTATTATTATTATTATTATTATTATCAGTAGTAGTAGTAGTATGTACTATTTTGTGAATAATTTCCCCGATTAATTGAGTTTTTACCGTCAACATTCCATCTCCCATACACTACTAAAGACAAAAAATGAAATATTCATTTCCTTTGTCAATAGTTACCTAATCTCTCTCTCTCCCCCTCACTCCTACTCTTCCATTTAACATTGTTTAAATGGATAGCCTACTTACTGTAGGTTTATTGCATAAAAATTCTGTATAGAAAAATTACTTAACCGTGAATAATATAGGTGTATCAGTGTGTGTATGAATGTGTACGAATCTTTGTTGTATATCTCTAGTCGCCGTTGTCTGGTTATTATATCGTAATAGTATTTTAATGGAATAGAACTGTAGAAAGAAAAGATGAAACATTTATCTATTTATGTGTGTAAGTTTATGTACGTAGAAAGGAAACTTCAGTATTTTCAACAACAAAAAAAACACAAATGTTACATATTGATACTTGTACTATACTACAAGCTAATTGAATTTTGTTTCCTCTAAATATTTGTGTATGTTCACGAATAACTGTGCTTCTTAACTTAATATAATCACACACACACACACACACCCATATTAGCTCACCTAGTTGATTCATGCTTTTAGTTTTCTAATGTCTACTTGTATCCCGTTTATTTCATTTCGCCTTATATCGAAATATATTATATGATACCTATTGTTTTTGACGCTTTACTGTTTTAGTGATTAGATATTTGCTTTATTCCAATAGCTTGAGTGTATATACAACATTACAAATGATCAAATGAATATATCTACGACTTATGCTCACTTTTAACGTTTATCTACTTATTTTAATTGTCAGACTACGTGATTGTAAATGAACGTGAAAATCTTCTGAGAGTGAGATCCACATCATATGTTTTGTCTTATATAAGACTTGTCAGCTGAGTGTATATGAGTCCCAGTGTTTATTTCTGTATTGGGACTCAAACCCATTACCCCTCTCATTAACCACTAACACATTAACCCCTGACTTACTGAATCCAGGTAGTATATAATACTTACTAATAACAGTAAAATTGGTCGTGAGTTTTTCCTAAAAAAAACTGAAATATTGCACTTTAGTTTGAACTACTGTACAGAAAGCTGGTTACATTAAATGGTATTTGGATAATGTACGTCAAAGTGATTTCAAACTCAATAATCTGGTAATTATTTCTAAGGTGATTTTTGTAGACGCTTCAATACTTACTGAATCTTGTATAACACAACCGTTTTTATCCAGTTTTATAATCAGTAACAATAACTACCCTATAGTTTACAAAATTATAAATTTGAGTCAATAAATGTAATGTAAACCTTCGTGGATTGGTTGAAGTTAGACTATAATACCGTTGGATGCCGGCTCATTGGTCTAGTTGTTAAGCAATCGCACGCGGGACTGATAGGTCCCGGGTTCGAATATCGTGAATGTGCATTGCTGAGGAGTCATACGATAGGACGAAACGGCCTTCCAGTGCTTCCACGTTTTCCATAGTTGTCTAGCTTCAATTAACTCATGAATTCAATTATTAAATTACAAACTGTTTCTTTGTGCTTTGTATTTACTTTTTTCCATCCTTTTACTCTTTACCATTCACTAAATCTCTTCTTCTATTTAAATGATTATTTGTAATTTACCGATCCGAAGTGATAAAGTTAAAGCAATTAATAACTGATTATCAGAATGGCTTTTGTGGAGATTTTTAGAAATTTCACAGGTTGAAATCATGAGTCAATTGAAGCTAGACCACCATGGAAAACCTGGGAGCACTGGACGGCCGTTTCGTCCTGGTATGGGACTCCTCAGCAGTGCGCATCCATTATCCCGCGTCCCGCGAGATTCGAACCCAGGGCCTACTGGGTTCGCGCACGAGCACTTAAACATTAGACCACTGAGACAGCCGGCATCCAACAGTTTTAATGTCTAACTCTAACCAATCCACGAAGTTGCGCCACCGTACACCATTGTCTTCAGTGAGCTGATATCTCACAACAGACCTGGTTGAACTCCACTGGTAACGGCTTCTCACTAGAACTCCAGGAGTATCTCCTGAAGTCAGTCACTAGGGAGCAGTTGATTATTATCAGAATGGGTTTTGTGGAGATTTTTAGAAATTTCACAGGTTGAAATCATGAGTCAATGATAGATTTCACAACTATTGTAATCATCATTACAATTTTAAGAAATAATATAAAATCGGTTACATAACCCTCATTATTATTGACATCAAATCTAAAAGTAGCAGAGATTAATAATATTGTGGTAGTTGCGTATTGTTTCCTTATAATAATCTACCATATGTGAGTATGTTTCCTTTTTGCACTAATAAACCAAAACAAAATGATTCTGATGGATGATACACAGTTTACTTACTTACTTACGCCTGTCACTCCTCGTGAAGGAACATAGGCCGCTCACCAGCATTCGCCATCCAACCCTGTCCTCGGCAATCCTCTCCAGCTCCTTACAGTTGTTATTCATCCTTTCCATATCTGCTTTTATTTCCCGACGTAATGTGTTCTTTGGCCTTCCTCTTTTCCGCCTTCCTTCAGGATTCCAAGTTAGTACTTGTCTCGTGATGCAGTTTGACGATTTGCGTAGTGTATGTCCTATCAACTTCCATCGTCTTTTCCTAATTTCCTCTTGAGCTGGAAGCTAGATTGTTCTCTCCTACAAAAGTCAGCTTAAGCGCAAGCTGACAAGAAGTCTACGCAATGATCGCGAACAGTGGTGGGTAGCGAAAGCAAGAGAGATGGAAAAGGCAGCGGCAATAGGTAATAGCAGACAATTGTTCAGACTCGTTAAGGAAACCGGAATTAGGAACCCGACCGTTAGCGAAACAATCTCAGAGAAAGATGGACATATTATTCATTCTCAATCCAGGAGATTGGATCGATGGGCAGAACACTTTAGGGATCAGTTCAACTGGCCTTCAGCCACACTTCGGTTTCCCACGATCTCCAGTCAACCTGAATGGCAAGTTAATGTAGGTCCTCCGTCCCTTTACGAAGTTGAAAAAGCCATAGGAAATCTGAAACGAGGGAGAGCAGCAGGCCCTGACAGGTTTACTCCTGAGATTTTTAAGGATGGTGGTCCAGTATTAGCAATGAGATTAACCGAGGTCTTAGGTAGAATTTGGGAACTGGACGTAATCCCATCTGACTGGTCTCAATCACTGATTGTGCCAGTCTATAAGAAAGGACAAAAGTCCTCTTGTGACAATCACAGAGGAATCAGTTTGACTAATATAGTGTCTAAAATATTAGCTTCAATAATACTTCGACGCCTAATCAAAGCTCGTGAAGAGCAGATTAGAGAAAACCAGGCCGGTTTTCGACCTGGACGTGGTTGTATAGATCAGATATTCACACTACGTCAGGTTCTAGAACACAGACACACATTCAGACGCCCCACAATGGTAGTATTTCTCGACCTTAAGGCGGCATTCGACTCTGTTGATCGTGAGGTTCTATGGCAGTGTTTGTCACTGAAAGGAGTACCAAAGAAGTACATTAACCTTATAAAGGCTCTCTACTCGAACACAACTGGTAGAGTGAGAGCTTATGGCGAACTGTCATCAGAATTGATTACCTCAAGTGGTGTTCGTCAGGGCTGTCCACTCTCCCCATTCTTGTTCAACTTTGTGGTCGACGTACTTTTAGAGATAACACTCTCCTCATCTAAATTTCCAGGGGTTGAACTTCTACCGGGAGGTTCACTTGTTGACTTAGAATATGCTGATGACATAGTTTTATTTGGTGAAGACGCTGACAAAATGCAGAGTCTTCTGACCACTCTAAGCAACAATGCAAGCATGTTCGGGATGCGATTCTCTCCCTCGAAATGCAAAATGTTGCTTCAGGATTGGGTTACATCGACACCCGAACTAGTGATAGGGAGTGAAGTAGTTGAGTGTGTCGACCGCTTCACTTATCTTGGAAGTCTCATCAGCCCTTGTGGTTTGGTGTGTGACGAAATCTCAGCACGGATACAGAAGGCTCGACTAGCTTTTGCCAACTTGCGTCATTTATGGCGTAGGCGAGATATCCGTCTATCAACCAAAGGACGTGTTTACTGCGCAGCAGTTCGTTCCGTCCTACTTTATGGCAGTGAAACATGGCCGGTAAGAGTAGAGGATATTCGTAGGTTACTAGTATTTGATCATAGGTGTCTTCGAAACATTGCTCGTATATCATGGGACCATCGAGTAAGTAACACAGTTGTTAGGAAACGGGTACTAGGTAAGGATGGCAAATCAATTGATGAAGTAGTGAAACTTCATCAGTTGAGATGGCTGGGACACGTGTTACGTATGCCCAACGACCGACTGCCTCGACGTGCTATGTTCAGTGGTATAGGAGTAGGTTGGAAGAAAGCTAGGGGCGGCCAAACCAAAACATGGCACAAGTCCATGAAGTCACTGACAAGTGAACTGAGTCATGTTGGTAGGTGTAGACTACCTGGTTGGGGACCGCGAGATGATAGCAACCGATGGTTAGAGACCCTGAATGACATGGCTCAAAATCGTTTGCAATGGCGCAGGTGCATCCACTCTCTGTGTTCTCCCAAATTCTAATCTTCTGAATTCTTCATGTCCCTTTTTTCCTCTTTCCAAATTTATTTCACTGGATTATACTCTTTAAATAACATCTCCAAACCCTAATCTTCCCGATTACTGCTTATACTCTTGCTACCTCTACCACTACGGGATTTGAATCGACAACTGCATCTCTGTGCTAATGTGGTGTGGCAACTCGAACTGATGTACGTACGTACGAAGTTCTACGTTGTTACTGACTGACTGACTGACTGACTCCTACAAAAGGCTGTTGTTGATGGTATCCGTATCTGTAGTTTTCACATTTGCTCAGGTCTCCTTTCTTTGGAATCTTGATGAGGTGTCCTTCTTTCCTGTCCATCGACACTTTTTCCTCCTTCCAAATCTTTTTGAATAGAAAGTGAAGCATGTTTGTAGTTACTTTGATGTCTGACTTCAGTGCTTCAGCTGGTATATTGTCGGGGATACACTGTTTAAATCATGTTAATTTCACAATGGAATTTCATGATAGACGACTATCTGGAGTAAAATTCATCTTCTCATTTCTTATCAATTTTTTTAAAATTTACTTTTAGGTATCCCTAAAGAAATTGAGTATTCTGCATTATCAAATCCATATCCATTTGCATTGAATGCGAAATTTTTAATATGTCCACAAATCAATAATAATTTTACTCATCTTATTAATACTGATAATGATGATACAATGAATGATAGCTCTGATCATTTAAGTGAAGGAATCACTGAATATGATTATTGTCCAATAGAACAAGTAACAATACGTATGAAAATTTTATGGAGTAAAGAAGATATTATTATAAATGATGATCAAACTATTCAACCATCTTCATCATTATCAGCAGCAACAACAACAATAGAATCTTCTTCTTCAGAATGTGATTTGGATTATTATTCAATAATGGCTAATCGTAAAACATGCAGTAAGTAATTGTTACTTGGTTTATGTATATTTTCAATTGATTTTTTTTGTAGAGAGTTTATTATTTTCATTACAAGATAGTATCAGTTGGTGAACAACTATAAACCATCGAATTATAGATAACTTTGGACGTCTTAGATTAAAACTTCCGAATAGTACAGTACATAATCTGTAATTCGTGATTATACATTTGTTTTCACATACTAGCCTAAGGTCAAATGTTAGGTGAGAAGTTTCAGACGAGGCCACTTTATAAAAGGACTTCGATTGTGCTCTTCTTCAGAGTTATAGTGTACATATCTTTGTTATGCTCAAAAGAACAAATATATGAACGTTAAGGATTTATATATTTAATTATTCCTAGCCATTTCTCAATCTGCTCACTCACATAACTAGTTGGACAAGCATATTTCGAGTGTTGTATCCGTATTGGATGTCATGGATTGAGGCACTTCGTATTTCCAAATATTTTAATTACTGAGTAATTTTTAATTAATTTTGGGGGGAATTAGAACTCTCATCGCTAAAAGTGGTAGTTATAGATTTCAGTTCTGAATTATTTAAAATTGAAAAGCATCTTCGGTTCAATCTTAAGACTCCCTAAGACTGTACATACCTATAAAAATCAATGCATTTTTTTAACTGAACCAAGAGATTATAGTCTACTTAGTTTATGTTGGAGAGTTCAATCTCTTTACAATATAATCTATGATTTAGTAACTATCTATAACTAACTAAAATAAAGTTTATGTAATTTATCTTTCTGTATACAAAGATCGTCATTTGGTGGTGTCCAGTCCCAACTATCTAATATTTTTTGCCTCTTACGAACTTTTAATATTCGTAACTCAGTAAAGGCATTCATCTGTTTATTGATCGGAAGTTATAGTGCCTGGACAAGTTTTTATGTTCATACGGGCCGACATACCTGAGCTAGGATGTATGTTTCAAGCGGAAATCGATTACGAACACCATAGGGACAACTGTTAAGATTTTACGGTTATTTTGATATTTGCTACTCAGTTTAAGAAGACAGTTTGAAACCGATCTTTGTGACAAGTATACATTGCATACACACATGAGTTACACAAATAAAATTGACTTAAACATATATGCCACTTTAGAAGGGGAGGATTAGCTCCGCTTCCCTTTTATTTGTTGCCCATTAGTGTTAAATTTTAGTTATCCGACTACACAAAAAATGAGAATTTGAAATGCACAGATCAGAAACTCATGTACTCTCATTATACATATTAGCATGAATACGGTCCATGTAACGTTTCTTTTTTGTCCAAATATGCACTCTATAAATCTGAAAGATACGAATCAAATCAACATATTACCGTCAAAACCCATACATATTCATAAGTGCTACACCCTTTATTGTCCAGCACGAGTTAAAACCTGATTTTTGGATTTATTTTCACGATAGTGATTGTTTAGACCGATATCTATCGACTTCCCAAACTGGTTAATGATGCACAATCCTATACCCCTCCCCCAAGAACTACGTGAAGTTCTGGGTCAGATTTTACTCAGGATAGTGCACAGCAGTCCATTTTAACTACCTATGGTTGTAAACGATGGATCTCGAAGTTTTAGTACTTTGATACGTTGCCCGTATTCAATCACAGATAACTTGGAACCATTCCTCTCTTACTATCAAACTATCAATTTGGTCAAAATAACAAATTAACCAATGAAAATATTAAACTAAATTTATTAATGTACCATGAATGCCCAGTCATCGCTTATTTCAAAGGACTTAAACAATAACTATACTGGGAGTAAGTTAGAAAAAAGTG
The DNA here is from genome assembly GCA_944470405.2 of Schistosoma mattheei. Classification (NCBI taxonomy): domain Eukaryota; kingdom Metazoa; phylum Platyhelminthes; class Trematoda; order Strigeidida; family Schistosomatidae; genus Schistosoma; species Schistosoma mattheei. Next base: position 4,538,090 of record OX103947.1, read on the forward strand.
TAAAATCAGTTAAAACAAAATATGCCAACAATGTATTGAGATCATTGATGCCCGATCTTAATAATATACGAAGATATAAATCTTAACACTAAGTATCTTAATCAATAATGGCTGAAACCATTGGATATTATCATGGTTCGAAATCAATCGAAATGATATATTCTGTAGCCTAGTATCATTGCACATATTCACCATCTAGAGTCGTGTTGTTTTGTTTTTTTCAGTCGATTCTTCTCAAAGTAAAACTATCGATCTATTACCAGATATTGATGAACAACAACAATTTAATCAAAATAATCATATCAATTTACCGATTATTGAAACCATTCAAGGATTAAATGAATTGCCCAAAATCAATAAAAAAGGTTATCCATCTGGTATTTATTATTTTAATGGTTCCATGCATTTTGATTTAAACAAATTTCATAAATTTCATAAATTACAACGATTTGATAATCAATTATTTACAATCAATTTTTGGATGAAACATTCACCAATATTTAATAAACAATATAATGAGAAGAATTTACTGAATAATCGGGAGAATATTTTATGCAGTTCCGATGAATATGGTAAGTAGCTGTTATTGTTATTGTTTTAATAATTGATTGAGATCATGAATTGATTGATTTTAGACAACCATTGAATATCTGGAAGCACTGAATGGCCGTTTTGTTCTAGTGTGGAACTCCTCCTAGGCAGTGCGCATCCACGATCCTGCCTTGCAGGATTCGAACCCAAGAACCTATCAGTCTTGCGCGTGAACACTTAATGTCTAGACTATTGAACCAGCCGGCATCCAGCAGTGTTAATGTCTAACTTCAACTAATCCACGAAATTGTGCGACCATCTTCCATTGTGCTGAGGTAGATACCTGTCTCTACCTGATATGGATTAGCTCTACTGGTCACGGATTCTTGCTAGAACTCCGAGAATACCCTCATGTAACTAGTCACTAGTGAGCTAGATCACCATGGAAAACCTAGTGGCTTCAATTGACCCATAAATTCAACTACTAAATTACTATAATATCTACGAAACCCCTCTTTCGTTATTGTTTGTTTTATTATTATTTCCCTTTTGAATTTAGATTACAAGTGAATAATACAAAATAGTGAATATTTCTTTTTGTCGAATACAACTTTAAATACAAACTATGATCAGTTGAAGAATCATTAATTACCTGCTACTTTATATTTTGTGGATTGTTAGGTTAATATTGTATTCTATGAGCTGAATAGTTCCATTACACCATATCTTTAGCGGTTGTTTAAAGAAGTTGATGATGATGATGAGAATGCTTTTTTGGACAGCATTTAAAGCGACACAATTAAATCATCCAGCTAATAGAATATAATCTCTATCATCACTAAATTATATTTTTTCATTATGTTGATAAAAATTTTAATGTATATGTTATTTTGTAATATTCTTTCATCATCCAGTATGACAATAACTTTTGCAGACAAATAATAAGCTTTTAGAAGTTCATTGTACATCAAAACATTATGCGATTTTATTTTGCATAAAACAGGAATTATGAAATCAATATACAAACGATGACCTCCACAGACACATTTAATGACCATGTCAAGTTAGATTGTTTAATTCCTTCTATTGTTTTCCTAGTTTATCGAACATGGAACAAATATTGACCTATTGTTTCATACTTGTCGGGACCGTTGAGAGGAATCACGTATAACTCTTTTATGTCTTCATTGGTGAGAGACATATTTCGCTACAATGTGCGGTTGTAAATTTGATTTTTCTTGGTGGAAAAGACTACTACATTTGTAAAACTGTACCCGTTCTTTCTCCATAAGATTCTTTGAAAATCATTGTTATAACCCTGACTATCAGTTAGACAGGTCGCACTTTAAATTATTCACTATAGTGAAACTGTAGCATACTCCCAAAATAGAGACTCCGAAAACTGACTTTCAAAACTGGATATCATAAATCAATCGGTGTGTTGTTTCCGGCACTTTGGGTCGTGTTTTCGTTCATTTCGAGGATGGATGAATACTATAAATCGGAATATGATTTTCACCACAGACTACATTTCAAACTCCAACATTTATAATACATATGTGAACTGAAAATCACCGCGAGTGCTGAATACAACATACTGAATTAACGTTGAAAGAGTTGTGGCTGGTCTCAACCATGCTAGTCGGCATCAATTTTTTTAAGTTCGCTCAAACATTGGTCAACTGATTTGCTAGCACAAATGCGATTTCATTCCCTCTTAAAACCACTTATTGTAAAAACGATATCATTGGACTAATAGATACTATTGTTATTATAATTATAATCATAATTATTATTATTATTGTGTTGAAGAAAAGAATCGGCATCATTTTGCTGTGTTTCTGCACAATTGTAAACTGGTTGTATTGATACGTCGTGAACCAACCAATGAATCCACCCTATATTCTGATTCGTCTCAATTACTTCCATCTCAATGGCGTTTCGATGTCGACGAAGTATGCGATTCGAATTGGCACCATTATTCGTTGACCTATCGTCCACCAGAAACGACACTTGTAAATGGACAAAAGACACTTGCATCCAACTCAGAAAGTGATATTGAAGTCAGTATATTGTGTTCGTTTTTCATCGAGTATTCCTTTCATTTTGGTTGATTTTCCCATCTGAACAGGGTTATAATCTTTGATCCCGAAATCGGTTAGACATGAAATCACCGTGACTAAAAGTTTGAATACAACAGAAGTTAACTGTTATGGAAGGAAGACTTTATCGATTTGTGAAGCGATAATCTGTATCAGTTGTATTGTAACAACTAAATATTTAGGTTTCTTTGCATTAGTATTCTTCAACTAGAATTATGTAGAATCTTGAAGTAAACTGACTGATGTGAGTGCATCAACACTACTACCGAGTGCACAAGCACATAATTGATTACAACTCATTATTAAGTTTGCAGGTTGCTTGAGACTTGACAGTCTCTGACTAGATCATCGATTAACACAAGTGTAAGTGCTATGTCAGAGGATCATTGCTCTCAAATTTACATATATGTCCTGTTGACTATTAGTCAGTGGGATAGAACGAAAATGCATGGACTCCTACTGATTCGATCATACCAGTGAATTACTTAACGAAGTGACTACACGGATACAATAATAGTAACACAATGGTAATGATAACTACGACATTAGTTACTACTAAACAGTTGATGATTGTTAAAATTTTTAGTTAATAAATCAATTCGTATTTAATAATGGATTATGAATCTCATTGGAGTGTTTCGGCTGAAAAAGTCAAATAGTTTTAACTTATTTTCTGATAAACAAAATAGTTTTTTTCATCAGTTCGTCTAACTTTCAGGAACTTATGTGTAAAATTATCACAACCAAATATTTTACTTTTTATAAGTGGATAACCCAATTACACAAGATGATACATGATTCTTGTGTCAACATAGATAAATGGATAATCATTAAGATTTTTTCAAGAACTTCATCTCTATTTTTGGTCATACACCTGTTTATTACTGGACCACTACTCTTTGTTATAATTTTAGGTAGTTACTTAGTATAGTGATCTTCTAAGGTCATTTATCGGAGCTTATATCGTCTTTAACTTGGATTCTCTGTAGTTTGGGAATATGAAATATTGTATAACGACACAATGCTTTATAGGTTAAGTGCTCCCTCTTGGAGATGAAACTCGTGATTTCTATCTTTGATTAAGTTATACATATGAAATAACGAAGAGTCTTGGATTAGAATAAAAATATTTATTTACTACCTTTTAGTTTACAGTAGTTAATCCTAGCCGAACTGTTATTAATTACACCGTTACGAAAACCACTCGGATGTGCTAATCGGAACCTTGAATGTTTAATGTTTATATACCATCGAGTTCGTCTTTCAATATAAGATACAAAATTGTTCGCTCAGTTATCACATTCATTTTGGTAACCTTGATCATGTTGTGACTTATTGCCATGTCCTCATCACGTGACAAAAACCGCCAATCAGAAGGTCGACTTCCATGATGTTGTCTATGAGCTAACTAATAACTCTCCAACTAGCACTGATAGCCTTGATTCAACTCTAAAACACTATCAGTCCTCGATACATTAATTCTCCTCTTTCCTCGTCTGTTGAGTTCGGAACACAATATCAACCCCCGTTATGTATGAACCATATATTTCAGACATACATAGTTAATATACAAGCAGATCAGGCTGCATCACATCATCACATGAAAAATAACAATTCTACAAGATCAAGCCAAACGTGGCTGCGATATAGAAGACTATTACTAATGGAATGGGAATAAATCAAGTGGTAAATCGCATATTAGCAGTTAATGTGTCAAATGAAAGCTTATGATAAAAGAAATATAAACACATTTCACCTAGTTACGTAATATTTATACAATAATATATGTAATAACAGTCCATAAATAATTCCTAGAAGGTACCATGTATTTAATCTTCAATGGATGTAACAGGTCAAATTACTGACGCATTATGAGTAGTTCCTGATTGTAGGTAGATCAGAATGTATCAGTTTTGTCATGTATTTCATCATGTGAAAAGAGTGGACTGTTTTGAAGTTCTGTATTACAAAATGTCCTGGTAGACTGATCAAATCTTTATATTATCTATTTTTCTACAGCGAAAATCTTGTAAAACATCTTTCATCTGCTAAGATATACCTTGACTAATTAATTATGTATCTTAACTGCCCCATTATGTCAATTGGTTTAACGCATATGTAAAAACTTACAAGCTTCGTGATACGAAGCTAAATATTACAACAGTTTAACGGAACTGCCAAATTGTTTAGTATATTTTCTTTCTTCTGCGTTCTTTAAACAAATAAGATGCTACTACATTAAGTCTCATTCATTAAATATGCATTATGTAATGTAAAATGTGTCATAGGAACAAAATTAGTTGTAAACATTTATATAAGAAGAGTATTTGCCACCAATCACTATTTAAATAGATTTATTGTGAGCACTTACGAGTTAAACGAATAAACAATAAGAATAGGTTGTCATATTGTTATATTTATATCGATAATTATTTACTGTAACCAAACAAATGATACTGAGTAAATGGATGATCCATGTAAAATCAGTCAATGAGTTATTATCCACATAGAAGGCGACGCGAAAGTGAATCAGCCCAGGTTGTCACTTACCTCAAAGTAATTCAGATAATATTGATATCAACAATATTGACTGGATATAGGAGAATGCGGTTCGAAGAGAAGAGATTCATCCAACTAATAAATAGTGTGAATTAATGTTGGAGAATGCATGTATCTACTCCACCGTGATTGAGTTTGAACTATGCTATTCGAAAATCTCCAACCAACTAATCGAAGTTATTAAATGACCCTAAATAGGTAGTTTGCATCTTTAAATACGGCTCACCTAACAGTCTGAGCTTTCATTAACAAATGTCATTTGGTGCTTTGTCCATTTCTAGTTTTTTGTTAACCTACTCCTACACCAACAGGCATAACATGTAGACGTAGGTGGTGGTTAAGCATATGTAATAAAGTTCCAGCCAACTTACTTGATGAAGGTCCACAACCTCAATAATTAAATTTAAATATTTCACTAGTAGCTTATGTCTAAATTTAACATTGTTCACCTAATCGTACCATAAAATAGAAGCATGGTCTCGAATACATCTGTGGTCAATTACTTTTAGTCTATGTTTCTCTTCTTCTATGAACTATGTTTCACAGCCATACAGAAACATATAACAGACCACTAAACGATATACTTATCTTTTGGTTGGAAAACCAGCATCTCTTCCATAAATGTGATCTAAATCAACAAAAACCAACTGACCCTACTTAACCCGTGCTAATACCTCACCAGACATCGGTGTTTTTATAGAGCTTTCGACTAACAGGACGCTATTATTTACACATTCCCAATGTATGAGGAGAGTATACACTTGTGGTTTCCAACTTAAATGGCAGTTTTCCACAAGCTGTAAAACAACAATTGTGTTTTAGCGAAGAGGCTTTAAAAATCTTACATATCTCTCTGATGCATCCTTAAGTTACAAGTGCTATCAAAAACTCCCCGATCAACGGAGCGAAATGCCGGGATTACCTTGGCAAACAAGATTACATTCGGGTGTTGGTATGTGTTTTTGTTTTAAGACCTGTCAAAATTTACAAATTTAGTCAATACATCCTCTCATAGGTCATAAAACAGCTTGTTTCATACAGGTTTGGTCACCTTGACTACCATTTGGTGTTGACTGATTATATAGATTAACATTTGGGTACCGCATTAGTTTAGTCAAAATAACCATTCCGTATCTGTTACAAAGGCTTCTTGATCCTTTGATATAGACTGAGACTATCATCAATCAAGACCACTCAGATTACATCCTTCTTTCAGACCTTAGCTAATGTTTTGGTTAGCTCAACTACTAACACCAAATCACCATTCCTAAAGAACTCTAGAGTTAATCTATCATATATATATATATCGACTAAGATGGTTGGGCCACCTGTTTCGTATGCCTGAACACCGATCACCACGAAACACAATGCTAACTGTTGTTGGAGACGGCTAGAAAAAAGTTAAAGTCAGCCAAGTCAAAACGTGGCATCAGTCATTGAAGTTACTAGCTTCTGGTCTGAGCCATGTTGGTATTATTATTATTATTATTATTAGCTTTATTCAATATTATATTATTGGTACAATATAGAATTCTCAGCACAAAGTATTTCAACAAGTTTCCGTTTCTTTCTTCTTGGTCGGTCCTCGCAAAAAATATTGAGTGATCGCCAGTTAGATGTTAGCAGTCCAGTAAATGAACATCTGAATAATGTACATGCTTTTCGTTGTATATTGCCAGCAACAACATTCTCTCTTTTTGAGCTTTTTGTAACTTTGACAACGAAAGGTTGTACACTTTTCAGAAACGCAGCAGAATAGGTTATGCGATTAATAGACATAATGATATATTAAAACAAACAAAAATAAATAACTTGTTGAAATATCTAGAAGGCAGTAACAGGTAGCCCTGATGCTCAAGCAGGCCGCGTTAATTACGAATGCAGGCTACTTCATCATTGGGGTCTGCGCGACTGTCGTAAACAATGGTCGGAGACTCTGTGTGACATGGCTCAGAATCGACCACAATGACGTCAGTGTATATACTCTTTATCTTCCCTTAAACTGTGAGATTAAAATTATTTTACACATTTCTAATTCTTTCTTTGTGTACTATAACCTTATAAACAATCTATTGCGCATTACTACCATTGAAGTGACTGTTTCAATGAATTTGGTGTTCATCTTGTTGTGCTAATGAGGTATGGCAACTTGGATCGGTGCATATATATGCCTGGTCCTACGTTGTAGTTGACTGATATATATATATATATATATATATATATATATATATATATATGCTTTTGGGAAATGATGAAACTATTAGTCATTATCACTGCCATAATATCTTCTCTGTTGTTTATTTAGTTACAATTATATTTGGATGGAAGATTAGTACCAAATAATCCTGAACTGGTGCAAATTGCTGAAAATATGCCTATGGTACATTTATCTGTTAAAAATCATGAATTTGTTCGTACTTCAGTTGGCGCTTGTTGGCATGGACGTAGTGCTCAATTCGCTCAACATTTTGTCGTAAGTCTTTTTTTGTCATTATTATTGTTTTTCAAAATCTATTGGATTATTTTCATTGCTTGATGCAGTCAGTACATGATCAACAACGTAGAAACTGGCATAACCAGACATCAACTCAATTTCCTACAAATCGAATTAATGTAGTGAAAAAATTACTTTGTCGAACTTGATTCCAAAATTTGATAATCAAGTATGTTGAAAGAGAAAGAAGTAGGTAGATGTTTAGTGGAACATAAACTATGTATGCTTGGCTCGACGTATTCAGTAGTGGTTGTTCGTTTTCTTCAAAATGCAACGATAATGTTCGCTGACAGTCTGAAATAAAGGGTTAAGGAAGAAAAGTATGTTGAAATCATTCATGCGAAACTAATGAACTTTCAGAATCATTATTCTGTAAACTAAATTCTCTAGCACCGGTTACGTATGGACAAAAACTGGCGAAAAAACGTGAATAGCGCCATAATTTTATTCACTCTATTGTTACCATCGTAAACTTTTGGGGCAAGGGAAGAGGCATTGTTCACAGTATCAACATTATATAATCTCTCTTTTTGATTATAGAAAAACAATATCACTTAAAATGCTGCTTATCAAAGGGAAATTCTTTGTTACTATGATATTGTGATGGAGTTAGCTATATAATTTCCTCTCTAATCTTAGTTCACCCGATAAAGTTCTATTAGATCATCATGAGTGTTGTATTAATGATATAAAAGTAATATGCAACATACACTAAATTAGCCGGACAACAACAGATTATTATTCTATTCCGGTTTGAAACATCTTGACAATACACGGCTCTTCGATGAAACAAATGAAAAAAAAGCCTAATATCTTCAGTGGTTTTCTGGCAACACGATAATACTCATTCAAAAATAAGCGATTTCTAGTAAAAAGGATTATGTAGGTCACTTGTTAATCAGTGAAATAATGGTCCTACTTTCACGATGGCGAACGTAGTTACGTTTATTATTATTATTATTATTATTATTATTATTATTACTGAATGCTATTGATGCACATACTGTCTTATTTTCACCATTGTAAATACATAAACAAGGGTTATCTTGCTGGTTTAACCTTTACAAATGGATATATTCAATCAGATGAGGAAATACTTTGTCTGACCAACTGTGAACCACGTCTAATTATCAACGATCCAACATCATTCAGTTCAAACACTAATCGTTTCGATACAACAAATATTCGTAATTCTCATTTGAATAGTATCATTATTCAAGCTAAAAGTTTAAATGAATTATCGAAAATTCTAAGAAATGTGACATTTTACAATCCAAGATTACAATATAAACCACGATATCGACCGGAACCAGTGGCTATACAATTAAATACTTTGTTTGCGTAAGTAATTTATGCAGACATCGGGATATATAGTGTTCTTTAATTTTTGGTGGAGTTTCGTTCTCTCAGAGAATTGGTTTAATCGTAGAACTTTGATTGTTCTTCTGTACAATATCATCAGCGTAAATTTTAAGTTGAATTGAGACTGTCATCATTATGCTATTATGGAGGTTGTTAGATTCCACTAAAATCACGAATTGACCAAAGTTAGAGAACCATCGAAAACTGGAAGCACTGGACAGAGATTTCGTCCCTGTGTGGGACTCCTCAGTAGCACTCATCTATAACCTCGCCAGGGAAACAGGTATCCAGGAAATCAGTCGTTCATGTAACCCTTAACCTCTAAACCACTGAACCATCATCTGACAGTATGTGTCTAAATTCGATTAGTTCAGGATATTACGCAAACATTTTTTATTGTCTTCGATGGATCCTGTGAGTGTACTTGTTTAACTTCAACCAGTCACCCCCTACACCGTTGAATGGTAGCTCAGTGGTTTAGAAGCTAGACGTTTGCACTGGAGATCGCAGATCCTGGGTTCGGTTCCCTCGTGCGGGATCGTTGATACGCAATTATAATGAGTTCCATACCAGAAGGAAACGTTCGTCTAGTGCTTTCAGGTTTCATTGATTGTATAACTTCTATCGGCTTAGGATTTAAAAGAATCGAGATATTCTAACTTCTCCGTATATGAATAGCAGCTTGCACTGTTGGCCTTGATCATTAGCACTGATTGATTGACCTTTACCTTGTCGTTATATGTAAAGTAATTTTGATTGCTTCCCTCATTAACTTGACCCCTGTTTTATATATTTGTCCATGATTTTTGTTATTAGTTGATTAATTAGGTCGATCACGATGTATTTATTGACTGCTAGCTGAGGTTTTTACCACGCTTCTAAAAATAACCTGACCATTTTAATATCCCCTTTATCAAAACCGTCAACATTTTCTCAGCCAGATGTGTATCCGTAATTGTTCACGTGGATTAATGTGAACGAAGACACCCTATAGGGTTTGACAAGTAGTTGGTGTCTTTACATAGAAGGCATCCACTTTGTCCAATGTAATTTTTTTGATTGTCGGATTGAAATTATGTTTTTGTTCGCTAACTAATGAGTTCTAGTAGACCTTGACTTTTTGTAGTTTGGAAGATTTTTCTCATTAGTGAGAAGCAGGTATAAAGTGTCCTTTAACGGATTTTCGTTTCATCAAGGTGAATTGTAGCGTAATTATTTATTTTCCTATTTAAATTATTGAATCGTAACACATTATTCATGAAACAGTCAGTTATCTTTAGAAAGGTGTAGTGATATTCCTAAGTGATTTCAAATTGCACGGTAGCAAAGAAAAAATATCGATCAAAAGAAGAGTAAAAATAATATAAAGGAATACTTGTTAGTATAAAAGATTTGAGAAGATTGTCCTACTTTTACATTTGACTAAGGACTGAATTTATTTATGAACGACTATTGAAAATCAAAAGGCACACAACCGCTGCTTCAACCTACTGTATGGAAATACTTAATAATCCTTACTTACGACCTAAACATAAATCTTCAGGTGTTGCTGAATATACTATTTCTAGACTATTGGGTTGGTACTAATAAGAAGTGATTTGTGTGCATGATCAATCAGATTACAATAGGAACATAAATATGTTAACTTCTGAAATTCACCGAAGATGTTGACTGAATAAATCTATTTTGAATGTATCCGAACTTTTAGGGAAAGTTTCAAAAGGGAACTAGTGATACCGTTTCATAATTTTAAATAACTATATTACTTATTTAAGCAGTTATTAGTGTTATTTTATGCTATTTTGTTTCAATCTATTCATAGATATGCAACAGATTGTGAAATACCCTCAACATTTAATCAAGTAATTCTAATTAGTCCATTACCTCCAACTAAACAAACATTAATTTTACTTGATACATTGAATTCAAATATTCGTACGGATCGATACCTTCATAGGCGGTACCATAGTCATAATCAATCAAGTCACGGTTATCAGCAATCAAATGTTCATCAAACGACAGAAAAACAACAACAATTCCATGAGTATGAACAGAAACATGAAAAAGAGATCCCTGAAAAACTGTCTACCATTAAGTTACCAGCTTCTACTCAACTAAACCAATCGATACGTCAGTCATTCGATGAAATATCAACATCATCATCAATCAATTCACTAGTACTGTTTAATACAGAACAATATGAACATATGAACAAGACATTCACATCGAGAAATGTCACATTAAGTAGTTTATCTAGTGGAGTCTATATATTTCCATACATAACAATCATGTGGAAGACCCCATTGGAACTGTTGAATTCACATAATACATGTAAGAAGAAATAGTATCATATTTGAGGACTTTTTGTATAATAGATTATTTTTTTCGACGTACTATGTGCTCAATATTTCAACACGACTAAATACCCTTTGTTGCTCGTTTTGGGACGATAGTTAGGATTAAACATCATTGAGAAAATCATTTCGAGGAAGAAGGTGCATCAAGCTATTAAGCCCCAAACAGGACGAAACTCACTTCTGAGATGACATTATTAAACACTATCTAAAACATATAATTAACTTGTGATTGCAGTCATTGCATCGAAACATTCATTCAAGGTCCCCGTATATGAATATATTCTGATTAGATTTAATCATGACTGTCAACAACGAGAAATTACAAACTGCTACGAACAAGAACATTAAAATGTTGTCACGTTTATATTTACCACTCTGTTTAATCTATCAATAACTCCACTACTACTAACGTGTACACATTTTGAAGTAATCACTTTGATATCTGATTTTACTAACCACAACTCAGTAATCAAGCACTGGTTTACGTATTTAGTGACTTTAAGAGACTGTTTTGTTGTGTAGGACAATCTATTCAGTGTGAGGCAACTACCCACCGAAGGCAGTGGAAGATGATTATGCAATGTTGTGAACTGACTAAAGTTAAGCAGTAACACCGTTAGATGTCGGATCAGTGGTTTGGAGGTTAGGCGTCCACGTGAAACGTCATTCCAGTGCTTCCAGGTTTTCAATCGTAGTCCAACTTAGATCAGTTCATAATTTTGATGGAATTCAGAAATCTCCACAACCCCTAAATGTAAAAACTTACTCAATGTTCCAATGACCCAATTAGGTGAGATTTGGATGAACAACTGTTTCAAGGTAGAATGACGTAAACACTGGGTTACCGCTGTTTGTAGGACCGTTTAAGAGACATCAATGAGTCATTTTTCAACTACTTTAAACCGAGTAGAGCTTAATAATAAATTCGTTGAGAATATATCCCTTCGCTGAACTTTAGGTTTTTTAATACTTAAATGGGAATTATATGTTAATTAATGATAGGCGATTCTCATACACAGCTTATCTCGGTATCATTATGCAACATCTCAATTTATGAAACAGGTACATCATCAAATTAACAGAAAATAACCAGGATTAAAATAAAACAAGTCGAAATAGTAGTTCTAGTAGTTATAGATCACTGGGTCATTGGACTGAACTTACTAAAACACAGATATGAGGATATTTATTTACTTTTAATTTCCCATTACTTCATTACATTTTAATAATTCCACATTTAATATAAATCTCTCGACAAAACAGTTTTCATCAGTATGGGGTTGTGGAAATTATTAAGTTTTTGATTGAGATCATGAACCAATTGATGTTAAACGAAACGTCTATCTAGTGTTTCCAGGTTTTCAATGGTGTTCTAACATCAATCGGTTCATGATCTTAAAAATAAAAACAGTTTTCATGTTAGTAAATAAGTCAAATTATTTATCTTGTTGAAAACAAGCTTTTCCAAACAGTTACATGATTATAGATAAGTGAAAAAGAACATATCCAACCCCCTTCACCTAGAAACAAAATAATCATCCTGTCAATATGTATTGTAGAAATCAATTAATTGATAAACCAATACATTTGTATATCACTGTAGTAATATGTAAAAATGCATTAGCTATAAGAATAACCGTTAGTTAACCTATATATATCGAGAGAGCCGTTTGGAATGTCCAATTTTAAGTTCAACATTATTCCTGTTTACATACAAACTGATTCAATGATGAAAGGAATCTATGTATTTTTAATATGCTAAGAGAAACAAATCGTACATAAAATGTAAACAGGAATCTGTAATAACAATTTATTCATTAAAAAAACATTCATCAATGTTCTCATTTTGGTCATTAAACAATAAATATAAGACAGAAAATTAATCTAAATGGTTTATGTAAATTACTTTTGTATGTTCTTACTAAATAATCATAATAGGGGAAAAATATGGGAATCTGTCTCCAGATCATAACTATGCTATTTGCATAATTTACGTAAATTATTCCTTTTTGTTAAATTGGTATTTGCCCCCAAATGCCCTGGTATGGCCGAGAGTGGGGAGAATCATCTCCCCCTCTCGAAATGCTCTCACATGGCAACGTGCATACAACCACTGCCAAGGAAGTCCTACTCATAGCCTTCTCACGGCATTACTGTTGTTTACCAAATTCAGAGGACGAAAAGCTAATGTCTGGAGCTTTAACCGGGTTGGTGGGTATGAAGAATCCACCTAGGGGAGTTAGAAAACCCTGATTCCAAACCAGTTGTTCACAAATGGTGTATGAACCTACTGTTGGTCACCGACTACCATGGGACTGCATCTCCTGACCTTTAGGCCGAAGGCTCCGCGTGTGGTCTTCTAAGAAAACTACCTGCTTCGGTTTGGGCACCTGGATAGTATCCCATCCCTCACACAAATCAAATGATTTATGTGCCGCATATATATTTGGTGCTTCCTTGTACCAATGTTTATGTTTTTAGATAAATAAATAAATAATGGTGGAGAGGACTGCTGAAAATCGAAGGTACACCGGACAGCTGTTTGACATAAATCGAAGGCGTATAGTTACCACCTAACAGGTGATTCACTCCCGGACTTCCAGATCTTGCGGTGAGCATAACACCTATTCGAATTATTATTAGCATATTTCTCGGTATCATAACCGTTCAAGTTGTTGGTGCTCGTGTCAAAATATGGTGTCAATCTATGAATTTACTGAAAGTTGGATTGAACCTAATCAATGAATAAACACTATCAGTGTGGAGTAGTGGTAAATATCGTAACGAAGGGTCGTAGACCGTAACCTCATTCAAAATCAGTCACAACGACGTAAAGATATTTAGTTCATAATTTAAAATGCATATACCTTTCATTTTGAAAATTCATCTATTTTTCTTAGATCAATTCATTCATGCCCCAATGGTTACTACTAACACACCTATCGTTACTACTTCTACAAATCTGCGATTAGACGTGATAACTCCATTTGGCAATACTTATGTGGTACGGCAACTTGAACCGATGCACAAATGTACCTCCCACTCTCGTTTGACGTTGTACATTGAGAATCTAATTTACTATTTCTTACTTTAAACACTCAACGCATTATGCACTGGGCTACTTAGTCTATATATTCATTAGCTTGATCAGTATTTGTGTATTTTATTTGTAAGAGTTTGTATATTCATGTTGTTGATATGTCTATCCGTCTGGATTCAGTAGCTCAGTTGATACTGCACTGAAATTTACAGTAAAATTATTGCGTTTTATTCCCCATGTGAATATCAACACTTGGATCCATGTACATCCACTTAAGAAATCTCAAATAGGAAGTAACATACATCCTGGATTCTAATGCGAGGTACTATCTCACCGAAAAAAACATGTGACTAAGTGATAATATCGAGGCGATTCGCTTAAGACTGACAGATACCAATAGAAACTGGATCAGTTGAAGTTCTTAACAAAAATAACTGGAATATACAAACACTTATAAACAAAATCATAAAAATTGTTGAAATTCTGTTCTGAATTCATTTTTAACATTCCAATTGTTTGTTTACTTTTTCATATTCTCATATTTTGTTGAAGTCTGTATTATAGACTAAATCCAAACTTCACATTATACATATGATATTTTAATACAAATGAAGTCTTTTTATAACACAAATGTAAAGTCGAACAGAATGTTAGTTGCATAGAAATTCTGTTAACACTATATATATATATATATATATATATATATATATATATATATATATATATATATAGCTCTTCGCCTGTAGTCACATTGATAGGGTTTTCTAAATCTTCATTTATGTAAATTAATTGAAAAATCTTGTTTTCTTTTCTTTATTCCAAAATCCGTTGAAAGATATGTCCTTGGTAATGCGTGTTTTTCTAAATTTATGCCTGTCTTCTACTCAGCAATGTGCATCCACGATCCCGCCTCGTGAGATTCGAACCCATAATCTATCGGTCTGGCGTGCGAGCGCTTATTCTCTAGACCACTAAGCCAGCTGGCATCTAACGGTGTTATTGTCTAACTTCAACCAATCGACGAAGTTGCGTCACCGTCATCAGTGAGTTGCTATCTCACAAAAGACTTGATTGAATTCCACTGGTTACTGCTTCTAACAAGAACTACAGGATACGCACTGCTGAGGAGTGCCACAGTAGGACGAAACAGCCTTCCCGTGCTTCTAGGTTTCCCATGGTGGTCTAGCTTCAATTGACTCATGAATTGAACTATGAAATTACTATAATATCTACAAAAATTCTTCTTTGATGACTGTTTTATCAACAGTTTTGTTTTGGTATAGATTGACGTCAATTTCTTCAAGATCATTCAATTTAAATTGTGCGCTATTTATTTAAACTGTATTAGTCAAACAGAATTTCACATTATTTTTTTTTATTATTTAGCTTCAGAATTTGAGCAAACAATTTCATCATGTACAATTAATTTATGCAAAAGTGATTCATTCAATATTGTAGACAATATTCTGTCTATTTCAGAATATATTTTGTTAAATCCTAAATATATCAAAAATGATATAAAAATATATCAACGTTCAAATGGATTTCTTATTCATGGTAATTCCGGTGTATTAAGTTATATGAATGCATTGAAACATATTCAATGGTTATGTAAAGATGAACAAACTAATTTAACTAGACGTTGTTTTAATGTATCATGTGAAGCTATAATTCAAATCTATGAAAAAGATCAATTCATAATAAGAAAAATTCATAGCAATACTATACAATCTGAAGTAAGATATTCTTATATATTCATTATTAAATTCGTAATGTATTTTTTTGATAATTTACGTAGTTTTAGATTTATACAGTAATTTATTTCAAAATTTAGACATAACTAACTATTATGGAATCGAACCTGGTCTGTTGTGAGATAGTAACTCACTGAAGACAATCATCGATGTGGTAATCAATTTCGTGGATTAGTTGAAATTAGACATTAACACCTTTGGATGCCTGCTGACTCAGTGGTCTAGAGGTTAAGCGTTCGCGTGCGACACCGAAATATTATGGAATCGAATCTCGCAAGGTGGGATCGTGGATGCGCAGTGCTGAGGAACTTCACACTAAGACGAAACAGCCATCTAGTGTTTCCAGGTTTTCCATGATGGTCTAGCTTCAATTGACTCATGATCTCAACTGTTGAAATTACTATAATATCCACAAAAACCCCTTATGATATCATGATAAAGTTTTTTTCCTTAGAATTAGTTATTTAATGTAATACTAGTTACATTAACAGGTATGTGTCATTCTACAATGAATGACTTACCAAACAAGAAACTTTAGATTAACAAAATGATTCAAATGAGGTTTGTTTCTGATTGCAATTCTATTGATAAGATATGATAAACTTTTTGTTCTAATGTACTGCATAGATGTGAAATAATGGATTTGAATACTTAGTATACCATTGAGTTTCATAAATAAAATTAGTTCTTTATCATTATTATTATTACTATTGATGTTTAAACAATAATATTAATAATAATAATAATAATAATAATAATAATAATACAAAGATTTGTCAATAAAGATAACAGACAATTACAATTGATCACGAGAGGTTGTAAGTACAATGGTCAAATTAGGTCATTCAACAGCTAATATTACTATTGAATAATTGTCCTTGAGGTTGGCCAGCAGAGGAGGAGTGGTTGAAGATATTTCTTCTGTACGCATAGCTCCGGTTTCGTCATCCAGATCGCTACTGCTTCAGCCGTTTGAATCATATCAATATTAACAATTTTATTCTATTTTGTTTGACAATCCTAAATTCACATGCTTTAAACAATGTACTTTACTAATTAAATTCATGAGTCAATTGAAGCTAGACAACCATGCAAAACCTGGAATCATTGGATAGCCGTTTCGTTTTAGTATGGAACCCCGCCCCGTGAGACTCGAACCCAGGACCTATCAGTCTTGCTCGCGAACGCTTCACCACTAGACCACCAAGCCGGCCGTCGTCCAACGGTGTTAATTTCTAACATCAACCAATCCACGATTTTGCGTCACCATCCACCGCCACCCCTCTCTGATTATAATCATCATACGCTCAGTAGTGACTGTCTCCAAGAGTTATTTCCTGGAGTTCTGTTGAAAATTTGTGACCAGTGGAGTTCAATCGAGTCTGTTGTGAGATATTAACTCACTTAAGACAATGGTGGCGCAAAATATCTGTTTATGTGTTATTTCCAATTATATTCCTATTAAGCTGATATATTGTATAGTGGATAATGATAGAATTCAGAACATAAATTTCTTTCTATTAAAAGCTCATCAACTTAGTGTTCACACTGACATTTGAACTCTGTTTGAATCACTTCAAATACTAGAGCTTTATATACTTTTATACGGTCATATTAGTTGATACTTTTTAAATGGGTATATTAAATTATTCTTTGGTACAAGAGTTTTGTCATTCTTATTGTACGTTTTTACTATCAATCGGTATATGAATTATTTCAATGAAGTTACCTTCAATTACATGACAGTTCTTAAATAAAATGAAGTGTACTTTCTGAATCTAACTAGTAGGTGCTAGCTAAAATAATAGTAATCATCATATGAATGTAAAGACATTTCTTAAATTATCCCAGTTATCATTAAAAGCCAATCAGTAAGTCACAAGCAACGTAGAAACTGACATCCATTTAATCACACTACATCAGTACAAAAAGATGAAATTATCAAAATAAATTTCAGAGTAATACAATTACTAGCAGTATTATCAGTGGTAATAGAAAAGATGAATCATAGGCTATATGATTCAGGAAGAAAGGATGAATTTATAAAACAAAGATATAAGATAATGTTAAAATTCACGATCTAAGTAAAGGCAATAACTACATAGGTCTGCACTATTGTGACCTATTTGTAAACATATCACCTCTCATCTTCAATCATTGGTTACAATAATTGTTTATACCTCAAATAGATAGTCTGGATCTATCAATTTCTGAATGTAAGCAACGTAAATACTTTTTTTTTAAACATGCTTTTGTAAAAGAGGGTCTTATTTTCATTTTGTCTTTGTCTTTGAAACATGAAAAGATTTTGAGTGTTTGATTATAATTACTTACGCCTGTTACTCCTTCTGAAGGAGAATTGGCCGCCCACCAGCACTCTCCATCCAATCCTGTCCTGGACAATCCTTTCCAGCCCTTTTCAGTTGTTATTCATCTTTTCATATCTGCTTCTATTTCACGACGTAATGTGTTCTTTGGCCTTCCTCTTTCCCATTTCCCTTCAGGATTTCAAATTAGAGCTTGCCTCGTGATACAGCTTGGTGGTTTCCGTAATGTATGTCCTATCCATTTCTAACGTCTTTTCTTAATTTCCTCTTCAGCTGGAAGCTGGTTTGTTCTCTCCCACGGTAGGCTGTTGCTGATGGTATCTGTCCAACGGACATTGAGTATCTTTCGTAGACAATTTTTTATAACTACTTGTACCTTTTTGATGATGGTTGTATTAGTTCTCCACATTTCGGCTCCGTATAGTATGACTGTCTTCACGTTCGTATTAAAGATTCTGACTTTGATATTTTTGACATTTGTTTGGAGTTCCATATGTTCTTCAATTGTAGGAATGCGGCCCTCGCTTTGCCAATCCTTGCCTTTTCATCTGCATCCGATCCTCCTTGTTCGTCGATGATGCTTCCCGAGTACGTAAGGGATTCCACATCTTCCATAGTTTCTCAATCAGGTGTGATTAGTTTGGTGTTCTCTGTGTTGTATTTGAGGATGTTGCTTTTTCCTTTATGTGTGTTGAGGCCTAGTGATGCAGAGGCTGCTGCTATACTAGTTGTCTTCATCTACATTTGTTCGTGTGTATGTGATAGGAGGGCTAGGTCATCTGCAAAGTCTAAATCGTTTAATTGGTTCTGAGCTGTTCATTGAATTGCGTACTTTCCCTCAGATGTCGAAGTCTTCATAATCCAGTCAACCACCAGAAGAAAAATAGGGGGGAGAGTAGATAGCCTAAATTTACGACTAGCCAGTTTCTAATTATCTCAACAATATTAGTTTCACAAGTTGAAATCATGAGTCAATTGAAGCTAGACCACCATGGAAAACCTCGAAGCACTGGATGGCCGTTTCGTCCTGGTATGGGACTCCTCAGCAGTGCGCATCCACGACCCCGCACCCCGCGAGATTCGAACCCAGGACCTACTAGTTTCGCGCGCGAGCACCTAACCATTAGATCACTGAGCTGGCATCCAACGGTGTTAATGTCTAGCTTCAACCAATCCACAAAGTTGCGCCACCGTACACCATTGTCTTCAGTGAGTTACTATCTCACAACAGACCTGATTGGACTCCACTGGTAACGACTTCTCACTAGAACTCCAGGAGTATCTCCTGAAGTCAATCACTAGTGAGCAGGTGATTATTATAATCAGAATGGTTTCTCATGGTGGTCTGGCTTCAATTGACTAATGATTTCAACTTGTGAAATTTCTAAAAATCTCCACAAAACCCATTCTGATTATGATATTACAGTTATCAATTTTTTTTCTTAATTATTCAATCGTCTAAATACAGAATGTGATCAGACCAGAATAACATGAACAGAAACTTTTCCGGTGTTTTATAAGAAGCCAAACGTTTTCTAGGAAATATTCTAACCAGAAGTATGCACCTATAGACTAAACTTCTCGATAATTAATTAACCCTCTATGTAGAAAAAGATTTTTTGACATGTTAGTTTACTTCAATTGATGTTTCCATAGCAGAAATCCTAAAGGAGAAAATTTTCAGCTAATATCCATCGGAATCACTCGTTTTGTTATCAATATTAAGATTATTATGTTCTATCTAGTACAATTTAAGTTTATCAATAACGTTAAGAGACAAGCTTTCAAATGTTATCATTGATTTCAGAATGACTGATCTTTTTACATGTTTTGCAGAAAAGTTCTAGAATATCTAACTCTTTACGTAAACCGACCTTAGAAGTAATGTTTCGGTCCATGCTATCCATCTTTTGTTCAGCCGTGCGAGTTTCAAGTGTAAAAGATATCTGGAGTACTAGGAAGTGGTTAAAAGTTACTATCTGCCAGATTTATCCTAGTACTCGATAGATGAGAAGTGCTTAAATAGTCTGAATTATTTTTTTCTGGTTAGCGTTTTTTTAGCAGTTAGTTTTCTACGGGATGGGGTTGCTAACCTCATGCCCAACCTTCCTTCTTTATCCGGGCTTATGACCTGCAGTAGCCTCAGAGAGGCTTCAGGAGGAGAATGCTAGTCGGCTGCCTATGCACCACTGGAAGTAATAGGCATAAGTAAGTAATTAAGTAAATATCTTAACTAAATATCTTGTGTGCTAAAATAGTCCATTTTTATGACAACCTTATGAAAATTAGAAGTTATCTATAAACTTAATCAAGAAAAACATGTGTTACATTCAAATCACATGAGATAAACAACTTATGTTAGTAATTAAGTTATTTACGCTTAATATTTAATTCTTTTGTAAAAAAAAATGTTAATCAGATTGTATACAACAATACTGAAGTGTATATACATTAAGTAACATGGATCTAAATAATTCTGTTTGCCTTTGTTTTCCTCCTGTTCTGATCGAACCAAATTCAAATCATGTGCATAGTTGATTAGATCAATGGGTTTATTTAATATGACCTAATTTGATCTACTTTTGTTATAATTTGTTCAACTGTCATTGATGTTTTATCTTTTCCCCCTCCCCACATTAAATTGTTGATAGATAAACAATTTATGTAACCTAGTTCATTTAAATTGATATCAGACCTTAACTATTGACATGAGTTGTCTAGGTAGGTGCAAACTATCTAGTTGGGTTTTGTGTAATCATGGTAACCACTGTTTAGAGATGATGGGTGATATGTTTTAGAATAAGTCAAAATCTTATAAATTCATTTGCTTTTTACGCTGTGAATTCATTCTTTCTTCTTAAGCCATGTTATCTATGCCTAATCTTTTATACTACTACCACTACTGTGGTATGTGCTACTTATACTGACATAAGTAGTATATAATGTTAGTCGTGAACAGAAGGTCTAACAGCAGAGAGACAAGAGGATCGTACAGTAAGAATGGGAACAGAATGCAATTTGTATGAAAATGCAAGAACAATGAAATCTGAGTCACTTTGAGACAATTGGACATTTTGCAAATTAAGCATTTACTTTATGATTGTTAGATTTTACTAACAAGTCCTGTAATTTTGTGTCAAATACACTCGATTGTCCCCACGGGTGTTCTTGTTCACTACACTACTACCGATAAAACTGCTAGTACTTCTACTACTCTGACAATTGTTTTTTGCTTCTTCCATCTCTCTGAGATGTGATTACATGAACCGATACAAAAGTGTTGAAATAGACTTGTTCTAGCAAGTAGTTAGCTAAATGATCATCCAGTATTAATTTGAAAGTCTGAATAATGAAATAGATTATTAAATTATCCGATCAGACAGAGGTAGGACAATTATAGCTTATACCAGTAGTTTAGACTACTAGTCATCGGTAGAGAAATTTTCCATAAGTTTGTTTTCTATGAAGACAGAGAGGAACTTACGAATAAAGCGTGCGGTTCAGAAAAGGAAACACTAGAAAAAAAAAACCTTAAAGCACTGAATAATGGTAACTGCCGATCAGCCACTGTAATATATACAAGTTTTAAGCATTTTTGTAGGCCGAAATTGTATCAGATAGTCTCCTATCCTAACTTTCCGATACTGTAAATTTATATGCAAAGATGGATAGTGCTTAGCATTGGGATCTGGGACGTGCGCTTCGTCCTATTTTGGACTCATCACTTGCGCGTACTCTGGGACTCGAACCCATTACCGTTCGCTTCGAACGCCATCGCGTTATCTGCTTAACCACTGAGTCCTGATAGCCACCTGTTTGTGCAATAGGATGAAGTTTGATAAATCTTTATAGGACATTTAAAAGTACATTTTACACTTTTTATTAGTGGGATAGCAGGCTTTTGAAAGCTTTCTAATTTAGGTGATAATTTGAATCACATATATATGGACAGGCATAGAGACTAGTATAGAAATGCATTAGCCAAGTTACCCCTACCTAATTGGCACAACATGATGAAAATAACAACAGAGATCAAAATAATGTAGTAGCAGTGATAAAAGAAAGACCTTGTAAATATGACAATAAAAATAATAATTTAATATCTCAATGAGTAGAGGAAATATCGTTATTTTTATTATCAGTACCCAATACTTAATTAATTTGAACCTATCAATTAGGTATGTATGAAGGGATACTTGAAATCAGAATTGACAGGAAAGTAAAGAGTAAGTGCATTTACACCATCGTGAACTATTCTGAGCCATATCAACTAAGATTTCTAATAAATGTCAACTTCAATCAGCAAGTTTGCAATTACCAACATGGCTAAGATTAACGGACAATGACTTCGTGAACTGATGCCGCATTTTGGTTTCACCGCGCCTCGTTTCCTGTCAACCGATTTCAACACTAACATGCATTACTCATCTAAGTAGGTGGTGGTTAGAGATACGCAACAGGTATCACAATTACCTCAGCCGGTGAAAATTCACTGTCTCATTAACCTATTTAGCACCTCAGCTAACCGAAACATCGTCTCGTGGAACGCGAGCAATGCTTCTGAGTAACATACGATCAAAAATCTTCAACCCGTACATTTCTTTTATTTTCATAGACCATGTTTCACAACTATATAAGGTAGGACAGAGTGGACCGTTTCACGGCATGCATGCCCTGTGAATGGTAGACGAACATTTCGCCTATGTCACATGTAACACGAATTGGCAAACACCAACCGGGCTTTCTGAATCCGTGCTGAGATTTCATCGAACATCAATAAATTTTTTATTCTTGTTGAAAATACTAAAGACCTCCTGAAGGTCCCGTCTACTTTTTCTCTTATTCGCTTGTGGATTAATAACGTTAAGCCGTTTTATTATACTGGTTATGCAATCTAGTTAGCATATATATCATTTCATAATGGGAAAATTTACCGGCTGTTTGCGATTGGGAATTACTAGAAGCTATCTCGAGACCATAATGGTAACATAAAATATCTTTATATGGAAGCGGGCTATGGTCAAACTTGTTGCAAGGCCAGTGGTTCAACCACTAAGTCTATGTTCCACTTATAAATTTATACTAATTAGAAAATCACTGACAGACAATGAGTACTGAATTGTTGTTTTGTTCAAATTTATTGTTCGGCGAAAGGCATTAACATTTTAGGTTGATTCTATTGTTCAGTCGCGTTTTCTGACTACTAGGAAGCTCCCCAAACAGAAATGAAACAAATACTTAATGTTTTCCAAATTTTCATCAGCTCCTCGCACTACTTAATTTCAGATAATCAGTCAAACTTCACACAAAAAATTAACTAATTACAATAATGTAAACACAACCTGTTGGTATTTTTGTTTTTGTCTACCTACTTTTTTAGTACATTCTGTTACCAAATATGATGACATGGTTCAATCAACTACAAAACACGATTCTTCATATTCCATTCGCTTGTTTAGCATGATACTTAATGGCTCTTAAAACAATTGTCACTTTGTTTTAAAATCAAAATAAACCTACTTTGATATTTTGAGAAAATAAATACGGTATTGAATCTACGGTCTATATTTACTATCTTTAAGTAATCTTACAGTAACACGCATATTTGTAATAAAATCGTAGTGTAGTTATTTGTGTATTGAGATTAATCCGATTAGTTCATGCAGTACTTTTTTTTTCTATTGATGATTCATTTGATCAAATGAAGAGTACGTGGGTCATGTCAGATTTCTAACAATTTGTATCTTAAATAAGATCATGGAATGATCATGGTTGAATAACCTCCCAAAACCAGAAATCATTGGACAGCTGTTTCGTCCTTGTTTGGGACTTTTCAGCAGTATGTATCTACGACCCTACACGATGCTTTTTGGTCTCACGTGCAACTACTCAGCCTTTAAACAACTAACATGGCATCCATTGGTTTGCATGTTTAACTTCAATTAATTTGTAATATCGAATAACCATTTGTCAATATAATAAGAGTGGAATAGCCTCACATTTGACTCAGTTGAACTCCAATAGTTACGGCTTCTCAATAAAACTCCGTAATTAACTCTCGAAGTTAATCATGCTAGTGTTCTAGACATTAAGGGTTTGCGCAAGAGACCGAAGATCATGGTTTTGTGTCTTGGTGGCAGGTTTGCAGATGCCCACTGCTGAGGAATCCCATAATGTGACGAAACAATCACCCAGTTATTCCTAGTTTTCAGTGGATTTTTGTAACTAAGATCGTTCCGTGATATTACACATGAGACTGGAAGATCTCCATAAACCTCTACATTAATCTATATTTCGTAGTTTTCTTTCCTTTTTGTCTCTAATAATTTACTGTTTAATGTTTTTTTCGTCTCTTTACACTATTACTTTTCGCTTACAGTTTAATATTTATCATGAAAAATCATCACAGCCGTCGGTTATTCCATCGAGCGTACAACAGCATTCAACAACACTATATTTGAGAGGAAAACCTCGTCTGGTAAATAAAAGGGATATAAATAACCTTCAGCCGGCTATTCATTTACACAATAAAACAAGCACTTGGAGTAAGGTATGTGTGTTTGCTATCGATTGCTTAACATTCAATATTATCATTTCTTTTGATTATTTTTTAATTACTGGTTGATAGTAACCAGTATCATATTTTACAGTCTATTGTATTAATTAGACTTCATCAGTGAGATTACAATCTAAATCCGACAGATATGGTTAGCCCCTTCAAGATTATTTCAGCTACATCTCACTGGTCAGAGTGCCAACTGGTAAGAAAACCTAAGTCTGGGTCATCCAAAGGAATTATGCCGACAACCTCAAGTGATTTTCAAATTGAAATGGAGTAAATATACACAGTTACTAGTTAATCAGAATGGAAATAGTATAAATGAACAACTGATCACAAAAAAAACCGAAATGCTAGGAAGTATTAATTTTTCTCAAGTGATTAGTAAACTTATTCACTATCTCCATTGTTTTATCAACATTAAAATCACCTTGACTTGTAAACTTGCACCATCGCTTCAAAAACAGTGTGTATGACAGACGTGAGTCAACAAAACGGCACATGTGAACGACGGATCAATTATTATAGCTTCATCTTCGATGACTCTTATAGGCTTTCTGCTCATCCACATGAATGCTATTCTCTAATTGTTTGTATCATAAATTAATGAATATTATTTCAAATCCTATTCTTCCCGCTTTGTTAATTCGTTCTTTCATAGTGCTGATATTTTTCGGATCAGTCATACACGTGGTTTAATATGTTCGTTCTGGCTGGAGTTTTTTTGGCAAGGTTTCTTCTATAGGATGGGGTTGCTGATCCTACGCCCAACCCCCCTCCCTTACCCTGGCTTGGGATCGGCAGTAACCTTAGAATAGCGACAGGCATAACCCTTTACTTATAAAATACTGTATTGTTCATTATTCAGGAATAAATCGATGTAATCACCTCAGTAAACGATATCCGAAATAGCCTAACGACATTGTCTTGAACTGCAACACTGGGTGACGTAAGTTCAAACCTGACAGAGAACATCTGTCTCCTTAGGATTCCTGATAGATTTTGCTTTGGATTGCCGACTAACTCGCAATCTAGATCCCGGATTTATTGTAAGTTGCCTTCAGTTATGCAACATCAAAAATCCAGTGAGTATAGTACAAAAAAATTTAGACTGGCAATCGTACTACAACTTGATTGATATAGTTGGATCAATACTAAGGACTAGACTAACATATAATTGGCTACCGACTAAAAAGTGACAAATCGGTGTACAGGCTAATATTAAATTTACTGGATACCATTTAAACAAAAAAAATCCTATTCAAAATGTTGTGTACAGATAATTATAAATAATCTTTACTTGAAACTTATCAGTAAAATATTTGTTAATAATTGCTTAGTATCTGAAGGGATTTCGTGGAAATTGTAGTAATTTCAATAGTTGAGATCATGAGTCAATTGAAGCTAGACTACCATGGAAAACCTGAAAGCACTGAACGGCCGTTTCATCCTAGTATGGGACTCCTCAACAGTGCATACCCACGATCCCGCCTCGCGAGATTAGAACCCAGAACTTATCGGTCTCGCGCACAAACGCTTAACCTCTAGACCAGTGAGCCGTCATCCAACAGTGTTAATGCCTAAATTCAACCATTATACTAGTCAGGTAAATGTTCTGAACAACAGAATACGAATGTGTGTGTTGCTTTGTAATGTTGTTATTCATAAATAGTGCAGAAATAAAACAAAATAATTTAATATGATTAAAACGCTACTCAAAAAAGTGACGAGAATAGAAAGGGAAAAGAAAAAATGTCAAGGGAATGATCAAGAGTTTAATTAGTAGCTAATAGTCATCAGAAGTCTTTGTACTACCTACGTTTTGTCAATGTTAGTATTTTGATAGGTTCAATTCATCTATTCACGAAATGTCTACGCCAAGGTAGCCTAGACAGGATGTACATATTGAGAACGAAGACTGATAAAAATTAAAATCTGAATATTTCAAATTCTTACTAATAATAATATTAAGCGTCATAACCGTTGGACAAGCTAGTGACCAACTTAGTAGATGACGCGTTGGGATTTGAATAAAAAGCTACTAGGTTCAAGTTCGAATGTAAATATCAACACTGGGATAGAATTATATCCATCTGACAATCCTGAATAAGACAATATATGTTCGTTCTGGATTCCACTGCTGACCACATTCCATTTATAGTAAATCAGTACAATACTTGGTACAATTGGTTTCTCATGAAATTAAAACTAGATTCACTTAATACAACAGTTGAATATTGTACTATTAATCTATTTGAATCATATTGTTTTAAGTTCATCTAAGATTTTGAAGGGTAATTAATATCTACTTTTAATGGTATAATTGTTGTTAATAAAGATGATTCAATGATTCACTTTCAAACCAACCAACTATATTTTTAAGTAGGAGAATTCGAGCAACAGTTTAATTGACTGTCAGCTAATCTTTAGTTGATTGTTATCCACTAAAAGTCGAAATAAAAGATTAACGAGAAGTATTCAAGTATTAGTTAGTGCAAGATCTTTACAACTTGTTTGAGACAATTAATTAAGCTAATTAAGTTTATAGTGATTGCTTTGTAATTGAATATTAGTGTCATCTTAGTGATCTAGATTGTTGATCATTCTAATTGATAAGATAACTTAGAAATTCTTTCATGGTAATTACCAGAGAATCAAGTAGAATAATATAGTTTTCAAGGTTCTGATTTCCGTAAGTATTTTACTTGAGAACAGTAAAGTTCAGGAAGTAAAACAAATTTAAGACATTTAAAAGGGTTCATTGAACGAATCTGTATCTTTGGCTAAATTGTTTAATCGGCAAATTTAGATACTTCTGGTTCTAGTCTTATTTTTCGACCTGAACGATGGTATCTGATATGATCATTTGAGAAGTTCTATAATATCTGTCACTGATTAATTGACTTAACCAGAACACCACTATGATGTTGTTTGTTTGGATAGTTGCGGTTGATTGAGACCATATGGTGAGTTTTATTTGAAGTAAGTTAACTTATGTTAATCGAGGGTGTCTACTCTCTACATTTTGATTAATACTCTGATAAAGATTCAAATTCTTTATATTCGGCTTTTTGAAAATTACTTTTCTACTTAGAGGTTCGTTGATAGATATCAAGCATCCAGATAACATAAGCGTATTAGATGAGGATCCAAAAAATAATTCAGGTTTTCGAATACCTTGTATTGAATCAGTTAAAATATCGATTCTTGATAATAAAGAGCACTGCCTCAAGGATATACTTAAACATTCTATAAGTATCAATGTTTTTTCTCTCTACGACTGTTGATTGGAGCGGAACTTTGTAATTGGGGTTCTTTTTTATCTTGGCTTAAATATAGAATATTCATTCGACCTTTACCCTACTAATGTCACAGACAAGATTATTCATTCGCTTGTCAAAAGATAATTCTAATTCATCAGTATGTGTATAAAAATAAATTATGTTGGTAAACGTTTTTAGCCTGAGTGAATGAATTAAGTGAAGTTTCGCTCTGCGAGCTCGATGATTTGATCGTGAAGCGGTCATTGTTCTTCTCAACAACGTTTTCAACACAAACGTTAGGTGCTAATGTGTTATTTGAATTCCTTCACTTAGGCTTGACAGCTCATCAAGTCAACCTTGAGTTTTAGTGATTATTATTGACCTTCACTTTGTCGTTACCGGTAAAATAATTTTGATTATGTTCCCCCTTTGACTTAAATTCTGTTCTTATACATTTGTCAATTTTTTTCGACTGATTGATAAATTGTCTCGATTAAGATGTGTTGATTGAGTGCTAGTTGAAGTTACTACCAAGGTCTTGAAAATTATTCGATCATTTTAGTATTCCCTCTATCGAATATTGCAATATTTTCCCAGTCGGATGTGTGTCCGTAATTGTCCACGTGGATTAGAATGGGCGAAGATACTATAGGATTTGACAAGTAGTTAGTTTCCATACATAGAGTGCGTTCACTTTATCCATTCAAGTGTTTCTCGTAGTTGGGTGGTTTGTTTGAAATCATATGATTGAGAATCAATCTCAGTAAGGTAGATGAATTATTTCTGTCTTTCTTTCTCAATTCCGAGCTTTATATTCACTTGTTACTATCACCCTTGCCGCCTTTCTCTCTCCATTCTTTTTCTCTTTGTTGATCTGCTCCCACCATACTGATGTATTATATTGCAGCTTGGATCGAAACGCAAGGTCTTCAATTGTGTTTCTGTTTCGTGTTAGTATGGGACTCCTCAATAGTGTGTATCTACAACCCCACCATAAGGAATTCAATCCTAGAAATCATTCTCACAAACCAACACTTAACCTTGAGACTGCCGAACCAAGCATCCAATAGCGTACATGTCTCGACTTAGTTAATATGGGGTATTGCACAATCACGCTCCATAGTATTTGGTAGGTAACTTCTACATGATCGATACGACTGGACTCTACTGGTCACAGTTTTTCACTAGGAACCACTGAAGACGATGGAAGACGGTCGTATAATACTCCATAGTTATGGAATTGAGACACGTACATAATTGGTTGCTGGTTTAGTGATCTGAAGGTTTTGGTGTGTGAGAATGATTGCCAGAATTGGATTCCTTATCATGGGTTATAGATACACACTGTTAAGCAGTCCCATACCAACACGAAAAAGCGGTTGGATGCTTTTAGGTTTTCAATGGTTGTTTGACGTAGATTGGTTCGTGATATCAATAAAACTTAACAATTTCTATAATTGTGGGAGGAATTGGTTTTTGCTAACTTTTCTCTATCTAAGATTAACAACTTTATTAATATAACGGTTAACTAGAATTTTCAAAAAGTTCAGGTCACATACAGTTAACCGATCAATGTTCTTCTGATTAAGCTTCTGTGAACAATATGATTTTTGTGGGATGGGGGTCGTAGGAGGAGGTGTATTAAAGCTCCATCATATTTCTTCCCAACTCCTCATTCCTTTTCAGATAATTCGACGTGTTTCTTCTATGAGATATTCTGTATGGTTTTTGAACTTCTTCTGAACGACTTCGATGTTATCAACGTCAATCTCGTTGCCTTTATTTATTTATTTAAACACATAAACATTGGTATAAGAGGGCACCAAATCTATATGTGGCACACAAATCATTCGATTTGTGTGAGGGCTATGATACTACCCGGGTGCCCAAACCGAAGCAGGTGCTTTTCTTAGGGAGCCACAGCCTGAGCCTTTGACCTAAAAGTCTGATCCACAAGGAAGTGGAGCAATGTAAGAAGATGCAGTCCCATGGTAGCCGGTGACCAACAATTGGTTCATACGCCATTTGTTCCTTCAGGATACTAGAGCCCATGTGCACCACTGCTTTGGAATCGGGGTTTTCCAACCCCCCCTCCTAAATGGACTTTCCTTTTACACCAACACGGTCAAAGCGCCATACATTTGCCTTTCGTCCTCTCAATTTCGTAAACAACACCCCCGCCACGAGAAGGCAGTGAGTAGGACTTCCCTGGCAGTGGTTGTCCAATTTAACTAAGATATTATTAGTATTAAGCGGTGAAACATTAGTAAAATAATTCTGTTTTGTTTATTTACTCATTGGAAAATATCATTTACCTGATACACAAATTTTTTTCGAACTATAAAATATGAACTTTATTTGAACATTTATATGTTGTATAAATAAAACTCATCAAGTATCAATCTTTTCCACCCTATCAGTAGTTACATTACACACTCAGAATCGACTTTCTATAGATTTCCTATGGATATAAACTACTTTAGGTCTCCATCATTCTTACGATTATATGTCCATTATTAAAATTCATAGAAAATTAAAGTGTCATTAGATATAATATTTCCTGTTGAATCTTTTATAATATTTTGTTTGCTTCACTTGATTTCAGTTGTAACCTTTCTCAATCATATTGTTAAACTGTGCCCATTATTGTTCAGCTTGCTTAATTTTTTACTAGCAAAAAGAACATTTCCTTCAGTTTAACCACCAGTACTAAGAATAAAAGTAATACGATTTTGGTGCAATGTGAAATACATGAATATTTATTTAACATTTCGAAGTTTTCTTAAGAACCATTGACTATGCACTCTAGTTTCATCAGTGGATTATATTCAAATGTACTCTAATGGTTGAAAATTTCCATCATAACGAATTGAAAAATTCCTTTCTTTGGTTGATTCCATCTGAATTTTCATAACATAATGGAGTTACTGAGTAATTTTTTTTACATCGCAACTATCATTATGTGTATATTTCTAAGATGTTAACTGTTATATCCCGATGAGAATAATGAATGATAACTGTTGAGATCTCTTTATGGACTAATATTATACTTATATTTTTATTGTGTAATTTTTAAGTAACTAAACTATTCATATTCGTGTTCCTCTTATCATAAGTTTTATTTTGACTTGTGAACTATTATTATACGATTTACCATTCTTGATTTATGTACAGTCTATCAATTACTATCTCCCACATTCACAACCACTTTTGGCTAAATTTTGTACAAATGTTGTTTTGTATTCTATGGTAGGATGTGGTCTGTTTGGTTAGTATATAAACTCAATGTGTTTGAAATACACGATTTTATATCGCAAAGGTTGAGATCGGTGTTCTGAACTTAACAGGCAGGGCTAGGCAGGTAGCAGGACCGATAAGGACTCTAGACTGCTCGTACGGGTTTTATGTTTCATTGGTCCGATCGATAATTCACTGTTCTTTAATTGACAGTATCATTACGTTATACATTAATAGGACACACAGGCCACAAGTTATAACATTAACCAGATTATAATATTTAAACACAGATTATGGTTACATATTTACGTAATTATTACTTTTCTATTCAATTTGTATTATATTCCAGGGTATTTTATTACTTATCACCTCTTCAATTATAGCAATTCTCTTAATATTATTTGTTGCTATGAAACGAATTCATCGTGTTTATTTAAAATCGGATCAGTTTGAATCAAAAATTCAAAATTTTCAAATAACATCATTTGATCATATGAATTCATTAAAACAAAACTATTTAATAAAACAACAAATGAATAAATTACAAGATGGAAAACAGTTAGAAACTAGTGCGGAAAAATTAAGAAATTCAAAATTGAATGATTATAATTCTCAAACGATAATAAATCATCATCAACAGCAACAACAACAACAATATGAAAATGAACAGAAGGTTCAATCTATACGAATTACCCCAAATCCATTTATGAATCAATCTAATATGAAAGAATATGAAGCCAAAACTATTTTATTGGATGAAAAAGTATTTTAAAATGTTATTTATCAATTATTGATTCTATAAAATTGTTTTTATGATTAAAACATATCATCATTCTTCTAAACATGATAGAACATAGTCAATAGTTGGTTAATTACCTACTTACTTACTTACGCCTGTTATTCCCGATTGAGCATAGGCCGTTGACAAGTAATAACCAACACACTCTGCCTTGAGCCTTCCTTTCGAGTTCTATCCAATTATTGTTTATTCTTCTCATGTTTGTCGCCATTTCTCGGCGTAATGTGTTCTTTGATCTTCCTCTTTTCCTTTGGCCTTGAGGATTCCATGTGAGGGCTTGTCTTGTGATGCAATTGGGTGCTTTCCTCAATGAGTGTCCTATCCACTTCTAGTGCTTCTTCCTGATTTCGTTCTCCGCTGGGATCTGGTTTGTTCTTTTCTATAGTAGGTTGTTGCTGATAATGCCTGGCCAACGGATCCGAAGTATTTTGCGTACATTGGTTGGTTACCAAATAACAACTATCAAGACCATAGTCTTGATTGAATTGATTTAGTCCAAATGAATTAGATTCTCGGGAACTACGTCTAGATTTTAGGTGATCAGAGATATCTATCAAGATACCCTGAACCTAAGTTTTGTTCTAGGTGTGAACTGTTAAATTCATTTGATATTGTTTGTTTGAATCTTCCCATTGATGTTTAGAACTGCAGTTGATTAGTCTCTTATTGGCATATGTGCATCCTATGACGACTGCCTCGACATTGCCTTAAATCACAAGCTTTATAAGAAAAGATGAATAGTGGATAGCAGTGGAATCCAGGACGTGCGTTTCGCCCTATTTGGGACTCGTCGTCTAAATATACCTGCATCTCAGAGGTGATGTTCACTCTAGGACTCGAACCCAACTTAATTAAAGACTTCCACTTCCTTTTGTTAGCTATTATATGTGTAAATAATTAACTAAATAACTTGGAACTTTCAAACAAAAGGTAAGGGGTTTAATTCTTGAATATTCAACTTCAACATTAAAGTAGTTTTTACAAATCCTAATAGTTTAATGTAAATAAGTTTTCCATTTAGTTCAATTCAATTAATCATGTTGAAAATACTGTGGAAAGTTTTAATGGCATCAAACTTGCTGTTGAAATTGCCACAGCTTAATTCTAATAATATAAAGTTATTCAAATAATATATAATAAGGAGTTGGAGTTAGGAATTAACACCGTTGAATGCCGGCTAGCTCAGTGGTCTAGAGGTTAAGCGTTCGCGTGCGAGACCGGTATGTTCTGGGTTCGAGTCTCTCGAGGCGGGATCGTGGATGCGCACTGCTGAGGAGTTCAATACTGGGACGAAACGGCCATCCAGTGCTTCCAGGTTTTCCATAGTGGTCTAACTTCAATTGAGTTATGAATTCAACTATTAAATTATATTATCCATAATCTTATATAAAAGTACGGAGTGATATTCAGTAAATTCAGTCACTGAATTCTTTTTATTTGAATCATTGATGGTAATATGTACTCAGTAGTATGTAAACATCTTGGTTTTACACTAAAATTAAATGAGTTTTCAAACTGTATATTTCATTAGAACAATACACATAAATAAACAATGTTGGTTTCAATTAAATCTTCATCAAGATTTACTCTAATATACGGTAATATTTATACAAACTTTATAAATATTATTAAATCCACAAAGTCAATTTATGAGTCAATGATAACAACGTAATAGATTATGTAACTCAACATAATATCAGATGTACTTAGTGATTAGAATAATAAAAGACTGAAGAAATATCTCGAAATAGAAAGTAGGTGAAAACTTTGAAAAGATCGACATTCGATTAATCGTCATTAAGAACTATTATCTGGCCAAGAGAGATACGTGGTGGTGGCGGGGAGGGAGGGTTCAAATTTCTATAACTTCGTAACCGTAAATTACTCAGAATCACTTTAATTTTATTTATCAGCTAATGCCTATAGTGGTTTAATATTTTACACTACGTTATATAACAGTAATATTTAACTAACATATTTTATTCTGTATTATACTCTTCAATATTTCTTGATAGCGTTATGATGCCTCTTTGAATATGTCATCATCAATATATAACAATAATAATAATAATAATAATCTTAAAAGTGGATCATCAATTGTATGTAATCCAACAATTCAATTATATGAAAATCCATTAAGATCTGATGAAGAAGATGATGATGATTTTCAATGTTCATGCAGTGAAAATGATACTGATGATCATATAACTTTAAATAATTAATTCAAGAAAGAAAAGAATCTAAATGAATTTAAGAAAGAAGAAGTTGATGAAGAAGAAGAACAACAACAACAACTCATATAAGACAACAGTTAAACAAAAACAACATGGACACATTGAATTTCTTTACTCTACTCATTTATTTCTAATAATTATGATAAATAATCTTTATAATGGCATTTAGTTTAGTCTTATCTTTCACATTCTTGTTCAGTCAATATGTTTACTTTATTATTGATTCATTTTATTGATTAAGTTATTTATCAAAATTTTTTTTTCTTTTTCAATATGTTCTCTTATCGGTGATCTTTGTCATAAAAAGGGAAGAAAAAAAATTTTCTTTTTCATCATTTATTATTTGCACTTTATACCCCCTACCCCATCACCACCCATACCCTGCATTAACTCACATATTACATTTTTGCACTGTTTACAATATTTTGGTAATCATAGTCATACATAATGAGTTTCAAAGTACATTCACTACCTGTATGGCATTTATTCGTTACTTAAAAGAACTAATTTTTTTTTCCATTTTGCTGGGGGGGGAGGTCTGGATGTTCTTTCGATATAATTTTTAATTAGTATTATTTATTTTAATCGTACTTTTATTCATGAATTTAGTTGTCAAATTGTTTAGTATTTAGTTCACTATCCTATACATTTTCATCATATCATCAAATATATATATATATATATATATATATATATATATATATAAACGTATACATTCATTCGTATGTTATTCAGTTCATTGTTGTTAGTTATTAACGTTCTATGAGAAAAATGCTATCATCAGTTTGTCCATGTTGAATGTTTCTTCTAACATTCAGCTGATGAGTTCCAAATGGGACGAAACATGCATCCTGGATTTCATTGCTAGCCACTAATTCATCTTTGCTTTAAAAGCTTGTGACTTAAGGCTATATCAAGGCAATCCTCACAGAATGTACATATGCCAACATGAGACTGATTAATTGCAGTCCTAAATAACACTGGGTAGATACAAGTAAAACAATACAAATTGAATTTAACATATTTAATATTTATGAGATTTGATTTTGTTTTAGTATC
This sequence comes from Schistosoma mattheei, assembly GCA_944470405.2. NCBI lineage: Eukaryota > Metazoa > Platyhelminthes > Trematoda > Strigeidida > Schistosomatidae > Schistosoma > Schistosoma mattheei. The sequence goes on from OX103947.1 coordinate 4,573,767, forward strand.
TAAAAAATTTAGCCTATTATGATGATGATGAATCTGTCAAATTAAGAAATTGAAATTAGGTGAATCAAAAATAATAATGCAAAATAAATACAACTAATCCGTAAAGGACTAATCATCTAGCTGATATTTGTCATGGTTCTGATCACTGTTATGTAAGTTAAGTAAGGATTACCATATTTCTGTTATTTTTGGATGTACTGCCAATTCAGGATTACACGTAGAAATCACTGAAGTTCCTACAGCCCAGTAGCATAATTTTGAATATTATCAAAGTTATTGAACAGCTTATATATGGTTAAATTATAAAATTCATTGATGAGAACAAGCTATTCCATGAAGCGCAATATTGATACAAAAAATGGCAAATCTCGCAAGAAACTGAAATGGCTAAGCAGAATGTTGGGACAAGAACATATATATGCACTATTTATCGATCTCGCTAAAGTGTATGAGGATTATCATACTCATGAAGCGATTGCAAATCAGTTTCACAGGTGTACAACGAGAAACTCATGTTCTCAAAATTCTGCGACAAGATCGATTAAATGTAATTCAACTGGATAAAATCGATTGTAGGGATATTTCACTCTCAGTACACTACTACTAAATATCTGATAGAATGAGTTAAAGTCTTAGGAAAGCTTTACATTTTAGAAGACCTGGTTCTTGCGTTTACTGTAATAAAATACAACACGGATCATTTGGTACCAATTCATGGTGGTGCAACAGATGTGACGACAGGTTAGAGGAATAAAACATCTGAGAATCGCACACAAAGCTGAACTGTTCTTGCTAGCATACGTAAGATAGAGGGCTACTTTTTCATAGCTTACAGGTTTCTAAGTAGTTTACGTTACCACAGTAAGATATCAATACCTTAAATTCACCACAGAAATACCAAAAGTAATGGTTGAGGAACTCAGGATTAAGTGAACATTCAGTTGAGATTAAGTTTCTGACCATAACTAGTCTTTCTTACCCGAAACGCTCTTCAATTGTGGCTGAAATCACCGTAGATTTTATTAGGAAGATAAGAGGTACGTATATGCACACTCATTGACTGTCTTCATGTATTTGTAACAGTGAATGAATATATAAGGCAAGGAAATATTTTATCCATTAGTCTCGCTTACCTCTATTCACGTGGATTAAGGGTACAATACTATGGTGTCTGATGAATAAATATTCATACTCATACTCATTTTAGAGGCAAGATCTGACAACGTATATGGATATCAGGTATACATTGGTTCAGTTGCGTGATTAATTAGGATACATTATGTATGAATCACTTTATCTTGCTTATGTATTTTTTATCCTTCTACTCGTTTTTTTCTGTCAATCATATTTCACTTGCAAATTATTATATAAATATCTTGAACACATTGACAGAGTGATACTCTGAACAGTTTGGAATCATTTCAATTAAAATGGAAATTAATCTGTTTAAATGACAATTTTAACTTGTTTCATAGTCATGTTGTTGCTGTTAATTACAGTGCAAGTATCGATATACGTTCGATTTTGTTACTAAGATGTCTTATTCTGTTCAACACTACTAATACTTTGATTCAATTGTACTCATTAAGTCCCTGTACACTTTATCTCTGTTTAATATTACTGAATATGACAGTTCATAAAATTGATCAAATATACATTACTTAGTGCATCCGTCTTCAGTTATCAAGATAAAAATAGCGAACAACATATATGTTTTATCAGAGACAAGTAGATTGATATCAAACTAATAAGTTGGTCACTTCAAGAGGTTGTGGTATTTGAATGAACTAATGATTCCTTTGTACTTGTTTAATTCTTGATTTCGAATTCTAAATACAGTACATCCGATTGTGCTTATCTAGTACCTCTTTATCCAATTACGTTATTTCTGGAATTCTTAGTTCATACTGTAATTCAAATGCTCCTAATGATCACAGAGGGCTACGTTACTATTGTAGACTTTGTTCAAATATGTCGTATAACTGAACAATTTTACCACCTATATCATACATCTACGAAGCGAATTCTTTCGCTTAGTAAATTACCAATAAAGAGAAGTTCATACAGTGCGTAAACACTTGTACTTATATTGAAGATCCGAAAGAACTGAAAAAATGCACTTTTATTGTTTAAGATATCAGCACACCATCAAAGAGACAATAATGCCTTGAATTCGAGAACGCAAAGATTTTGGTATCATTGGCAGTGATTCAAAACTTGACAACTCAGTGAAATTAGAATTCAGAAGCGAAGAGGTTCGAAGGTATATTTGACAGAATATCGATATATCAAGAAATGACTAATCTAAGCTAGTTAGCCATTGCAAAAGAAGCGAAACACGGCGTACTCACTCGTGATCTGGTTCGGATGCATGGCCGAGTGCCTTCAGGTAGGTGAGTTCATTAAAATTAATAAGGTCAGCAACAAATGTCGGAGACTCACTAAGCTATTGATTGTGGGGATTTATTTACCGCTTCGCCCTATACTATTGATGAGTAGTCAAGTTCTGGGATTCACTGCCGGCTGCGGTAGACCAATTGACTTCCTAGAAGTCCTTTAGGAGAAAGTTTGACATTTGCTCAAGGGCTCAGGACAGCATCTCGGTACAGTTTACTATTAAAGTTTCAGTTTGGAAAGGAGAGACTTGGTTGCCTGTGTTAGTCCTGGCAATGGTGGTCTCTCAGTTGATCCAACTTTCTTTTAAAAGAGTCGACGGATGGAACCTCAACCACGTGCTGAGGTAATGAATTCCACTCGTTGATGATTCGATGGGAATGTTGATAGTCACCTGACAAGTAATTTGTTCTGGGCCTGTGAACTTTTTCGGAGTGTCCTCGAAAGTTCTCTATTTTGGAAGACAAGAAAAATGAGGGCATATCAGGTGAAAAATTTATCACTAAGCAATTTGTAAACTGTAATCAGGTTACCTCTAGTTCTACGATATGACAACGTGGAGAGGTTTACCTTGGTCAGTCCAGCATCATACGGATGCTTCGCTATTCCGGAAATCAGCTTAGTTGCTGTTCTCTGAACCTTTTCCAAAAGCCCACTGTCTTTTTTTAAGCAGGGGCTAGCCGGTTGTATGCAGTACTCAAGTTTAGGACGTACGAACACTGTATACAAAGTCGAAAACATTTTAGCGTCGACATGACTAAAAGCCCTACGTATTGACCATAAGGTTCTAAAACCTTTGGCGACTATTGCATGGCAGTGTGCAGTAGTCGTTAAGTCTGGGCTAACGATGACACCTAAGTCATTACGTGTCTGGTCAACAGGTGGCTCAATGTTATTATTCGTGTACGTATCTGTACCTTGATGACCGATATGCATCACAACACACTTGGAAGTATTTCCCAGCTAGAGAACTCTGAGTTCACTTGTACTCTTTGTTGGCGCCCAACTATGAATTATTTTGTAGTGACTTAATTTTATCACGAGAACACGATTGATTTAATGAAAACAATTATTATTATTATAACCAATTGTACCTGCGCTTGTCTTAACGTGCACAGGCACGTAGCCGCCCCCTTGGTACATTCGCTACACCTGATGTTCGCTTCGATCACGTTCACTTAGACATTGTAGGACCACTGCCACCATCGCATGGGTATGATCACATACGCACGTGCATTGACCGTTTCACCAGATGGCCTGAAGCTATACTGTCACGGCGAGGACAGTTGCTCACCGCTTCGTAGAACGATAAATAGCTCTGTGTGGTTGTCCCTCGACTGTCACGACTGACCGAGGACAACAATTTGAGTCCACACTATTCTCCTCACTTACCCGGCTGCTTGGTACAGAACGCATATGCACTACCGCCTACCAATCAACTTCAAATGGTTTAGTTGAAAGGTTTTACCGTCAACTTAAAAGTGCTCTTCGAGCACACGAGAAAAAATTGGTACGAAACCTTACCGCTCGGCATCAGAACGAGCTTGAAGGCAGATATCCAATGTTCCGCCGCTGAACGTGTATACGGCACGACATTGCGTCTGCTCGGGGAATTCTTCACACCACGGAGCAGACCTAATTTCGGCAAATCAGACTACGTCCATCGACTGTCTGCATTTATGCGAACGCTGTCTCCGGTGTCAACTCGAATACAACATCGACAGGTCGCTCTCCCTCGAGAGTTATCTACCTGTCCACATGTTTTCATACGAGTAGATTCGGTACGCAAACCTTTGCAACAGCCTTAAGAAGGCCCTTTTCACGTGATCGCTCGTCACGAAAAGACCTTCAAGGTTGATCGACGCGGCCGCGTCAAGATCTCAGCATTGATCGTCTCAAACCAGCACACGTCGACAACAGTGCTCTATTTGATAACCTGAGAGTCAACACTAGACCTGTCAAACCTACTAGCGGGATCCTCAAATCTCCTTCAGGTCCCACGCTAGATACACCTGAGACCTCATTTTCACGTCCCGGCCAACAGCACGTACCATCTGCACCATCTACGGACGAGACGACAGTCTCACGTCCAGATCAGCAGACCACGCCACCCTTGACTTCGGATGAGATTGCAGGCTCACGAGATACGAACGAGACTACCGTCTCGCGTTCCGGTCGCCAAGTACGGTTGCCCGTACGCTTCCACGAACGGCCGCACAGTCGACAGTCGATACGGTGCAGGACTATTCCTATACTACATGCATGCTACACTCTTCTTTTTTTATTTCTTTCCTATCCTGAGCCCACGACTCCGAACGTCTCCGTTTGGTACCGTCGACTTCAGTCAAATTTGGCGAAAGCTGGCCTGATCACCCAAGCTCTTGTCAACGCAGTCAGTCGATATTTTGGTTTCGAATGTTTGGCATACGCTTGGTCTCCAACTTAGTCGTTATGGTCGCTTCTGGTTCTTCGGTTCAACGCGGTTTCGTCCTACGTCCGCAACGTTTCTGGTCCGGACCCCTAAGAACGCAATTTTCAGATTCTGGATACAAACCATTCCGGTGAGGCAAGCCAACATCGCTCCTGGTGCCTTTCTCCGAAAAAGGCCTTCGTTGACAGCTCGAAAATCAATGATCGCTTTCCTGTTCCGCCAATTCTTCCGTCCCACAATCGCTCGTCAGCCAATCAGTCTCACGATTTAAACCGCCACTCATCGAAAGTGTACACCCTTTCTAGCGGAGGGCTCCTGTAGTGACTCACTTTTATCACGAGAGCACGATTGATTTAGTGAAAACAATTATTATTATAACCATTTTTACCTATGCTTGTCTTAATGTGTTTTTGTTTGACTGTGCTAATGGCAGACGTTTTGTGCTTCCATAACTCTCCATTATTGTTTCGCGGTTTGTGACCCGTTCGCACGTACTTTCTCCTGCCAATTCCGCTTGTACCTTTTCTTGGCACGATCTTGGAATTCGTTCGATACCACGAAATCGCCAACGAATAAATCTGGTTACATTCAATCTTCACCTTCTGATTTATTTGACACGTGTTTCTTTGTAGTGGTGTTCATAGTCAACTGGGACTCGACACTATGATAAAATTTTATCCAGATCAATAGATTGCGTGCGACCCTGATATTTTTAACTTATATAACAGACGGTTGTGCGAAAATTTGTCAAAAGCGTTGCTGAAATCAATGTAGGCTACGTCTACAGGTAAATTTTGGTCCTTGAGAGCGCACCAGCTTTCACGAGCCACTATTAGGTTAGTGAGACAAGAATAGCCGATTCTGAAACCATGCTGCTTCTCCTAATAGATCCGGGTTTCATCGAGGTACTCAAACAGCCTCTTCCGAGCAATCATTTCTAAGATTTAAACAACCACACTAGTTAGGCTAACGGGTCGGTAATTCTCAGGTTTATGTTTCGTTACTGTTTTGAAGATAGGACTTACAATGGCGTTCTTCCAGTCTTTTGGCAAACAACCTTGCGTTACAGATAGATTAAAGCATATACTTAAGGGGTTCGCAACGAAGTTAGATAACTCCTTTAGTAGTCAAGGCTGCAATTCATCGGACTACGTGGATTTACCTATGTCAAGATTATTTAGCAGACCAAAGACATCGAGTTCTTTGATGTTCACGTTATCCTGTGTATGTGTGGAAGGATTCGTATGCGCTGACAGGAAGGGTGCTTCTGTGGTATATACATTGCTAAAGTAGTTTGAGAACACTTGAGCCTTCCCAAAGTCATCCTCCACTAATGGTGCGACAGTACTGTCTTCCCATAGAGCAGGAATATTTCCTCTTCCTTGTATCCTTTGGTTTATATAGGGATACAAGCGTTTAGGACATCCTATGGATTCCTTAACCGTTTTTCCTCGCACAACTTTCTAGGCTTACGGAGGGTCGAGGCACAGGTATTCTGAGCTTTTCGATACTGAGACTTTGTCTCATCAGTCCCCAGTAACCTAAATCTATCCCTTATTTTTCTTCTCTTACGGAGAAGGATGTGGACCTACCTACTGAACCATGGTGGGGAGTTTCTCGGCCCCCTAGTGTAGTCCAAGGAATGTGGGGTGCGGCAACTTTTAAGTATAATTCCCAAGCCGTTTCAATTGAGGACTCTTGGTCTATTTTCCGATCTACTAACGACGCTTAGTGCAAGATATCTGGTATGTTTACTTTCCAAACGTTAGATCTGGATTGAGCTGACGCGCGCTCGTGATTGACGGTTATATGGAAGTCAAAAGTTAAATCTGCGTGATCACTTTTACCTAGGGCTGGCATGTAGTAGAGGTTCGCAACGCCATCCTCATAGTAAGCCAATATAAGGTCAATAAGGATGATTCACTCTCCGGTTCGTACCTAGTCGCTCCTTTCACATGTTACACTAATGCACATGTAATAACTACACCAACTAGTTCCTGCTAGAAGGGATTTTCTGACGATTCAGTTCGCAGATTTTCCCAGTCTACCAAAGGTGCATTAAAGTCATCTAGGATTAGACATCCTATCTATACACCGCTATTAGATATGGAAGCCCGTTAAGCAAAAGCTTCTTCTATTCCGTCCAGAAATATTTGAAAACTGTTTGAAGAATATTGGATAGTAAATATGTTAGATTTCAAGTCAAGGTCACTTAGGTCAGTTTTGGGACCTATAGGTTTATTAACGAGTTATGTTTCGTTTGAAATGTGCTTTTCAAGTGTATGATTGGGGTAAAGTTGGAGTAAACAGTGAGGTCTACAAGCTACTGAGTCAAACTCAAGAGCTAGATAACTTGAAGCCGTATGCAGAGGTAATTGATGTCGTTCTAGTTCAAATTTCCACATAGCTATGGATGGGGACTCATGTTTCTGGACCATCTTTCATGATGGATAGTCCTTCAATATCTCTTGACGCCTATATTTCAAGAAATCCACACTGTTTAGGTTCGGCAGTGTCTGAAAAATTTGGCAATGCTTTACCTTTTCTGTTTAAAGTTCTTTCTGTGCGAAAGGCGCTATCTATCCAGGCCCATCCAGACAAGGTAAGTTCATACACATTAATCCGATAGTGGCTGATTTTATTCTTGATTTGGCTTCGCCTTTATTGATGTTTTCATGTATAACAGTTGTGGTTTAGTCTCAAGTATACACCTTAATCAAAAAAGAACGATAAAAGCCATGGTGCATATATCAAAATATTATTAAAGGTAGGTCTGCCGTTAACTGTAATATAGGAACCTTAAAATTATATTCAAATCATGAATCATTCATTTATCCTTGCCGTCTTCCGACTGACCAAAACGACAAACACCCCAAGCTCATCCGCCTGTTTACTTCAGGTTTACTCGATTATTTTTTTGTAAGATAGGAAAAACACTGTTAGTACATAACAGACTGGTTGAGAATAAAAATATAGACCAAAAGACACTAGGAAGATGGCTCCTAGAAGTATTTAAGATTTTGGACAACAACCATGGCCAAGTGTTTTAAACCTCAGTTCTTCGGTCCCAGTCTGGAAAGTACAAACAAATATGCCATCAGATTTTCACCACCATACAAAATATTTATTATGGTGATTTTTAAGAAGATGGTGCGGCTGTCAAATTAGGATGACCGTGTAATTTAATGGGATAGGATGACATAACCAACAAGTAAAGAGACTATTATTCTGCAAAAAGGCGGTTTCGTGTACAACACAACTGTGATTATCATTGTTAAATAAGTCTTGTCCCATAAAAAATGTAATCGGGACGACAGTAGGGTCGCCACTGGTTTCGATTTAAATTTGCAACTTCTGTCAAGCAATCTGTAAGACTACAACCATGAAGTTGCAGTTGACTTAAAGATGCCAGCCTCATGTAGCAACTTTTGTACAACGATATCACTTCGCAAAATAACTTTCTATTTGCTATGTTCGATCACCTTCAAAGTCTGTAAATGATCCATGATTTGTACAATGTTGTTCTAAATGTTCTTTGGGCTCATGTGGATAATTCTCTACACTTGGCTCAAAAATTTCCAGGTCTTATGATGGTGGTAATGATCTACAAAAACTTATTGCAACCTTAAAGTCGTTTAGTTTTTTTTTAAAAAATAACCCGATATTAGTGATATATATTAGTGAAATATGCTCATAAACTCGAAGAGCTCATTATTTTATCATGAACAAATTTTCATATCACTCAAAATCTCGTAATTGCTCTTTTTCCACTTAGTTCTTACCCGTTCCCTTATTTGAACCCCTAGCTCACCTAGGACCTCATTTCTGTTCTGTTTGAATAAAAGGTGTCACTGAATGTAACATCTGTTGTCGACATTGTTAAAAGTTGGGGTGTTTTCTGGTTTGTGATATAGAAGATACTTCAACGATACTAAGTATGAGTAGATGTTACATATCCTATCATTAACTTTCTCGCAGCAATGATTGTATATAGTGTAACCAGGGAAGTCCTACTCATTGCCTTCTCGTGGCGGGGGTGTTGTTTACGAAAATGAGAGGACGAAAAGCGAATGTCCGGCGCTTTAACCGGATTCCAAACCAATGGTGCACATGGGCTCCAGTATCCTGCGGGAACAAAGGGCGTATGAACCAATCGTTGGTCACCGGCTACCATGGGACTGCATCTCCTTACGATGCTCCACTGCCTTGTGGATCAGTCCTTCAGGTCGAAGGCTCGGGGTGTGGCCCCATAAGAAAACCACCTGCTTCGGTCTGGGCATCCGAGCAGTATCACAGCCCGCACACAAATATGAGGAACTGTCGATAACTATGGAAAATACTTTTCTTGCTTCAACTATTAATCAAACGATTCACATTATTATTATTACTATTGTTATTATTTACTACGTCATTTATTCACTCTCTTTTATTCCTACTCTGTCTATCCTTATTTTTCGACTTATACAGCAGCTCGTCTATGGTGGAAATTCGGTTCTATCTAAACGTTCTCGAGTAGAGACGTTATCAGATATGCCTCAGAATAGAAGCCAGTGGCGATCCTGCTGTAACCTTTTACTTTCTTCATAAAAAGTGGTTGCTTCTTCTTTAACTGAAAGATCTCTTCTGAGTGTACGTTTCTGTTTCCCCCACTACCTTACACTAATCTGTTCGTTATCGTTTTTTTACGCTCCTTACCTTTTTTTCCTTCTCTGCAAATTCTCATTGTTTTGTGTGGCGCATATATATTTGGTGCCCTCCTGTACCAATATTTATGTGTTTAAATAAATAAATAGTGTAACCACTAAGAGACCAATGTTGGAATAACGCATAAGGTCTCGTTGCAAGAGGTCAGTTAGCCGATGGAATTATGGGCGTTCACTGGCAGAAGTGACCTAGTCCAGTTCATTAATTATCTTCCTTTAGGTCTCAATCATTTTATAACCCTTCAGTTACTTTCGTTTGTTTAATTCTGATCATGTCAATTTTAATATTTCTCCTTTTTAGGCGAGTTTCTCCTATACTATTGTAAAGTGTTTTAACTGAAGGTATACTTTTACACGACATTCTTCGTCGAATTCCTTGCTTGAATAATGCATTTTGAGGTCTTTGTCTCTGTATTTAGCGAGCAGTCTTCTACCACTATTTTCCGTTGTTTTCTGTTTTAGTCATTATGACTTGCTATGAAAACCTTGTCATGGTGTTTTCCTTTCAAGGAAAGCTAACAGGTTTGCATTTGGGAAGTGTTAATTTTATCTACCCCAAAAGTTTAATTTTCTCGTTTTAGGAGTATGCTGTCAAGTTACATGCTAATAGACCTGATTTATACAAAGATGCTAATCACAAACCGGAAATAGCTATCGCATTAACACCTTTTGAGGCGATGGTCGGTTTCAGACCACCCGAAGAAATTGGTGCCTTTGCGAAATGTAAGTAGAATCTCCTCTTACATGAATAATTTTAAAACACTTTCAAACACATCTTAGGCATTAAAAGCAGTACGATCAGGTTGAGATTAAATTCCTTGTTACTACATTATTGGCTTAAATCTCGTTTGTCCAAATATCTGTTATTTAATGTTTTTGTACTGCATTTCTAGTGGCTCTCAGGGGGATATAATGCTGGCGTTCTGTAACTATTTGGAGCCACTTGTTAGAGTCACCGTCTTGGTACTTGCGAGTATTCTGTTTTGAAGGACGTTTTAGAGTTGTAATATTAAACATCTTTAGACTTCTTTTCATATGGACGTAGTTCTAATATCATTTTCAGAATTTAAAACAATTGATCGATGCAAAGGGGACGATACAACTATAGGTGTAATATTTATTTTTAAAAATACAAACCATGACAGATTGCTGTAGGATTTTACAGGTCGTTACGCACTAAAAATGCAAAGATGAAACTTTTCAACAGAGGGCGACTTAATATATTCAGACTTCTGCAAACGCATGTTATGTTGTGGTTTCACAACAGTTACTTGGGAATTACTGAAAGCAGCAGGAAATCGGACTATCCGTGAAACATATTCTAACCTCTGTGTACAAAACATATATCTTACTTGTTATGGTAAATTGAGTTCATAGTGTATTCGTGTTTTTTGTCGATCGATCGGTTGACGAAACTTATAGTTCACTGAGTGATAAATTCTGTACCTATACAACTGTGTAAATAAGCAGCTCTATACAAATTCACAATTAGTAGTGGTTATGGTATGTTGAAGAAATTTTAGGTAAAAGTATTAAGTATTCCCTGCTTCTACAGCTTTCGTTGAAATCGCTTTAAGAGGTTCACTTATTTGTTCCACCAGTTGGGTTCACTTTTTTATTCTCTAGCCAAAACACCATAAATCTACTATATTATTTTACTAATTTAATTAATCACACTCAAACATTTATCAATCGGGATGAATCACTGATATACTGGAAGTGGTTAATAAACTCCAATTCAGTCTATTTAATGTTATATCATAGCCATTGTATGAGGACTGCAGATGTTATTGGACTGTCGAGACGGAAATATATATAATGAGATTTGAAAGAAAGAGTGAAGTTATAGTTAAATTGATGATTGGATCTAATTTTTCAGTGATTTTTCTGATCCTGATTGTTGCATTTTGCATTCTATAGATATTCCTGAACTTCACGCCATTATTGGTCCAGATTTTACAAATGGCTTGTTAAATATCTTCACAGATAAAACGCTTACTTCTTCGTCAATTAAAGCCGCCTACTCTCGTTTGATGAATGCCGAGTCCAGTGTTGTAAGTCGACCTCTTTTAGCTTTTCTCGTGTGGCATGGACGAAACATTTTCACTTGTTCTATATCTATTCTGTTATCTTCAACTGTTAAATATATATGGGTTTTTTGCTTCAAATTGGGTGTTGTCAATCCTAACTTTACCAAAGAAGTTCAAAGTTTTTGAATAATTGCGCTGATAATTCCACATAGTCTCAGGTCAGCATTCACATTAGAGAGCGTAGAGTGCATGATCATGGACTATTTTATTCCGTTTGCATTTAATATGGTTTTCGGAAAAATGGAATTTTATGCTGTAAAATAAACAAGTTTACTTTTTCAAAATTCTAACCAAGTATGCAAGAGATAGATTGAATTCATGTACAAGAAATATACCAATGATATGTTTATAAAATAGCCAAGTAATTATAAGCAGAAACCTGATACCTTCATCTCGTCAGTGACATTTACAATAAAACGTATGCAGAGATTACTATTTTTCAACTTTTTTAGGGTTTTTTGAAAGCCCAAGTAGTCATTTACTTTAAATCATCTCTCGTTTTGATGTGCTCAGTCAGTCATTTTTAAGTGTAACAAACGATTCTTGTATCTAACTTATGTGTCAGAATTAAAGGACTATAAATGACATTCTATTGTAGTAGTTCAACTGGGAGTAATCTCTTAAAAGATAGTGATGGTCGAACACTTAAGAGAGGGTAGTTCAATGGTTAGGGTCTTCAACTTTCACCTACTAAGTCACGGCTTTGAGACCCTTCTCCACCTGCTTCGGTTTGATCATCCAATTGGCACAAATAACCTTCAGACTTGTGGTGTAGCCTAAATCTGCACCAAGCAAATGAGTTAAAAATTATGCATATATCAGTCATTCCGGTGAGTCAGAACTGAATCACAATAAGAGTTTCCACATTGTACACGCATGTTTTCTAATAAAGCTGCCAATTCACAGTAAGCATAGGAAAAAGAAATACTTACTGGTTTATGTAATAAAAAATAATTCCTTATTTTAATATTTCTGGTTCACCAAAATCTCACTAACTAGACTGTAAGGCTGGCTAATTCCTTGTAAAATGTTGCTCTTTAAAAATTTACATTTTTTCAGTTTCACCTACTTTTATCATAGGTATACTCTTAGAGGTTTCTTTTGTCATATAATCCGACTTTTCGGAATTGATGCCTTAGCCAGAAATCGTTTCATTTATGTAAGATATGAAAATTTTGCGAGAATGACGACTGTGTTTTCTGAAAACTACGTGATAACACAACAAGGTTTGGAATCCATTGCTCTCTACTCAAATCCAAAATGTCACCTCCAGGACTGATCTGTGTCAACATCTAATCCTATCATAGAAATTCACTTACTTGCTTTTAGAGTCACATCAACCATTGTAGATTGGTGAATACCAAAATCTTAACAAATATACAAAATGCACTGCTTATCTTGTACCACTTGGTCTGCAGACGATATTTAGAATATCGAGTATACTATAAAGGAGCTCAGTACACTTCGAAGCATGACCAATAGTGGCATAGCACATACGTATGTTGTAAGTAAATAATTAAATATATCTTCAAAGCATTCTCGCTTTATAGTAGAACTCCTTGGTGAGTAATGCCAAATAAAGACGTAGATTATCACGTAGAAATAGTAAATCAATTGATGCACACATGAGCTGTCGTGGAGTGAGGTGGTTTTGGATGTATTTTTCATCCCAAATCACTATGGGCATACATTTTGTGGGAATTTTCTTAGAAATCAATCTAGATTACAAAGTGATCTATTATGAAGGTGTTTATGATAGTTCCGACTGTTGTCTCAGTTTTTTTATTATCAATTTTACGGTTAAAATATAATCATTTATCTGAACTTAATTCAATACCTTCTCATTTCTTTACAGGTCAGCAATTTAGTGGAAGCTTTGAAAAGACGTCTGACTAATGGTGAAAAGATAATTATCCCACCTTTTAAAAATTATATTCTTGATACAGAAGCTCTTGGAGAGATATTCATTCGTTTGGCAACAGATTACCCTGGAGATGTTGGTTGTTTTAGTTTGTTCTTTTTTAATTATTTAAAACTCAATCCAGGAGAAGCAATTTTTCTTGAAGTAAGTAAAAAATTATTTCTTCACTTTTTATTTGTTATTTTTGTGACAACCAAATAATGTTAAATATATTTGAATGCGAATGTGTAATTAATCATATTCATGTTAAGTGAAGTACAACCAAATAACAGTCAATCTAAAAAGAATCAAAATAAGATGAAACAGTGCTGTCTTCGAAATTAAACTATGAAGAGAAATTGAAGAGATGTCGCGAGGCGGGATCGTGGATGCGCACTGCTGAGTCCCAAAATAGGACGACACGGCCGTCCAGTGCTTCCAGGTTTTCCATGATGGTCTGGCTTCAATTGACTCATGATCTCAACTATTAAAAAGATCATTTATTGTTATTATGTTTAATTATTTCTGAAATCGTAAATTTCAATACCTAGATGTGCTAGGTGTTATGTTTGAAGAGATTACGAGTTCATCTAATTTGAGAACAGGACAAAGACTTTGTGACACAATGGCAGATAAGCTAGCTATTCCGACGCATCCCAGCCCAGTTAACTAGAGTGAAAAGTCCAAGTTCGGAAGAGGGAAATATATTCCACATGCAGCCAGAAGCACGAACAACCATGACAAGTCTAGCGGAAATACACTCATTTATATATTGATTCATACACTCATTTCTGATTAATAATTAGATCAAAATCACATATATGAAAAAATACTCAGGGTTATAACAAGTCACATGCTCGGTATAGTTCATGTTAACTTAATACAAGAATATCGTATGCTTTACAGAATAAAATGTCATACAGTGAAACAAAGTCTCGTGTGCTGTTACGGGTATGAGGGCTGATATCACTTCCCGGCTGCCTACACCGTGGAAGGGTATTTCTCGAGGAACCTGAAAAGGAAATTGGATTAGTGTTGGTCTTAACGACCTAGGAGCGTGACCGCAGTGCCCAAGGGACAACTGCTTGAGGCCGGTCGCGCACGGCATTTTCGTGGAAGGTTTTTAATGTGTTAGCTCCGTTCTTCAAAGGGCCTTACCGTCGGAGACGGAAATCCGTGAGGCAAGGTGAGGTGTGACATTTTTAGGGTCAACATTTTCCAATCCCTTCCTTCCTTGTGAGAAGGTAGCATCGCTGCAGACGCTGGTTGTCCGAGGGAAACACCTTACTGCTGTCACACCGCTCTACAGTCAGCAGTACGACTTCGCCCTCAGACCCTTGAGTTGCTGCTTTTAGTCTTATCGTTCTCCAATCGACCTGCCTGGCATGGTAGAACCTACAGGAACATATGTTTTAGCCAATATAGCTTGGTTGAGTCGTCACGATAGGCAAGCCCGACCGCCGCGTCAAAGTAGCAGCTACGGTCGGGCGGTGAAACAAAACCGAATACAAAATCACATTGAATTAAAACGGAATTAATGTTGTACAAAAATCATAATGAATAAATCAATCTAATTTTGACTTTTCATCCCATCATATCACTAAGCCACTTTAACCCTGCCTTAATATTAAACTGAAATTTTTCTCTCTTAATAGCTTATTGTTTCATTTTATGACTGTTCATCAATGTTTTCTTCTTAAGAATTTTCTTTCTTTATGTTGACATTACGTTATTTTCATCTGTTATCTATTTATCCTCTAAAAAAGGGATAATTTGAAGTGTGAAAACAACTTCTAGTTTATTTTGCATACAGGACTGCTGAATAGTTGCAAACTAGAATGAAACATTTATCTAATGCTCCATGGTTTTCATTGGTTTGTGATGAATATTGAGTAATTCATAGTTTTCATATATATGCAGTTTATATAAACTACCTCTAGGTGTACAAGTATTTAGTAATTTTTATCAGATTAATAATGAAGTGATCAAGAAATGAATTCACTTATCATTTCTGATCATATTCAGGTGTGTTATATTCCAACCACTTGTTGAATTTCTGAAATTTGACAGGTTATTTACAGAAATCTTTGCGTCAGAGACAACCCAAGATTACTAATTGATTTTTGACTGATACCAGTTCGCACAAATTTACAAATTCACCTCTGAGTAATAACCATTATCTTAGTCATAGAAAAGGACGACTGTTGATCAATCTCACCTCTTTTGCAATACATGTGTAAATCCCTTAATCATAAGTTAATACATGTAGTTGGTAGTAATATCAGAAATGTACCTGTTAACTTTTAGTTGTGTTGATGGACATGTTGCTTCAAACAAGATAATCAATTCAGCTGTAGAATACATTGTCAAGTTTAGTCAGTCATGTACAACGTAAAATCTGGCAAATATGTCCATCGGTCCAAGTTTTCATACCACATTAGCACCGCGAGATAAAATTATCAAAATCAATCTCTCAGTGACACACTGGGCTTGTGTTTTTTTATTTGCTTAGTAGTTAGAGGATGGATGGGTCAAGATTATTGGGGAGAAATATAGTTTAGCAGAGTAATTCCATTCGTTTACTACTAAGTTGAAATTGTATAGCTAGGAATTAGTTGTAAGAATTTCTACTAAATTTTTTGGATTGTTTTCTGTTTGACTTAGAACATCTGATAGAGGATAAGATGAAATGCTTCAAGGTGATATAAAAAAAACAACTACCTACATGTGTCGAACTTGTCACTATAATTTGTCAGAAGGGGTTTATGGAGATTCTAGAAATTTCACAGATTGAAATCGAGTCAGTTGAACCTAGACCATCATAGAAAACCTGGAAGCACTGGACGGCCGTTTCGTCCTAGTATGGGCCTCCTCAGCGGTGCGCATCCACGATCCCACGCCCCGCGAAATTCGAACCCAGGACCTACTGGTTTCGCGCGCGAGCACTTAACCATTAAACCACTGAGCCGGCATCCAACGGTGTTAATGTCTAACTTCAACCCCTTCTGATACTAATCGTCTGCTCACTAGTGACTGACTTCAAGAGATACTCCTGGAGGTCTAGTGGGAAGCCGTTATCACTATAATTTGCTTAAAACTTGACTTATGTACTGAATAGTAAACTCTGTAATGTCTTTTTGTCTTAATGTCAAAATCGTTATCTGATTACGTCATCTTTTAACAACACTCTATTTGATAAATTTGTTTTTAACCAAATTAGGTGAACTCATTTAATTATGTAATCATTTATTTCAAGCTGTATGATCATTTGTTACTATTTCAGTCAGTGTTCTAGACCATTCTTATCAATATTTTATCTAACCGTTACATCTTGTTCAATATACTTAAATTGTAGTAATTTTTACTACGTTATACTGATACATGAATTTGCTAACTTTTAACAAAGTTCATATTGAGAATTGTTATTTTAATATTTAACCAGTATATACAAATTGTCCGGATGTGATAAAACTTTAATAGAATAAATTTGTGTTATTCTCACCGAAATTTATTTGATACAATTACTGACTAATTAATATAGATAGTAAAAATGTTATATAACTTACAAAATAAGTCACGATATATATTTTGGTCCTCTATGACGTGCTGGTATTTGCGGATCCTGTAGTGTGCATCCGTTATCATTATCACCTAATGATAACGGATGCACGATATATATTATATAACAATAAAGTATCTGTCTAATTTTATATTTTTAATAGTTGAGATCATGAGTCAATTGAAGCTAGACCACCATGGAAAACCTGGAAGCACTGAACGGACGTTTCCTCCTATTGTGGGACTCCTCAGCATTGTGCACAGTCCCACAATAGGTTTTTCATGATGGTCTAGATCCAATTGACTGATGATCTTAACTATTAAGATTACTATAATATCCACAAAACCCCTTCTGATACTTATCAAGATATGCTCACTAGTGACAGTCTTCAAGAGGTATTTCCTGGAGTTCTAATGAGAAGCAGTGACCCGTGGATTTCAACCTGGTCTGTTGTGAGATAGTAACTGACTGAATACAACAGTGGATGTGTCGATCAATTTCGTGGATTAGTTGAAGTTAGATATTAACACCGTTGGATGCCGGCTGAGTGATTAAGCGCTCACGCACAAGACTGATAAGTTCTGGGTTCGAATATCTCTAGGCGGGACCGTGGGTGCGCACTGCTGAGAAGTCCCGCAATAGGACGAAACGGCGGTCCAGTGCTGCCAGGTTTTCCATGGTGGTCTGGCTTCAATTGACTCATGATCTCAACTATTAAAATTGCTTTAATATCCACAAAACCCCTTCTGATATTAATTTTATATTTGTCCAATCTGGTCCGTTCATCCTGAAGTCTAATATGTTTGCACATTTAAATGCATCTTTTTAAACGGCTTGATCAATTTGTCCTATCTTTTCGACGATTATTTTATCGCATATTATGTGCTAAATGAAAAAAACATGAGTAGCAAATCAGTTTATTACATTCATGTAATCTAGGGTAGTTGTATTCAGTTGATTTGTAACGACTCCTTGGTTATCATCGGTCCTAATCACGGTAAAACTTGTTGACTTGAATGGTTACTATAAATTGTTTAAAGTGATAGACAGTGATAATTTTTCTGTCGCTTTTTTTGTGTTTTTCAAACATGAATAGGCCTCACATTATTTGTGCTTTTACTTAAAGTGTATCTCCCAATACTTTTCGGTCTTCTATTTTTTGGGAATATTTTCATTTTGTCTAGTGAGGATACACTTTACATTGGAGCATTAGTTTGACTGTCAATGTATTGTACTATAAATTTGAAAAATTCATTTCATTTTCGAGTCTCGAAGTTTAACAGGAATGCTATCAAGTTGGACTAAAGATTTTGTCTGGTAATAGTCTTCCAACAATACTAAAGTCAAATTATTGTATGATTGACACCTACGCTAAGTATGATGGTGTTCACTGTGCACCACATTGCTACAAAGTATCTGAACCTAGTAGATTGTGATAAATAACTGAAGTGGAGTATACGTTACATTTTCTCACCATAATTTAGATATCGGGAAGAAACTAACTTTTTCCAAATGGATGAAGCGTTTTGTTGAGAAGTGTATAGACTCCATGTATGCATAGTAGGTGATGATCACCAGTCTTTTTTGTAGGTGGAATTATTGAACGCGTGTAATTTATTTTATGTTTTTCTGGTTCACTGTCAACTGACTTCTCATGAGGTAACTTTAAGAACGTTATCTGAGTACAAGATCATACCAAAACATTCAAAGTTTGAAAAAATGTAGAACAACGAAGCACGTAGAGTCTAACTTCATGGAATGTTTTAGCCAATGGGAATGGAGATTGTACAATTGTATTGCGACAAATATGAAGTATCTTAAAGGGAATATGATAGATATACCCTTCATTGTTTAAGTTAAAAGTTTTATGACTTCTTTCTGCTTATCTACAGGATGGATATGTATGTATATGCTTTAATGTATATTTCCAGTAATAGTTATATGCTGTCAAAGTTTTTAATTTCGACAATAACTTTATCGTTATTTCTCTATATCATCAAGCCTAATTTGCCACATGCTTATTTATCCGGTGATTGCGTGGAATGTATGGCTTCTTCGGATAATGTAATTCGTGCCGGTTTAACACCGAAATTCAAAGATGTGGATCATCTGCTTCGAATTATTCAATATGAACCTCGATGGGGATCAGCATTGAAATTTGTTGGTCAGACGAAAAAAATTGTACCAATCGATTCAGATGTGCATACTAGTGATGATCAAGAAAAGAAATCAATTAAAGATGATACATCAGTTATGTCTGAAATTGTGACATTTTCTCCTCCAGTTGATGATTTTGCTGTGGATAAAATCTCAGTAGGTAACAAGTTTAATATCTACTGTTCGACCTATGATTTTTGGTCAAATTACACAATACTGACGTATTGAGGGACCAATCAAATTTGAAATATCGGATGTTAATTATTAGCTCGAAGTTGAAACGCCGTTATGGATAGCTTGTTGTTGAATACCATGGTCTCAAATAGATTTGCATTTGTCAATATGCAAGTCACTTAAAATCTCCTAAAGCCTTCAGCATAGTATAGTTTTCCCGGATCTTTTAAAAAAGACCTATAGCTTCTTAACTACTTCATCCCAATCTCCTTACTTTTGGGGAATTACGGTGTTTTTGTGCCAGTTCCCCGAAGTTTTCTATGCGGCTTCCCCAAAATAGGGAGATGAGGATTTTCTTTTCTTTGAATTTAGTTGTTGTTAAGAATCTGCGATCTAATAAAACTATACAGTAAACCCTGTCATAGTGAACTACTCTTTTGAAGAGAAGCAAAGTTATACTTTGTAATATCTTCAGTTAGTTATAACTTCATAGTTTTCAGCAAGAAATGTACTTTATTTGATATTAGGTGGTCGTTAAATGCAATCGATAGAAAAGTCAATTCGACACAACCCAATACTCCTTATTGACCGGGATTTATCACCAATGTCTAAGATCTTAGGCAACCTGTTTCTCCCTCCACAATATTCTAACCTACTTCATCCACATTACCACGGTTAGACATTTTATCACTGAAATATTCAAGCATTGACTAAAATCCTACATAAGCAAGGTGTTTGCCCTAGTTTGTATCTCACCAATACTCGATATCATGTAGCTCATTAACTAAAGTGCATAGTTTTTAACCAGTAGTTCGGTATGAATCGTCCTCCTCTTATTTTGGTTTGGATACCCGTGGTGATATCATGAATCCTCACATAATGTGAGTTAAAGACGATCGTGCAAGCCTGTATTTAGTAACCGAGTTGTAATTACCCAATATCATGGGAGTTAACCAAATGGTGTAAATATTGATTTTGGATAATAATTTTACATCTTAATAATGATAAATTGTTTGTAAAGGTTTTTATTTTTCCGTTGTTATTCAAGTGACCAGTCTCCATATTAGCATATACGCATCTTGAGCGAATTACCTATATACTGGCATTCAGTTACATGTTTTATTAAAGTTAGATCACTACTAACAATCCGAGATACGTATTTCGTCCCATTTAGGACTCCTCAGCTTGACGCACATATATATACTGATGGTAATATAGAGAATCCAGTTTGCCGCCTGTCACTGATTCGGTATGAATGTCAACACGGATTCAGCTACATCCAGCTGAGCCTCAAATAGGATAAAACGCTCGTTGTGAATTCCACTGTTAGCCACAATCCAAGTTTGTTAAATGTATAGGTTTATTGGCACTCAGACTGAACATGTGTTTTATTCATCAGTTTTACCACTTTCTACTGTGAAACATATAGTTAAGAATCTTTGTCGTACCATGCATTTTTCAATTAAAACAGGATGAATTATGTATTTATTTATCTTTTTTATTACAGATATCGGACAAGGATAAAATAGTCCAGTTTTCGCCATTGAAATCTGCCAGCATTTGATTATTATCTATGGGAAAGGCACATTACAACGTTTGCATTGGGATCCTTTATCCACTTCTAACACTAAGGTAGACAATCACAGATCAAAATATGCGGATAATTATCCAATGCCTTCTGCGTTTGTTTGTGAATCTTTGTAAGTTTTCTTTAAAGTGGAAAATTTTACTATTTATGTATTTTATGCAAAGATGAATAGTAGATAGCAGTGGAATCCAGAACGTGTGTTTCGTCCTATTTGGGACTCGTCAGCTGGGTGCACCTGCACCTCATAGTTGATGTTCACTATGGGGCTTGAATTCAGTATCGTTCGCTTCAAACGTCATCGCGTTATCCACTTAGCTACTGAGTCCTGATATCCACTTGCTTGTGCAATGGGGTGAAGTTTAAATTTCCACTATCCATCTTTGTATATAATGCTTGTGAATTAAGGCTATATCGAGGCAATACGTACAGTATGCTCATATGCGATCATCCAAATACGAAAGCATTCATTCATAATTATTTATACCTTTACTTTTTATATTTCAGTGAATACGATCAAGGATCAGTGTTTTTCATCAACGCTGGAACTGCTTTCAGTGTTCATCAATTACAGAAAAATGATTCACATTTATTAGCATTTCGAGCTTATGCAAATGTCTCCACTGACTAAATATTATTTTTTGGAATCCTTTCTTACCCTCATACTTTTAATTTATATTGATTTTTTGTTTTCTAGAAATCCGGTTCTCTAATTAGTTAGCAATAAACAATGTATTCAATCTTATCATTTGGAAACTGTATTTTCCTTTAATTGGCTCTTTAATAATATGTGAGATATATAAACAATAAAAGAAACAGTGATTGTACTAGATTCAATGTTTTTCTTTTCCGTATATTATGTTGTTCGTAGTAAACGGTTGTTATTTATCCGTAAATATTTTAATGGATTACTTAATCTGACATTGGAATTTCAGTTTCAAACAATTTCAATTATATAGTTGATTAGTCTGTTAGACGTAGAAATCAGTCAGTTAGCTACAACGTAGGATCAGGCACATATATGCATCGGTCCAAATTGCCATACCTCATTAACACAACAAGATGAACACTGGATTCATAAAAGTAGTTAATTCAGTAACGGTAATATATAAAAGAAAGATTGCAATGAGGAAATAGTACAGGAAGAAAGAATTAGTTCGTAGAATGAAAAATGTGAAGCGATTTTAATCTCTTAGTTCAAGGGAAGACAGATAGTGTATACACTTTCGCCATTGTGATGGATTCTGAGCCATGTCACCCAGAGTCTACAACCATTGGTTACGAAAGTCACACGGACCCCAACCAAGTAGTATGCATCTACCAACATGGCTCAGACTAGAAGTTAGTGACTTCAAGCACTGATGCCACGTTTTGGTTTGGCCGTCCCTAACTTCCAACCATCTCCAACACCGGTTAGCATTGCACGTCGTGGTAATCGGTGTTCAGGCACACACAACACGTGGCCCAACCATCTCAGTCGATGAAGATTCACAACCTCATCGACTGATTTACCGTCATTCCCTAACCTCACTATTACTTACCCGGTGATCCCAGCAGACGCCAGCAATATTTCTAAGGCATCTGTGGTCAAATACTAGTAGCTTACGAGTGTCTTCTACTCTTAATGGCCATGTTTCGCTGCCGTAAAGTAAAACAGAACGGAATGCCGCGCAGTATACTCGTCCTTTTATTGATAGACGGATATCTCACCTTCTCCATAGGTGACGTAAGTTGGCAAAAGCCAAACGAGCTTTTCGAATCCGTGCTGAGATTTCGTCAGACACCAACCCATTAGGGCTGATCAGACTTCCAAGATAAGTGAAGTTGTCAACGCGTTCGACTACTTCACTCCCTATCCTTAGTTCAGGTGTTGACGCAGACCAGTCCTGAAGCAACAACTTGCATTTAGAGGGAGAGAAGCGCATTCCAAACATTCTGGCATTGTTGCTTAGTGCTACCAAAAGACTGCATTTTATCAGCGTCTTCACCAAACAGGACTATGTCATCTGCGTATTCTAAGTCGATAAGTGGACCTCCTGGAAGGAGATCAATACCCGAGAATTCAGTCGACGAGAATGTTATTTCCATCAGTAGGTCTATGATGAAGTTAAACAAAAATGGAGAAAGTGGACAGCCTTGACGGACACCACTTGAGGTTGCAAAAGTAGATGACAGTTCGCCATAAGCCCTGACTCGACTAGTAGTGTTCGAGTAAAGAGCCTTTACAAGGTTTATGTACTTCTGGGGTACGCCTTTCAATGACAGACACTGCCACAGATCTCGCGGTCTACAGAGTCAAATGCTGCTTTTAAGTCAAGAAAGACCACCATTGTCGGACGCCGATAAGTATGCCTGTGTTCTAGAACCTGACGAATGGTGAATATGTGGTCGATGCAGCCACGACCAGGTCTGAAGCCAGCTTCATTCTCTCGTGTTTGCAGTTCACGAGTCTTAGTTAGGCGTCTGATAATTATCGAGGCTAGTATTTTAGATACTATATTAGTTAAACTAATCCCTCTATGGTTGTCACAGGATGATTTTAACCCTCTCTTATATATTGGGACGATAAGTGATTGTGACCAGTCAGATGGGATAACGTCTAACTCCCAGATCTTAGCTAAAATATTAGTCAACCTAATCGCTAAAATTGGACCACCATCCTTAAAGACCTCTGGAGCCAATCCATCTGGACCAGCTGCCCTTCCTCGTTTCAGATTAACTATAGCCTTTTGAACTTCTGCTAGAGTTGGGGGACCTACTTCAATGTTCCATTCACAGTCTGGGAATGGAGGGTAGTTGTAGAGTAGCTGAACCTTTCCCTAAAATGTTCCGCCCATCGTTCTAAACGTCTGGACTGGGAGCAGATGAGAGTATCGTATTTTTCCGAAATTGTCTGACTTACACTTGACTTATTAATTCCAGTTTCTTTTATTAGTCTGTAGAGCCGCCTTTTTCTATCTCTTTCGCTTTCGTTGCCCACCACTGCTCACAGTCGTTCTTAGACTTTTGGTTAACCTAGATCTGAATTGTTTTCGCTCTTCATCGTGTTCAGAGCCTGATGCAATGAGTTTACGAGAACCTATCAATGCACTAGACCTTGAGGAAATCCATTGGTTCTTTGTAACCCTGTGGTTTAAATCACTAATAGATGTCACCTAGCTCCATAATCTTAGATGTTAGCACAGTGGTATTTATATATATTAACCAGATTTTGAATCGTAGATGAGCTAAGCTTACACTAGTTAATCAATAGTTCAAAATTTTAAGAATATTTATTGTCATTATGAAATATGACGACCTAGGTTTAATTTAGAGTTGAGCAATTATTGAATCAGGATCGAAATTAAGCCATGTATTGCTATTCTATGTGTTTCCCTTTTGAAGTAATAACTAGTTTCATGAGGATCTTGTGTTCCCTATAGTCGCCGCCTTTTCCATGTCTTTTGCTTTCATTGCCCACCACTGCTCACGGTCGTTCCTTAGACTTTTGGTTAACCTGATCTGATTTGTTGTCGCTCTTCATCGTGTTCAGAGCCTGATAGGATGAGTCTACGAGAATCCATCAGTGCATTAGACCTTGAGGAAATCCATTGGTTCTTTGTAACCCTGTGGTTTAAATCACTGATAGATGTCACTGCTGTCTCCACAGCTGTTTGTATGGCTTTCCAAGCAACATCTGGGCCAGCCTCGTATTCAGAACTACCTAATTGTGACCTCAGTTGTTCTTGGAACCTACTTTTGGTTTTCTCGCTACTCAATTCAGTTCTAATGGGTCTTTTTACTGTGGCTTTCCTGCGTCCAGTGAGGCGCAAGCAGATGCGTGCCCGTAGTAGGGCATGGTCGAAGTCCAAGCAGGTACTCCAGAATGAGCGACAATCTTCTACCGACCCTCTCCAACGATGACTGATGGCAATATGGTCTATTTGAATCCATCGTTGGTTTGGTGTAGGGGGCGTTATGTTAGACGATGTCTCTTCTTATGCTTAGAATTTGTTTGCTAAAAATAAACGATTGTCTGAGCACAGTTGCAGAAGACGATTACCATTATCTATTCATTGTGCCGGAAATCCACAAGGCAGTGGAGCAACGTCAGGAGATGCAGCCCCATGGTAACCGGTGACCAACAATAAATTCATACATCATTTGTTCCCCCAGGATACTGGAGCCCATGGGCACCATTGGTTTGGAACCAGGGTTTTCCAACTACCCTATATGAACTCTTTGTATTCACCAACCCGGGTAAAGCTCTGGCCATTCTCTTTTCGTCCTCTTAATCTCGTAAACAGCATTCTCGCCATGAGGAGGCAGTGAGCAGAACTTCCCTGGCAGTAGTTGTGGTCATGTGAGAGCATTTTGAGAGGGAGAGCTGACTCTTCCCACTTTCGGTCGCACCAGGGCATTTGGGGGCAATAACATGACAGAAACACTACAAACTAACTCATGTACTTAATACGAAAACATTGTTGTGCTAATTACGTAATATAACCACTAAAGAGGTCAGAAGAATTGGGGAATGAACTTATTTCGTAATAGTTGTTTTGTTAACGGAAATTTATATAATATAAACTTAACCACAAGGATAATGAAACAGAACAATAGAAAGTAAACAACAACAAAAAAAACTTGTCATACATATACAAGTAAGATAATAGGTAATAAACGTAAACAACTTGTATGATAAGCAATGACTAATATTATTGTTAACTGAAAATTATACGATTATAATAAGAACTAATCAACATCGAAGTTTACAGAACAAGTTGTGAACCATATGTGGAGAAATTCGATGATGTCGTTCAAAAGAACGATGAAAGCTCTAAACCATCCAGCTCACAGAACAAGATTCCATCAAGATTATAATAACAATTTGTTCTGAAATGAAAAAGATCTATGACGATGACCATTCAATATAAAGAAGATGATAGATGATGAAGACTAAAAAAAGTATACATATAATGATTATAGACAATAATGAGGTAAATTAATCTGTTTTTTACCGAATAAGAGAAAGAAATTAGAAAATTGCTGCCTTTATCATTTCACAGTTGAACAATAGATATATAAATATTGAAAACATTGAACAGCGTATACAAACCTTTTAAATATATTGTAAAACAACAATAGTCATAATAGTATTGTTAATAGTAATACAATAATAAATAATGGAATATTAGCGTTAATTGAAAAGAGATTGTCAGTCAGTAACAACGTAGAACTTCGTACGTACGTACGTACATCAGTTCGAGTTGCCATACCACATTGGCATAGGAAAAGAGATTGTAGTTTATCAATACAAAGAAGTTATTGTTTGAAGAAAAAATACACAACTAAAAAAGGACTATTGCAAAAGTTTATCATACTACTGATAAATGATATAAGTAGACGGATGAATATAGTTCTATTTCATATACATTATATAAATAGAAAAAGACAGTTAAATGCTAAAAGATAAACTATCACTAATAACAGATTATAAATATAAGAAATTAAACTAATACATGATTTATAATGAAAAAAAGGATACTTTAAAATTTCGATGTCACTATAGCAATTAACCAATAAGGGATTTTAATAAATCCTGGAAATAAAATAGCTAAATGTTTCCAACCAATTAATTGTAATAATCCTTTAATAGAACGTAAATTTGTAAAATTATAACCATCATATGATTTTATACCAAATTCTGAAGCTAAATCAGGAGCAAATAAACAATGACCAGAATATTGAAGTAATTTTTTATTATTTGATTGTTGAGCTAAACATGCAATTACATCACCAAGAATAGGAGCTGGCATAGCTAAATAAAATTGATAAAACAATTCTCATTTAAACATTTAAAAATTTTTAAAAAAACAACATAAAGTTCAACGAAGGGATCTTTTTTTCAACGAATTTATTATGAAGTTGTTCTGTCTCCAAGAAAAACCTCTCTATAAGTCTGGAATTGAAAGGGGATTGAACATCTGATGTAATCAAAAATCGCCTAATGATAGTGATTAAAAGAACATTTAATGAGGCAAAACTGTGAATAAACTTCACTAGTAGGAACTTATTTTCTGTATCCATAAAAGATAAGCTTCCACATCTGGTCGCCTTCATATGCATCTACCAGTTCACTTGCTCTTGTGGAGCAATGTAAATTGGTCGTAGCCAGCGTTCGCTTTCAACTCGGATACGAGAACATATCCCAGTTTGGTTCTGCAAGGGTGAAAGGAAAGCAGTTAGGAGTTCGATACTTGAACATCTAATCGACTGTAATCATTCTACGGATCCACAGTTTGATTTTAAGGTTATTTATATGATTTGTTCAAATGTACTTAGATTTCTTCATATCCAACTCCTAAAAATAGCCGAAGCTCTTACCATCCATGAGCTCAAACCAGAACTATGCGTACAGAAGAAGTATGTCTTACCGTTATCGTTACAGTGGCCCTAATTAGTGTTTTTATTTTATTATTAGTATTATTATTATTACTGCGTTCCCCTTTACTTACGTCTTATATTCTCATTATTTTATTCATATTTCCTCACAGAATTAGTACTTTAACAAAACAATTTTCATATATGTACAGTTGTACAGCTTGATAATAAATTCGCTGAAAAGAGATCCCTTCGCTGAAATAAAATTGAATTTAAGAAAACAATTCATTTTACTTGATAGAAAAGACAACAGATCAATAATTAAAAGAATAGTAGACGAGACCATAACTTATGGACGAACCAATCAGACTTAGGATAATAGGTCTTGGATTTTGGCGCGAAATTCACTCACCTATTTGTTCAAATAACGTCTTGGCATTGTAGCTGATGAAAACAATAAATCTAATTCCTAACCCTAACCATTAGCTGTAAATCATTATTTTTATTCCTCAAAATGCTTTATAACTTTTATTTAGCCTCATTAAGTAGGTAGACGCTCTTAAGGTCACTTTAGCGTCGCTCAAAGGTCGTCTATAAACTATAATCTCACCGAATAGTAATTTCATTCAACACCAGCTACTTGACTACAAGTATAAAATTGTCATCACTAGGTATGGAATATTATAATAAATTCATGTATTACCTATACAAATAACACGTGAATATTTATGTAAGAAAATTTTTTTCAATAGACCCTAACTACCATGTATCTTCTGTTGTATGACACATCTTGTACCTTCATACATATAATTGATGCTACAGTTCTACTGTATTTTCCTCTCCATTGTCTACGGATAAACGAATAAGAAAATACGCTAATCAGTATGAAGGTTCCGATTAAATTTTATAAGAATTAACTTCATGATGTATTAAACAATTTTTAGGGTAGAATATGAACAATTTTGAGTCAACATATATATTGTTAGTTAGTTGAAACAACTTTAAAGCAGGGAAACTTTATTATAATAATATTTGAACAGCAAGGATATGGTCGAGCTAGAATTCTTAGTAAGCTAACAGTGATAAAGAAAGACTGAATTTGAATACTGTTGTAACGGGTGACTGCAGGTTTTGATAAGCAGCGTTTATATCGATCGATTACAGTGGACACGTAAACACGCAGTGGACGACCTAGTGACCTGATTGGTCCCGCCTCCCTGTCTAGCCCAGCCAGTTGAGTCTAGAACGCAAGTCACAGCCTCTGAGTTATGAAACATTGTATTTCAGACATACTCTATTTATATACTAACCAAACAAACCACATCGTACCATAAAATAGAAAACAACATTTACACAATATTTAACAAGTGAAACAAACATCGACCAATGGGAAATGTCCATTTAACGTTCAAGTACACCATTCAACTTAACACGATAATTATTGGCATATTCCTCTGCATACCTAACAAATACAACATGGAGAATTCTTTCTAACATTACTTAAGTTTTATTTTTCAACTAAGAGACCTTTCGGTAAATTGAGAAGACTAAAGAACAAGTTAACATTCACAACCGATGACTGTTTTCATGAATTCTATCTCTTTTTGAGTTTGCTGATTAGAGTATTCACATAATTCATACAAGCAATTTACATAGGTAATGATAGGAATACAGTTATTTGATTGTTGGTGAAGTAGCAGTTCACTAGTTAATATTTAACTTTCAAACACTACATCACAATTTCAAACCAGGCTCTAATTTGTTTCAGTTTGCGCAACCAGATAGTATCACAAGCCACCACAATTAAATTGTGGTTAGAACCCATACATATAAATCTGTACCTGGTAAATGAGACATCTTACCTTTCTAGCTGCAGTTCCTTCGGTGCTACTATCTAACGATCATTTGAAAGTTTATGTATGTATAAGATTGATGTGAATAAAGAAACAAAGAAGCAATGACAGAAAACAGAAGCTATTTTTGGAGACGTTGTTTTACTTTATTCGAAGTTTGTAAAATACTATGACTTAGTTCTTTCCTTAAGTTATTCTATAAAACAAAATGTTTCGTTCGATGTATTATTCACTGACATACCCTTTTCTGTTCCAAAGCTATCGTAAATTAAACGTAACTTTTGTACCGTATTTTTCAACCATAATGATCAGTTTGGACATAATTGTACTTTCCTAATTGTTTGCACGTTGTGGACGTGTTAGTCATCTATTTATTGATGTATCTTTTCACACTAATCTGAGTTGGGAATCAGGATTAAATCGAGTAGTGTTCTAGTTGACTTGTCTCCTCTCTTACTTGTCAACCAATCAGCTGGTAGAAGTTTTTGTCTCTCTATCCAAAGCCGTTAGTCTAAATTCGGACTCATGCATTTCTAGTCTCAATGTTAAACCAGTTAGCCTTAAACCAGATCGATACAAGCTATCTTCTGTATATTATTGGGTAAACAAATCAAAGACATAACAAGGATATATTACTTAGATTTATAAACATTAACATAGTTTGTATCGATATTCAATTAGTTAAAAGTTGAATGTTCAAGCCAATAAATAACAGCTATACTTAGTGGAGATCTCAATGTTAATCAGTGTACCAGTTTTCAAGTCCAAATTATAGACGGTTAAATCCATTCTTTCTATGGGACATAATCTATATGTTTAGATGGAATGAAGTGTATCATTGAATATTCGAGTTAGTTATTTTTATGCATTAGGTGATTGATTATGACTAACTACCCCGCTTATCAACAATATTTTAAATTCAAGTTAGTTAGCTTTCAGGAGACGATTTTGTATAACTTGTGGGCTGTTCGAATCACAAACTGACATCAACATGACCTAAGGATTCTACGTTCAATATTGTGTAAGGTTGCAAGTGAGCACTGCTGTGGACTTCAGAGACAAAACGAATAATCATTTAGCTAACGTTCAAATAATTTGTAAATGCATTCAATAAGAAACTTGAAAATAATTAGTAATATAAAATTTACCCATTCTTAAACTGGCATCATATCCAAACAGTTTAACTGAATTGCCACTTTCATAGGCTGAAACAACTGATTCTGTTTGTATAAGTCCAGGTATAATACTGACAATACTAATATTTGCATTATGTTCTTTCAGGTCACGTGCCATTTCTTGACTAAGTCGATCCAAAGATGATTTACCTTGATTAATATAGAATCGAATATGAACATTTGAGTAACAGATAAATGATTATTAGTTAATATGACTGATATAAATCTTACGGAATTTAGTTAAAGGGATTTTGTAAAGATTGGTTTAATTCGTGGGTAGTGTTCATCATAGATTTAAGTTAGCTATGGTACCACTAAGAACCAATATAGCACTGGACAGTTATTTCGTCCTGGTGTACAACTCTTCAATACTCCACAATGACAACCCTATGGGAATTGAGTCCTATACGTTTCATGGTAAGTGATTAACAACAAGGGTCACCAGATCAACTTCCAATGTTACAACTTCAATTTCAATGAATTTGCGACAAAGCGTGACGGTCATCAATCTCTGGAGAATACAACCTGTGAACCAAGACCAATCTCCATAAAAACCTTTCAAATAAACGATTATATTACTGATATAAAAATTATTAAATCTTATGAATTGTTAAGAAAAAGACCATAGAATCAATGACATAAAAACATTGTATTATTTACCTGTCACATTAAAAAGTTAGGATAAGATATATCAGTCAGTCAACTACAACGTAGGATCAGGCACATATGTGCATCGGTCCAAGTTGCTGTACCTCATTAGCACAACAAGATGAACATCGAATTCATAGAAGAAGTTAATTCAATGGTGGTAATATATAAAAGAAAGATCGTATATAAGAATATAGTACAGGAAGAAAGAATTAGTTCGTAGAGAAAAAGATATGAAGTTATTTCAATTTCGTAGCTTAAGGGAAGACAGAGAGTGTATACACCGACGCCATTGTGATCGATTCTGAGCCATGTCACCCAGAGTCTACAACCATTGGATACGATAGTCACGCGAACCCCAACCAAGTAGTCTGCATCTACCAACATGGCTCAGACTAGAAGTTAGTGACTTCAAGTACTGATAAGACATATAAATGATCAACGTTGTTTTTAATTAAATCTTCATCGGCCATAAATCACATAGATTCCTTTGAATGGTTCATATTTTCTAAATATGTATCTAAATATTACTAGATCTTGAAGAAAACGTTTATGAAGAAGTGATTGAAAACAATATTTCCTTTTAATAAGTCTTGTTCTAATTTTTAACATATTTAGAAATAACGCAGTTATAGACTGAGGTCATCAAGAACACAATATAGTAAAATCGTTAGTTTCTCAATTTGGAATGACATGCATAATATGGAGAACTTTGACACTTTGAATTATAGTGCGTTCGAGAGGTCATATTGTAGTATAGGAGCCTAAAGAGAGAGAAAAAGCGATTCACTATGTTATTGAGTTTTTCAATTAATTTTAGATGATGATGAACTTTATCTGGAACAAATATGTATCGAACTGAGATACAACCACAACAAATCAGTACAGCAAGGTCAAGTTAACACGATGAATAGCAAAAGAGCCAATGTGACAGTAGGGATTATGGTCGCGAAAATGATTGAACGAAAAATGTAGTTTGAAAAGAAACGGATGAATCCACAGAATAACAGTATGAAACAATATTAGAACTATGGATCAATTAACATAAAAACGATTGTATTTGCATTACTGCAATAGATTATTATATGACTTACAATCTAACGTATACGGTACATTGCAATAGATAATGTTAAGTAGAGAAACAACTCTGAAAATTCCCAACAGAATAAGGAGAACATTAACTGTGACGAAAACTAATCTCCTAATTGGAAAAACTTAAAAAACACCACGTTTTGTAGACTATAGGATTGTGGCTAGCAGTGAAATACAGTAAGCGCGTTTAGCTTTATTTGGGACTCGTCATTTGGATGTACTTGCATCCCAGTTTAAACAAATCTATTCGTTAATAAAGGTATATTACCACTCTCAGGAAATATGTAGGAAAATCATATCTTCGTGATCACTGTTCATCATTCAGTGGATTCTATTACTTTTTCTAATCTGGTACTTCAATTATTCGCATTAAACATGAATGAGACATCTGACGAAATTACAAAAACTGTATGACGACAGTACGAATTAGAAATGTTAGACGAAAAACAAACTGTTATTTATTAAGTCAATCAACAGAAATGTTGATTGCCGATTAAAATAGATCCTATGGAATTGTAAAAACACAAAAATTATACATTAGATACTTTAAAAATATTGTTTTCCATGTTCAGCTAAAAATAATGGTCGAACTACTACAATGTAGCATTAACAGATCTCTAATATTACGATAAATTGGTCAATATACGAAACCTATGATCAACTTGCTCTATATATTTACGCGTATATCATACAGTTTTAATGTTAATGAACAGACTACGACATAGGACATTAATTAATCAAGTTATTCATGGTTATTCGCATAGTAGTGTTTAGTGGAGATTGTTGACTTTTAAAGTTAGCATCACGGATTGACCTTAGACAACTGTTAACAATCAGGAAGCCCTGAACACCCGTTTCGTTCTAGTGTGGGACTCCTCAGCAGTGCCCATCTATGACCTCAATGAGAACTAAACCCAGGACTTTTCGTTGAGTATTTAATCTTTAGACTATTGAACCAGAAACTAACGGTTTGACAGTCCTTGACATGTAAGAAGTTGTGAATTTCTTAAGTGACATCAATCATATGATTGAAATTAAATGTTATAAAATAAATATTATGAAATGAAAGAAACTCGTCGATTCATCAGAAAGCAATATGACCAAATTGGATATCAGAGATGCAGATGACCCAGTGTATTTTTGAACTGTTTAGTAACTAGATTATATATATTTATATTCCTTTTATCATATGCTTTAATCTGACTTACTGAATACTATTATACGATTTACTATTCTCAAGATATTCCCAATTTATTAGTTGCAGTCTCTCACAATCACAACCACTTTTGACCTGAACTTGTATAAATGTTTTTTTTTTCATTTCATGGTTTGATGCAGTCTGGTCTGTTTGTATATAAACCACGTGTGTCTGAAATATATGATTTATATAGTGGGATCTGATATTGGTGTTCTTCGGACTGGACAGGCAAGGCTAGACGAGAAGGACCAATAAAGACTCTAAATTGCTTGTACAAGTCTACGCGTTATTGGTTTGACACAGTGCTAAGATTGTATACGTCGTATTCTGATTGGCAATCAGATCACTTGATAGTTAACCGGGCAAAAGACACAACACATGTATGAATATGAAATGAAATTTTAAAGTAGAAATATGTACACCTAAAATGTTGGTATCCAATTCAATCTAATTTTTATTTAGATATTTCTAATGAACTGAGTTGTTCGCACACACAATACCATATAAAATGAACATGGATTCCTCAGCTTTGCGCATCCACAATTTCGCATACAGGACTCGGACTCAGAACCTTAAGTCTCGCGCGCGAACACCTAAACCTCTAGACTACTGAACCGGCATCTAACGGTGTTAATATCTAACTCCAATCGATCGAAGTAGATTAATGATTTCGCATTTTTTTATTATCATCATTTATGTAAATAAGCGAAAATAATTCACTTGGTATTGTTTGGCTTGTATCTTCCATTGAGGTTTAAGACTGCAATTGATCAGTCTGTTATTGGCATATGTGCATACTGTGCGTATGTCTCGATATTACCTTAATTCACAAGCTATTTATAAGCAATGATGGATAGTGGCTAACAGTGGAATCCAGGACGCGCGTCTCGTCCTATTTGGGACTCGTCAGTTGGATGTACCTGCATCTCAGAGTTGATGTTCACTCTGAGACTCGAACCCAGCACCATTCGCTTCAAACGCCATCGCTTTATCCACACAGCTACTGAGTCCTTAATATATGTTCTTCCCTATGATGACAACAGACATAAAGATAGACTTATGTGATATTGAAACCAATTCAAATGAATAAACAATGAATTAGAAAAACAAAAATTGAATTTATTCCAAGTTGTCAATATCTGTGATGATGAGAGAGTGGAGAAAAGGAACGAATAAAAAGGTAAAATTTAAGAA
Organism: Schistosoma mattheei; assembly: GCA_944470405.2. Classification (NCBI taxonomy): domain Eukaryota; kingdom Metazoa; phylum Platyhelminthes; class Trematoda; order Strigeidida; family Schistosomatidae; genus Schistosoma; species Schistosoma mattheei. The sequence goes on from OX103947.1 coordinate 4,608,280, forward strand.
TACGATAACAGAAGAATTTACTAAATAAATCAAATGAAATTCATTTCATAGTTTGATTTTTATCGGCTTATGTACAACTCGAATGGTTCACTAGAGATGTGAACCTGATTTATTATGTACTAAATTATATCAGTAATAATTTTTATCACTGCGGTCGCGTTAAGCAGCATGGAATAGACTATACAGCCACAAGTTTACAAATATTTCTTGCTGGTGGGTATGCACTACTAGTGTGGTGCGTGCTATTTATATTGATATAAGTAGTATATTGTGCGAGTCAGGAATGTAATGTCTGGCAGCAGAAGATGAGGGAAGATCAATAAGGCAAGAGCGGGAATAAAATGCAATTTGTATGAAAATGTAAGAACAAGGAAGTGTGGGGCATTTTGAGACAATTGGTGGAGATTTTGCAAATTAATGATTGAATATATAGTTCTCAGATTTTATTTAGAGGCTCTGTAAGTTCGGTTACTCCCACTTGTGTTCTTATTCACTACAACAGTGCAAACATTTACCATCCATAACCTTATGATCATTACGGTCAGTGATATTTGTACGCTTTTTATTTTTATAACAAACTAATAACAATCTATTGTTAATTACCTGCACAAAATGCAGCATTAAATATCCTTGTAATTCCACCGAAACTAGAAATGTTTACAATTAATCCTGTAGGTAATGGTTTATTGTGAATAAGTGAAGTTGTTATACTATTAGAATGATTACATACATTTTCATCATTATTCTTTGTTAAATTCATTGATTCTTCACGACATTTTATCATCATACGTGTAGCTAATACATTACATATATATGCATTACGAAGTCCAACTCGATTAATTAAATCCCACTCTTCATTTGGACGAAGTTTAGATTCCCAATATGGTGAATTATTATTATCCAATAAATAATCAGTTGCACTAAATGCACAATTTACAAATATATCTAAACGACCATATTGTTCTTTATGAATACGAGAAAATAGTCCTGCAACTTGTGTATCATCAGAATGATCCACAGCAACAGTGATTGCTTTCTATTATACAAAACAAACAAAGAAAATGAAACTAAATCAAGTAAAGAAATTAAATCTTTCACTTGTAATAACATTATTTAGTAAAGATAGAATATTACAAAATGTTGTACATATCATAGAACAATATAACTACCATTAAGATACTCTTTTTATCAGAAAAAGCTTAAGTATACTGATATGGCACATTATTATTAAACAGAAAGAATGAAACAATATCGGGGAAAAAATAAATGTCAATATAGAAAGTAGTAGCTGTTATGGAAATGTGTCAGTTTTAATTACTCTACTTTGTATTAACATAACAAAAGGAAAGCAACTAAATATAAAAGAAAATGAATAGAAAACAATAGTCTGAAAAGATTAACAACAGTATTGATAAATGAAATGCTATTATGACCATTTAGGCATCGTATTGTCTACAGTTTTTTAACCATAGACTAAGACTATCTAATGCAGTCTAAGTCTAATGAAGTCTAAGTGTTTCTCAACAGTTCAATCAGGCAGTGATTTTTTATGCGAACTAATGCTATGTGTTTATCTGACCATACTAACAACACTACTCTAACTTTTTCTCATTCTAACTACCGTTGTGGATTTCTTATTTAACTTTCCTGTTTTATCTTAATCCAGACATATTCTGTACCTGTCCTCGTATCCCATTCCAGGGATAAACAGTAGGTGAGATGATGGTAAACAAGGCATGATATTGCATAAGGCCGATTATCTACTTAGACAAACATACCAGTCCAACTTAACAGCGAAACGAAACCAAAAATGGACCAACCTACACTATATAAAAGAAGTATTAGAATAAGAATAAGGAGAATTCAGCGAAGATTTTCTTTTAGATGAAGTCATTTACTGAAGCTGTACATTCATAATTATATTTGTATGGTAAATATATGTCTATAGAAGGATAGAAAAGATTGCATCATAAAGCGATTTGAGACTCTAAATACTAAATGAGGTTGCGTAATAATCAGGGGGTTAGAGAAGAACAACAGTGTGGAAATAATTAACGGGTCAGAAAGATAATTGTCTACTTGACAGATATCCAGAAAAATGAAAAACATAAAGGTTGTAATAACAACCGGATAATAATCATGAAAAATTGTTAAAGGATAATAATAACTGATTATGGCTTAAAATTACAAAACAATAATAAAAAATGAAGGGAAAACATACTAAAGGAGGGAATCAGGGCTAAGGAAGGATAAGACGTTGAACGTATCACTTTTGCATGTAGAGTTAGGGCTTGAATTGGTGGATCGCCAACGCCTTAACAGTGAATAAGTTTTTTCGACCTCCCTTTGATCCAGTTCGATCGTTCGTATAAATTAGTTTAAAAAAAGTTCCCTTAGGAGCGACGTGTCCAGACTTGATTAAATGATCATGTACTGAACTGGTAACTGTTCGGTTATATTTCATAATTCTGGAGAGGGAATACTAACAACACCAGAGAATTTTTTGAAGCTTGGCACTCAGGTCAACCAACAACACATCAAAATCGACCCGATTTATCAACCAGTCAAAAAATCATAGGCAAATGTAGAACCAAGAATCAGGTCAGAGGGAGATACAATCAAAATAAAGAGGTTGATAATAACAGGTTAAACGTCGACACTAACCCATCAAGATTGAGATCGACAGGCTTTTGGTCATAAGTGTGAAAAATTAAATACTTAACTTCTACCTGAAGCTTTTGTTGATGATGTTGCTCAGAATGACAATGAAAACTCCACGACCAAAAAATCCTACCCAGAAAATGAAACTTCACCAAAATCATTAACACGAGCTACAAATCTTCTCTATCACCTCAAAATCATGTGGGAGTATATTGAACTTAGTCTATTCCTTCCTAAGTCACACAAAACATTTTGTTTTGTGATCATGTGGTGAAATATTCGACACCCTTAGGGGATACGTTCTTTACGAATAATGATTAGAAATCAGAGCAGCTAACTGATATGTGATCTTATATTAAAAAAAATTTTAGTTTTCACTGACAAATTTTTAACAGATAAAGAAACAGGATTCTATTTTATAACAATAATCCATAGTAAAAATAAGTCAACACTTAAATAACCTTTTCTAGATGCTTTAAATGATGAAATTCTTCTGGTATGTTGTATACAGTTAGGTAATATTAACTTATGGATTTTCAAACGGCATTTAATTTGACGCTTTATGGTGGGTAACATACGAGTAGATTCAAAAATGAGTATAGACTAAACGACCAGTTTATCGAGTTACTGAATAATGGAATGAAAAGTGTAGGGAAATACAGACTATTTGGCGGTTATTCAAGAAATGCTCATAATCTACGGTTGGAAACTTTGAGCGTTATGGCACGAAATTCAGTTATGATGGTACATATGTACACATTCGTAATCATTTCCTGAATTTTATGCTTCCAATATATCTTTCGCTTACTGATTTTTATTCGTTCCTAAATGTGCTAATTACTATTGATAATAAATTTTGTGATCAGTTTAATCCAGCAGTATTCACTAAGAATTGACATTAACTAGGATAATTTTGGAAACCAGATGACACTAAACGGGTTTCATCCTACCAAGAAACCTCGTTAACAGTGTGAGATACTTTCCTCATAATTTCAATAGTAATGGTGATAAATGAACTGTAAGAATTCTTGGTGGTAAAAGTTACGTGGAAAGTGTTAAGATGACTGCGAAACACAAATAGAAATATTATTTTTCAAAACTTACTCCGCCTGATGCATTAATAATATGGGCAGTATCACGGAGACTAACTCCTCCTCTACCATTTTCTGCTGAAAGAGTTCTTCCAGTAAGGTAAACGGTAGCTCCTGCTTTACCAAGGCCGATAGCTATACCTTGGCCGACACCACGACTAGCTCCGGTAACCACGCAAACATAGCCAGAGAGGTCTGAAGGCATTTGAATTTTTATGATGCTAATTCGTCGAAACGTTTTAATGATCTGAGCACTAGCTGTAGCCTGACTGATATGGAAATAATGTTTAAGCTTTGTTGTATAGGATTTAGTCAGCTTTCACACAAACCTGAAATAGATTTGAACGATAAAGTATTCGAGGTCGAGTAAAAAACAGAAACTCAATAAGATGTTAATAACAAGAGAAATTAATTATCACTGACGACGAATGCAGGTAAATTTCAGGCACGTTTAAAATAAACTTTTTTTGAAAAATTTAAACATAGTTATTTCGGTTAAATCATAAGGTAAAGTCACTACTCTAGGTTATTTGTACATATACCCCAGTGATGTCACCTTTTTTCTGGGATCAATTAACTTTTCAAGCTGGAATATTTTTTCGCATGCACTTTTTTCACCAGCTGGGAACCAAACTTTTTCTTCGTAGCTAAACACAGTATATTTTGAAACTGAAGGTAATTATGTTAAGAATTTACCAGAGTGAGCAGCTGGAAATATAATGAGCTACAACAAGAAATGTTATTGGACTGTGCATATTAGCAGCAGCACGAACTGTTGGTAATATTCTGAAAAATCTTAAGGATAAATGACAGAAATTACTAATCGAACTGAGAAAGAGAGTCCTTCCAACATCTCCCTATCCTTTTACTTCATCAAATTTTTCTGCTGCTACTACTTATACTACTCTGGAATTTATCTTGAAAGAATTTTATCAAGCTATGCAAATGTGGAGTGGTGACTTGAACCGATGCACATGTAATAGGTTCTATGTCCAGTATAGTAGTGGTGTGAATGATAGTTAACGAGAGGCAAAAATGGTTTTTTTCATTTCTATGTAAAATGAAGAACCGTGTATGTTAACTGCAAAAGAATTAATTCGATTAAGTCTTTCAAAGTTCCAAAGTATGGTCATTCAACTGCTAAATAAAGACAAAAATAAGGTAAAACATGCAAACAAAACAGAATCAAGAACTGGTAAGTGTTGGGCCGACTAAATCTTCACTCGCACGACGATTATTTCGCGGGGGGGGGAGACATCCTCCCCAGCAATTCACCAGTTGTGTTCCTGTGACTTGGAGACAATAGTTTAACTCTACCGACTCTGAATTTGTATGGAGGCATTAAACAGGTGCACCTTAGTGCTAGAACAACACTAATCAGATTTAGAGATTTTTGCAAAAGATTAAGAATTTTTCTATCTGAAATAATCACAAGCCTTGTTTGCTGAGGATACCTAACAATTGTATTGGTCAACTTCGCCACAAACAAACCGATCCAAATAGCTATGCTTGCCTCGTATGTTTCTAGGATTACCGGTTTACCACCAGTTGATCAATGCAAGTATCCATGGACCATGCTGTCAAACTTCATATCAGTACAAAGAGAGAAAATCGACATCACAACAAAATGAATCCAAATAATACTCATGCTATTGAAAGCTAGACACAGAGAGTATATTTTGAAATGAATGCATGAAGTCACACACTTAAGTATGAAATAGAATTAAAGGTTTACAATCTGAAGGAAAATATAAAAGTGAATCTATCTGCGCCACTACCACCGACCTTGGATCATTATCGACTTGATTATCTTGCAAACACAAACCAAAAACCTACATATTCTGACATAGCTTACTTTACCGATCAGTTATTTTATGAAATGATGACGTGTATATGATGGCTTTTAAGTGAATACATCAGTTCCTCACATGTACGCACACAACCATCCATATTGTAACCCACATATAAAACAAACAATTAGATTGTAGTAAGAAGTTTACGCGAATATAACATGTTTTTAAAAACCGCCGTTTCCACTTTAATAGAGGAGTTGGGGACCACATCGATAAATCCAGGTCTTTGTTGAAGAGCATTACTAAAGATATTAAAGTTGACAGTTGGGGGATAACGTGTAGAATCTTGGAATTTAGAACAGACTGAAAAGAAAATGACATGTAAACAGATCGCCCTTGAGCGCCTTTGAAATTTTATTGCGTTTTGGTCAGTGTTTTGAACATAGGTATGTAATTTCTTTACGTGTAAAAACGTATGACTAGAGGCATCGTGGTCGATTTCACATCGCCCAAGAGCTTACGTTATTAAAAGATCTGTGAGCTGAAATTACATCATATCATTGAACACCAACTTTTCGTTTAATAAAAACAAAAGACCACTCATCAAAAATAAGAGCGTAACTAAAAATACAGTATACTATGGGATGCAATTAATAACCACTTTTCAGAGATCGTACAAACGCAATGTGATGGACATAATGTGAACAAATCGTGGTTTATATTCTTCAGAAATGATGAAGATTAGAATTGAAGAACTCTATTTTTAGTGTCCTTGAATCTAATAGTTTTCTCCACAGGACTTTCACAGTATCCCCAAGACTGTCAATACATAAAACGCCACTGCGTTAAGATCCCTAGATTTGGGGGACGTCTGGCATCATTCGAAAAATTTTGCATATGACAGGAAAGCATTATGTCCTTAGGTTAAGAACTAGTGATTAAGCACTTAGAACAATTTTGCGTGAACGTGGAGGGAGTTCTACTTTATATTGATTAATTAAATTGACAAAAATTTTCAGGTAGATATCGTTTGATAAGGTGTGCAATAGGATAAATCTACCTAGAATCATTAATTCCACTGGATTCAGGGAAAGACAAAACGGCGGGTTACAGAGGACAAAGCAGTTCTCATTGAAACGAAGCAGATAAACAAAGTCTAGTAAGAACAGCAATGCAAAACTGCGTAAATAGACATCATCAAATTAGCTTTTCAAATTCATTAACGCTGTCTAAATCAGTAAATGTGGAATCAACGAAGGACATGGGTTTGATTCATTCTTCACATTGTTGAACATTTCCATTTCCATTTCGGCAGGGAATGGGTGCTGGTATGTCAAAATGTTAAAAATGCTAAGTCATAAATAACTGTATTTTCTTACTTGGTGAACTCAGACGATATCTGGAATGCCAGAGAAGTTTGTTCCATGTTGTAAAGTTATATATGTATATTTTATATTTTGTGATTCCTTTTGTGTCCAATATCCTTTACACATCTTGTCCCCATTAAGCTAGTACACATGCCTAATCTTATATGAACTGATACTTTCACATCGGTTATCATGCAACTCGTATCATTCTAACCTAAAAGCACTGATGCCATGTTCTGTTATGGATAAACTTAACACGTCACAGCATATGAGATTACGCACTTACTTGCAGCATCGAAGACAGCACATAGCGAGTTCAATAAACAAATTAAGTCTTGAATGCTTTCTACGGAAGTCTCAGGATCACACGAAACCCTAAAATAGAGTGTCTTAAGATGTGAAGACTTAACCGATCGATAAAGTTGGGTGGTGCAGTGCATGGCTCATGGAAAGGGTCTTATCAGTGAGAAAATTCATTGGCTGATGAGCCTCTGACAAAGCCCTCATTAGACAGCCATTCTTGTCCGAGCTACTAGTGTAGGTTCTTGTCGTACTCGTATCGTCCCAAAATAGCACTTCATCAGACGATCGAATTCTATAGGTCACCAAAAACTCCAGAACCGATGTTCACTCACTCATAGAGAAACATGATTATTATTATTCACAAACATCTTATGGGTACATAAGCGTTGTGAAGAAACCATTTCGGGTTTCTTCAAAAAATGCAATAATACACAATTTTCAATAATGTTAGCATTATACTTGCCATATTAAAAAAAATTAGAGTAATAATAGTAGAATATTAATAATAATAAATCGGGTCTGTGTAATTGAGAAGAATATTGAATTGAGTTTAAAGAAGGAAAGGAAGAAAGTAAGGGGATAGAAATACAGGAGACGTGAAATGCGCAAATAGTTTAATAGGCGTGTTTATGAACACAAAACAAGAATAAACGACTATGTATGTATCGTCAAATTAGTAGCAAAAATAAAATAGAAAACGATTTAAAAAATGACTTATTATTGTTGTAAGATATGACTCTGGAATAAATGTTCGTGTAGTCATCGTTTGGAGTGATGCTATGAAAGTCTCAACTGAGTGAAAAGGATAATGAAATATCAATATGTATGAGACATATATGCATAGTGAAGATAAAACGGGTCTGAGAATTTAATTTCAGTGTAACACAAGCTATTGTCTTAATTACAAACTTCGTAATCTTAAGAATATTTATTTAGAGGGAGAGAAGAAAGAAACTCGAAAACGCAGATCCTTGCGGTAACCTTGCTCATTTCCTTACCCTCACTTGAGAAAACTGAAAATTTAGTAGGCGTCGAGTCGCGATTGACTATAACTACCACTACAGGAAGATTACTTACCAGATATTAGGTTTGCTCCCTTTGTGGACCAAAAATCAAAAGACAATTGACTGTCGTAATAGAACATATTTGTTGGCGATCTCATGGTGTTGAAATAATACCGAGATCGTGCCGAATATTACAAGAGGGTCTACGTAGCGTGCGAGGTCACAGTAAACGGGAGCAGGTAAGGTTTTAGTACATTCAAACAAACAGGTACAGTAAAACAAGCACTGGTACAATTGGTTGTATTAACAGTTGTTCCCATTATACCAATCGCGTTCTCTTCGTAAAAATAGGTCACTACATGAGCACCCCTCTACTAGAAAGGAGTTACATTTTCGATACGCAGCGATTTCGTTCGTGGGACTTCAGGACGAAAGGGTCGCCAAACAGGAAACGATTGTTGATCCTCGAGTTGTCAACTAAGGTCTTTTACGTAGAACGGTACCAGAAGAAACGTGCTGTACTCGTTGCTCACGTTAGCGTACCACATCAGAGTGGTTTGTATCCCGGATCTGAAGATTGCATTCGTGTGCATGCGGACCAGAAAGCGCTGCAGACGGAGGACGGAACCACATTGAGCCAAGAAAACAGAAGCGACCATCACGATCAAGCGCGAGACTAAATGTATGCCAGACAGATTCGAAACCAGAATATCAGCTGAGTGCGTTGACAAGAGCGTGTGTGATCAGGCCAGCTTTCGCCGAAATTGACTGAAGTTGACGGTACCAACAGAGTAACGGTCGGAGGCGTGGGCTCAGGATACTAAAAAATCAAAAAAAGAGAAAAGGTGTGGCATTCATGTAGTATAGGGATAGTCCTACACCGTATCCGTTGTTGATTGCGCGGTTAGTCGCGAAAGCGAACGGATAAGCATACTCGGTGACCAGAACGTGAGACGGTAGTCTCGTTCGTGTTTCATGAGTCTGCTATATCAATCATCATTCAAGGGCGGCGTGGTCTGCTGATCTGAATGTGAAACTGAAGTCTCGTCCGTAGATGATGCGGGCGACACGTGTTGTTGACTGAGACGTGAGAATGAGGTCTCTGAAGTTTATAGAGTAGATGCAGAGACCCCGCTAGTAGGTTTGATGGGTCTATCATTGGATCTCAACTTATCAGGTAGGGCACTATAATCGACGTGTGCTCTCTTGCGACGATCAATGCTGACGACCTCGACGCGGCCATGTCGATCAACCTTGAAGGTCTTTTCGTGACAAGAAATCACGTGAAAATGTCCTTCGTAAGGCTGTTGCAGATGTTTGCGAACCGAATCTACTCGTATAAAAACATGTGAACAGGTAGATAACTTTGGGGGGAGAGTGACCTGTCGATGTTGGATTCGAGTTGACACCGGAGAGTGTTCGCACAAATTCAGACAGTCGTTGGACGTAGTCTGATTTACCAAAATCCACCGATACCAAGACCAAATCTCTCGAACAGTCCTTCACCAGCACGTATTAGTGTGAATGGTAGAAAGCAGATTTAGGCGTGTTATATGTCACAGGTACATATTAGCACAGAAGTTAAACTCCGTTTCGCGAAATTGAAACCGATGTCTATATAACACTTCAGTGGTCTATCCTGAGAGATGATACTTCTTTGGCTCTGATGAGGGTGGATCACAAGTAGGTGGGTGGAACATACAACATGAATCATCAGGATGTAGTGAACAATACCATTGTTCTCCTGGCAGGTTTACGTGAAACATTGTCAAAGCTGCTGAGAAAAGGCATTCCTGAGTTAAATGAACTGATATGGGAAGCCAATCAGAAGTGGTCAAACGAGAACTTGTGTTCACCAGCATATACTTACCAATACAACCGTGGTCCTCAAAACCTCAACTCTGCGTGACTTGGGCCACGTCAACAGGGTTCGAAGAAATCGAGAGTCACTTTCTAAAGAGCTTAACGATCCAGGTCACGGATGGAAATCAGTAAATGAATAGTTTGCTCTACCGACCTTTAGGACTGTCTGATCGGCCAAAAAAATTCACAAGAATACAAACCTAAGTCTAACTTCCAAACAGTAAGAACCCCAACATCAACGTGCCCGAAAAAGTGAGAAACTGATCAACCTTCGTAACGATCCCTCAATAATCATGAACCAAAAAAACATTACTCACTTTCCTATCGGCCAGTACGACAAAACACCAACAAACACTAAGAAAATCCAAAAGAAATGCATAAACGTTCCATTTCTAAGGAATCGCGTGAGTCGTTCCTTCGCAAAGGAAACATCATTGTCTGTGATTTCTCAGGTAAGACGAATCCTGATTATGCAAACTGTGATATTCTACGGTGAAGGTTCACAAAGCAGTTCTTGACCCAGCGAATTGTACGACTAGCCAGGAAACATAAAAGTTCTAAATCCCGGCCTACAGAGATAACCGATGGAGCTCACCTAAGGCAAACTACATTTAACGGTGGACAATCCAATGCCTAACCTTAGGAACAAATAACCAATTGGCATCCAGTTTCCATGTAACAAACCACAAATATTTAACCCTTAAATAACCTTTGTAATTTCATATTTCACACGCTGCACTCTCAACTCCATGCTTTATTCATTTTCTATTGTTATTTACTTCGTATTCCCTCCTTACAACTGATAAATAACTGTATCTTGAAATTTCTTTTGATCTCCACAGGTACTGATGCTGTTACACACATTGGGCCTTAGAAATGCAATGGACCAGAACCTAGTAAAACTTGATGCAACTAGAAACTTCTCCAGTGGAAAAGCACGAACACTCAGAAACCATCCATAATTACCACAGTCAACCATAACGATGGTCCAACCATTGCAGAACAGATCTTTTTTATTCTAGAATCACGAGAGATAAGCCCTCTCAAAAACATCCACGTGCACGCGATATATTTTTGCCATATGATGACAAGTGAAGAGCATATATGGTCACATACATACAATGATTTACCTATCTCGACTATTTGACAGGACCACAATCTCGCACCTTCAAAACATATTTAATTACATATTATGAATAGTTATGCTTATGGTTTTACATGCTATTAGGAGAGCCTAATATTAGCAAAGTAGGGATGATGGCGTTACTGACTAGCAAATGCGATGGCAGGTAAATAACTTCAATCCGCCCATGTCTGTTGGGCAAGACATTTTGTTAAATTACAGCTCCTCATAGTCTACTGGGATGTTGAGAACCAATGATGTTGATGCTAATTTCTCAAGTCGTGTCGTGCCAGTTGGTATTCGAACACTGTATTTCCTTAATTTTAACAATACACACATCAAAGTTTCAATCATTCTGAATCATCCTCGTTTACACGATCCTCCGTTCATGAAAGGATACACTCTGTCTTGTTTTCTTTAGCCTGATGAAATATACCTAATTAGAAATTTTCCTTATAAAAAAGGTAAGTTGAAGTGGTCATACCTCAGTTATTCAGTCACAAATGACTAAACTTCACTAGTCACGCACGCTATCCGTCCTGCTTTTCGCACTTCCATTTTTTTCTCTTTTTCAGCACCTTCATGGTATGCCACCGAAGTCATATGTTTCACATATAACTTCGTATTGAGTTGTTACCAATTCGTCCGGAATTTATCTGGTATCATTATCAAGAAAGCGCATAGTAATACGTCAAAGAGAAAGTTTTTGACTATCTGCTCTGAGATTAAGTTTTATTCATTCTTGACCACAATCCGCTTGTCGCGACACGAACTTCATAAGGCACACCAACTTTCATATTGAGAATTACAGTCTTATAATTATTAACATTCGAACGTATGAAAATGCATCCTCTGTTTCCATGGACAATGTGCCTTACAACGTATAAACTTAGTTGAGTAACTTACTAAAGCCTGTAGCGTTTGTAACGATATGGTCTTACCTGTAGACTGACATAACTCATGTAATACGTTGTTGTCTGAGAATACATATTATAATCTTCTTTAAAAGTGATTGCCACTCTTGAATCATTTCGTGAAAACACACACCGGTTACCAGGTAAATTCTACATGCATCCGGAGAAACCAAATACTGAGAGGATTAGACACTTGTGGGCTGTCAAGTATAAGCAAAACATATGGAATCGACATGGACTTCCCAATCGGAATACTTTGTACAGGCAGATTGCCTGTCCATTCACATAATGCTCCTTCAGACAAACAGGGAGTGAGAGCTCACGAGTTTCAAATCAAAAGCATAAACCGCCTACATACGTACGCCTCGACTTTACTGGATAAAAGGGATGAGTTGCATGAAGTAAGTAACTCGAATAGAATTCACCTGGTAGAAAATATCTGAACCATGGGCAACTTCACAGATTACTGGTAGGAGCTGGCAATACTCGAGATATCTTTATTCTGCAATGACACAAAAACGGAAATGGGAGACGGAACCGCCTTGTACTTACGATCTTGCCTGGTAACATACCTAAGTATACACTCAGGAGTTTATCAATTTTGATGAATCTGTATGGTGCTCCGTTAGACTTTCTAGCAATTCAGGTAACTCTCTTCTAGAGACCAGGTTGACAATGACCTAGGAGTCTTTGTACGCTATGATTGACCGTCTTACACCAACTCCGACAAAAACGCCTTTCGAGCAAATTGCACACTGGGGATGTTGAAGCGCATTTTTGCCCAGTTAGACGGTAACAGTTTCCAGTAAATTTCTGACGGTTTTATCACACACTATTTAGAGTGCGACATAATAACCTTTTTCCCCCACCCTATAAGGCCGAAAATACTTCGAGGTGTATTCGAAGTTTAGCCACGATATCATTCATGGGACTCGAACTAGGACAAATCACAAATCACTCTATCTCTGCCCAAAAGAGTATAAGCGTCTCCATAGGGGCCGTTTGATGTTTATTCCGGTGCAATTATGACCCCCAGAACCCCTACATTAGGTGACTGAGCCGTCGTCAACAGGATTGAAAGGGGTCGGAGGTCACCACCGGAGATGCTGAACTGCCCAATGACTCATAAAATCCAAAACAGTCCACGATATCCCTCTCCATTCTTACTTGGGCTCAATCCGAACACAAACCTTGGAATCACAGCGTGGCGAAATGGACTGTAAGCGAACTTTCCAAGTTCCACTAGTGGTGGAATTTCGGAATTCGCTCTCGGCTGAGACCGTCCAAGCGACTAACCCAGTGTTCTTCAAAAGGAGGCTCAACATATTCTCGAGGACTCAGGATATAAATTCGCTATGATTTACTAATAACTGTCTTTCTGTCAATAAATATACTTTGGTTCCTATCTAAAGGCATCGGTGATTCATTCATACTAGATACGGAAGCATGGTAAGCGAAATCTATTCCATCCACAACATTTTGAACCCTCTTTCTTCCCTAGTATGTTGTTGAAGTTCCTTATGGACGTTTCCGTATCACCCGAAGGTCGTCAATAAATTGCGGTCTCGCCCTCCATTGTCCCACAGCGAGCTTAAATGTTCGAAAGTTTAACACCCGTAATGTTAGGGTCTGTTATTTAAAGGCGCAATATATGTATTGAGCGGTGCCAAATGTCTTTGACCTTCAACCTGGATGATCATGTTCCCGAGCCTTCCACTTCTGTAGAAGAATTGAACAAAGAATTAACTAGAATGCGTAAAATAGTGCGAGCTGCTAAGGTATAATGTAAAGTATTTTCTAAAACTCAGGTGTATGCATTCCGAGATTTGATGCGGAACGTCAAAGAATTACGAGAACAGATGTCTCGTCTTGGAGGGTGCAGACGATTAGAAAGCAAAATAGAACACAGAATTTCTGATATAAAGCTCCTGCACAACCTCTCGGTCGTCCGTTTATGTAAACGGTTATTGGCAGACGAACATGATAAAAAGCACGTATGTCCTCAGATACCTTTTTAAAGTAGGTTAAACATGAGACCGATGTCCATTCCGAGTTCCTTCCTACCTCGCAAAATTTATTCTCTAAGACACGGCTTAAAGGTTTCTTCAGAGTTATATGCTACGCCGCTAAACCGTACTGATTTCAATAATTTAGATTTGGAAGCTCATATGTTTAATGTGTGATTCTATGTTGCTTTTTATAGTTACGTAATGAAAACTTATGCAAACAGTGTAAGAATCCAAGTGTAGAGACGAACATTCAATTTCCACGCGTTCCTGTATGCTTTACTAGTACTCAACTACCATGTTAAAGATAAACATAGATATCTCTAGTACTCATTTGTCTCAAATGTAAATGTTCTTGGGGTTTTCAAATATTTCAGATAGAATGATTCGACCACTGAAATTGTTCTTTATCCTTAGAAAGTGAAAGTTTCGGCAAGACTATGATTTATGGACGAACCAGTCCAATTTACGATAACAGGTCTTAGACTTCTGTGCAAAATTCATTCACTTATTTGTTTAAATAGCGTTTCGGCATTTTAGCTTATGAAAACAATAAGTCTAATTCCTAACCCTAACCATCAACTGTAGATCGTAATCCCTATTCTTCACACTGCTTTACAACCCTGAGTTAGCCTTAGTAAGCAGGTAGACATCCTCATGGTCACTATAGCACTATTCAGAGGTCGTCCATAAATTATAGTCTCGTCAAGTTTTTATTCTATTTATTGTTTTTGAAATATATCTCATTTTAATATGACTACTCATTAGATAAGTTTCACTTCTCTATCTTTATTTCATACACATTCAAAGATTTTGGTCGGAAATCCAAAATATACTTAGTTTGTGTTTTCATTCGCCTAGAAATCTAAATGAGTTTCATCATCAGCCACACCTCATTTCTCGATCTTAGTCAGTTGTTGTGCTTGCTGCTAATTTCATCACACATATATTCTATGTACGTGCTTTGTAAAGCCGTCTAGGCAGCAAATTCATTAGTCTTTTAATTAGATTAAATGAATCTATTGAAAATGGTCTGAGATTTGCGTTTCTACTAACCCATTGTGCCTCCTGATATCTTTTCTTAAAGCTTTTCTGTTTACTCACTTAACACTAAACTCGATACATAAGTATGTAAGGAATTTAAAGGTGACTCACCCAGCGAGACGCTTAAGTTGGGCAGATCAATTTAGAAAACTTGTAGTGTAGGCAAGCTATAGATGATGTTTTCTACACATCCGGCGGTCATTGATAGATAAAAGTTTTAGACTAGCTACCCTTTTTCCTGTCTACCGATTCATCTGCTCTAGTGGAGGAACTTGTATTAGATTGCCCACAAACTTTTTTCGTGCTCACGTGTTTAGACATGTCTATTCTGATCAGTAGTCTCAATCTCACTTAACGCTAAAATTTATATACTTCATATTATTCATATCAGTAGCCTTGAGTGCTGTTAGAGGTATGAGGACGGTTATCGATTCCCAGTGGTCCACATCGTGAAAGGGTTCTAGAGGCACCCAAAAATGAAATTGGGTTAGAGTTAGTCTTAGTGACCTGAAAGCGTGACCGCAGTGCCCAAGGGACAACTGCTTGAGACCGGTCACGCAGGACCTTTTTGTGAGTAATTTTCGTGTTAGCTCTGTACTTGTTGAGACCTTACCGGCAGAGATTAAACTCCGTGAGGTAGGTCAGGGAGTGAATTTTTAAGGTCAGCAGTACGACTTCTTCCTCGAACATTGGGTTTGCTGCTTTTAGTCTTACCGCTCTTCAACCGACCTGCCTGGCATGGTAGGACCTTGATGAACGATTGTTCCAGCAAGTATAGCTCGGTTCCTCGAGATAGGTAAGCCCAGCCACCACGTCAAGATAACACCAACGGTCGGGACCAACATTAACAATGTTATTTTATAATCCAATAATTTTAAACGATATATTTCCTTTAAACCTGATCACTTTTTGGATTACTAGTTTGGATTTATAACCGTAGAACTTGAAGATGATTTATTGAAAAGAATATTCTTCGTTCATATATCTGATTTTAATATAACTGGAATTTTTCGATGACTAAAATATGTAGCTGTTGATTGGAAGCCTGACCATTGCTTTTACCTTGACGTGATGGTTGGGCTAACCTATCGTGATGAACCAATCGGGATATACACACTGGGATTAGAAATGGTCAACCCTAAAAATTCACTCCTTGACCTACCTCATCTTGTCGTGCTACTGAGGCTTGGCAACTTGGACCGATGCATATATGTGCTTGGCCCTACGTTATAGGCTGATTGACTAAATTCATTGGAAGGAATTCAGTGGCGGGAGGGTGTGTGGATATTCGTGATTATCGATTTATTGCACAGTAGTATAAAAAATAATCATTCATATTATTCTTACTAGCTTCAGAAATATGGACATATTCTCACTCAAGAAGACCGTTTAGTTATACGTCTCAAATCATCGAAACCTGTATCAGCCTTCATCAAATCATTTCGTGAAAAACATGAGGACTGGATTAGTCTGGTTCATTATTTGGTTTACAAAAATGTGTCAGGTAAATGGAAGTCAAGAGAGCAGAAACGTCGAAATAGGAAAGTTCGTGGATCCTTACCATTACCTCCTGCGCCTGTTAAGGAAACAGGATTTAGTATTCCGGAGGATCAAAGGTAAAGCTTTATTTAGTTAGATATTTCAACCATTAAAGTAATGAGATTATTTTTTATTGTGTTATCATTTCAGTTCACACATAAAATGTTTGCTCTAATTAATTATTTGTACAGGCAATTTTATGTTATATACACCAGTATTTCACTAACATTGTCCGATTTTATTCAACGTAGATTGAACTTTTATGAATCTTGCTTGTCGAATCATGTATTCCAAAATCAATTATATATGAATTTATGTTTAGGTAAATTACAAGCAAATATTCCAAACCTTATCCGACTGATGAAGTCGTTTGATTTTCAAGATAAACTGATGAATTTAACTGCATTGAGTACTCAAGCATCGCTTGTATTAATAGAAATGTCTATAGTTTGCCACATTAAATTCACAGATCTTTGCAGTACTGTCATTTTGAAGACAAAAAAAAACATCAAAAAAGCTGGAAAAGTCCTGCTGTAATCATGATGTCAATTCATTCCTGATCAATCGTGATAGATATCACTAATTTGTCCTTGATTATATTGTGTGCTCATGAAAAGGGAGCACTTTCTGTGGGTTTTAATTTTTCTATCCCTACAGAACAAATGTTTGAACTGTCAATCAGTGTCCAATTCGGAAACCCCTATAATCAAATGGATACCTTCGGCCATATATCCTTAAAGAATCAAAGTTAGTGTAAAGCTAAACCTTTAGATATAACGCACCATTCTCATGTTCCTTGACAAAATCAGAGAAGCATATCAACTTCTCATAATTTCAAATCATTAAAAAGTTTGCAACAGTGCTGAAATTATTCTTGTTAAACCTGATACGACATCATGTGTTGTTGTTACTAATTAATGCGGTTACGGGAATATGATGGTAGCCATTCTCAGTGACGAGAGTAAATTTATGGCCTATGTTAACTCTGAAGGATTATGCAAATTATAAAGGAAAATCGACTCGAATTTAATGGAATTTCTTAACATGAATGCTATTAACAAATAGGAATCTAATTTGTTAAAACCTATGTGTCCAATATATCCTCATTTATATAGACTTTCAAGAATTCATAAGCTTAATACCCCCTTACGTTTAATCTTGTCTGTATAAAAGCCACCTACACATAATCTTGCGAAAAGGGTAATGAAAGTGTTCACTCGTATTCTAAACTAATTTTTACTAGTATTTTTTGGAAGGTTCATTCGAATTAATTAATTACTTGATGGATATCAGTATTAGTACTAAGGCAATGTAATCACTTGGTGTAAACACTTTATATACAAATGTACCTCTTAGGAAGACTTGATATTTTGTGTGACTCTGTATCATTAAACAATCCTCAGGTCCCATTTCCTGTAAAATCTCTGGAGGATTTATTATTATTGTGTAAAATGCGAACCGTATGTTGCAGGAACTCAACATAACTCAAAAGCACATCTGTTTTACATGAGAAGAAGAGATGAATAACCTACTTCCATCAAACGTTCTGTGTATAGAAAGCCAATACGGATAAGACCACATCTTAGTTTTTATAGTCACTATCCAGTTCAGTATGAACGCGGATGAATAAAACGGTTATTCAATAGGATCAATCGTATTTGAACTAGCGATATTATTGAGGGAGACGATACGCTTTCTACCGTAATATTGGTTAATAACGGTTATTCATCGAAGTTTACAAACTCCTGGATATGTAGCAATATGACCCACGACGTTTTGCACCCAAAAAACTTGTCTATATTACCCTACAATTCAGAGGTAACTCAAATAGTCTCATGTTGTAACGGTGACTTAGATTAACTATAAGACATTTTACGCAGCACAACCGATCACTATCTAAAAGCCAGAGCCTCTGTTTCACCAAAAACCCGAACAGTGTGTAAATGGTCGTGTCACATCCTATTACGTCTGCCGATTTACATGTATATGCGAAAACATATATACAGGAAGGAGTAATCTTGAGTTGTAAGTTACTGTTTGAACACATACCTAAATGGCTACAAAGAAATGTGTTTCAATGGTCGAATAAGGTTACAGGACAGACAAATATATTTCTCAACTTCAAAATATTTGCTTGAAACGGTTCATACAGTTGATATCAAGTCCGCCTTTTTAATGTTATGCAGGAGTTCAGGGCATATACTAAGGTTTATTGAAGTCCTGGCTATACGAAAACTGAAATCATTACATGTTAAAAGCAGTTTGTTCTTAGCCTTAACTTACCCTGGTAATACTTGTTTATTATCTAGCGTGGTTTTGACATTGTGTACTTTATTTTTATTTTTCTAATATATAATATCTTAACTAGTATACATGTGATCAGATTTTTCGAAACTTATTTTACAAATATATCACGTAGTTCTGGTAAACTTCATCGTCTCATCACATTATCCTCTCTTTTATAATTTTAATGTCTGTTTTATGTCATGCTATTTTCAAAGCCGGAGACCTTATCTAAGAAATGTTCTATGTGAATGAAAAGCATCCCGGTTATCATCACCCATCTATTTATGAACTAGTATTCTTAATCGATTATAATTCAGTAGTTCTTGGCACATTGCGAGTTATATTGCGTACATACGAAGAATAGATCTCGCTTTGTATACTTAGCTTAGAGTCATTAAATTTTGTAAAGGTCAAGAAAAACCGTTTGTAGTGATCAAAGAGAATGTTTAATTATTCAAACTAAAGTGGTTATGGTGCAGTTCGAATCCGCGATCATGGCAACTACTTTTCCTAAATATATCGTTAATTACTATTCGTGTCACTGTCTGCTGAAATTGAAGTAGATAGATTAGGCTTTTAAACACATTCTTTCATCTCAGTATTTTTTTAGAATCGCATCTCATGTCAAAATTTCATCTTACTCCTTATTTCTATTAATGTATAAACTTGTTATAAATGACTGAATAACTAATTATCTTCAAGTTCTTTATCATTACATTTTGTTCTGAACCCATTTTCATTTCTTTAGCAACAATCTCTCATCCTATCGTATTCACAACGTATGTTCAGAATCTGAAAGTTGCATAAAAACACTATCAGCGCAACATACTCTTAGTGGTAATAGCATACTCAGTGATACTAATTCAGATATGCCAGAAATAATCACTCGGTTGCTTGAACGAAAAGGTATTAAAAAAAGCGAAGATTCCAATACCATGGATAATCATACGTGTATGACAAATGGATCAATGGAACAAACAGTAAATAAACCAAAGAGAGTAAAACTTCCATTAAAATCTCCTGATGTAAGACTCATTCACCATATTCCTCAATTTTTATTAATATATTAATATATTTTCACAGATAGAAATCATGAGTCAGTTGAAGCTAGACCACCATTGAAAACCTGGAAGCACTGGACGGCCGTTTCGTCCTAGTATGGGACTCCTCAGCAGTGCGCATCCACGATCCCGCACCACGCGGGGCTCGAACCCAGGACCTACTGGCTTCGCGCGCGAGCACTTAACCATTAGACCACTGAGCCGGCATCCAACGGTGTTAATGTCTAACTTCAACTAATCCACGAAGTTGCGCCACCATATACCATTGTCTTCAGTGAGCTGATATCTCACAACAGACCTGGTTGTACTCCACTGGTAACGGCTTCCCACTAGAACTCCAGGAGTATCTCTTGAAGTCAGTCACTAGTGAGCAGATGATTATTATCAGAAGGGGTTTGTGGAGATTTGTAGAAATTTTCACAGATAGACTGACTGACTTCAAGAGATACTCCTGGAGTTCTAGTGGGAAGCCGTTACCAGTGGAGTACAACCAGGTCTGTTGTGAGATATCAGCTCACTGAAGACAATGGTATATGGTGGCGCAACTTCGTGGATTAGTTGAAGTTAGACATTAACACCGTTGGATGCCGGCTCAGTGGTCTAATGGTTAAGTGCTCGCGCGCGAAGCCAGTAGGTCCTGGGTTCGAGCCCCGCGTGGTGCGGGATCGTGGATGCGCACTGCTGAGGAGTCCCATACTAGGACGAAACGGCCGTCCAGTGCTTCCAGGTTTTCAATGGTGGTCTAGCTTCAACTGACTCATGATTTCAATCTGTGAAAATTTCTAAAAATCTCCACAAACCCCTTCTGATATTAATATATCTCTAAGGAAATTCAAGCAATCGTTTCAGTTGGTTTAGCTTTATGACAAAGTTATGAAGATTAAAGGAGAATCTGTGATCGATTGTAGTAGCCATTTGTTAAATATTACAAGAATATTCATTTAACAAAACTATTGGTTCATGCAATTAGAGTGTACATTTATAGGTCACTCATTCACCTTCAAACTACTGCTGTTATAATATAGTGAAGTAAACGTTAGGTTATAAGCTTAACTAGTTTTCGTCTACCATATATCCTTTCAGAATTAAATCTAAACTATTGTTCATCATGATAGACAAAATAAACTCAACTGAAATCAAGTCGTGAAATAGATTACCTTCAAATTGAACAATTTCTGCAAGCCTATGCTGATAATCATGCTCTTATTTGATGGAGTTTACTAAAATCGAGGATGAGACATATCCCCAGTGGTACTTTAGGGTGGCCACATGATATCTTCAATTGACTAAACTTAAAAATTGGGACCATTTTTTTCCGATTTGATGGGTAAAGAATTCAGGTTTGAACCCCGCAACATCTATTTCAGCCTAAGTAGTCGAATAGTTCCACTAGCTTTCACACAATATGGCTGAAAGTCGAGTACATAAATCTGTACTTAATAAAAAAGTTACGTTATTATTATGTATTGATAGTTCAACTTTTATAATTATTTTGTATCATACCTAGTTAGGCATTTTTCACTCTAGATGTGTTTTCTGCTCATTTAGAATTATCTTTGATTATCAGTTGTCTCAAAGGATATTTAACTTCTTTTTTTACGACTAAGCGTAGTCTTGAATGGTTAACACTGATCTAAAGATGGATTATTTTAAAAATTTATCCAACAGAAATCCAGCATTCTTTCCTTTGATGCTATTTTTTAAATTAAGTATTCAAGAGTTATCTACAAAAATAGTCAAACGTAAGTTCCGTATATGTTAATACTTATATTCAAAGTTTGTATGTAAAAAAGGTGGGGACTCTTCATTTTGTCACGTTTAAAGGATACTTTTTAACGACAAATAGCTTTGTCAAGACCTGATAATTTCAAATGACATAACCATTTTTTGTAATAACAATATTTCAGTAATTTGTCGTCATTTCATTTTATTTGTGTGTGGGCTCCAATACTGCCTGGGTGCCTAGATCGAAGCAGATGATTCTCTTAGGGATCACAGCTGCAGCGTTTGACCTAAAGGTCTAATATCCACAAGGCAGTGGAGCAACGTCAGGAGATGCTATTCCATGGTAACTGGTGGCCAATAATTCGTTCATACGTCATTTGTTCCCCCAGGATACTGGAGCCCATGTACACCATTGATTTGGAACCAGGATTTTCCAGCTCCCCTAGGTGAATGTTCCGTATCTACGAACCCGGTTAAAGCGCCGAACATTCGCTTTTTGTCCTCTCAATTTCGTAAACAACACCCCCACCTCGAGAATGCAGTGAGTAGGAATTCTCTGGCAGTGGTTGTATGCACGTGGCCATGTGAGAGCATTTCGAGAGGGAGAGCTGACTCTCCCCACTCTCAGCCGTATCAGGGCATTTCTTACCTCTTCACATTATCATTATTATGTATCTGGTGCCCCTTTGTACTGATATTTATGCGTTCGAATAAATAAATTAATATTAGTATATTCATAATATCTTATTAAGTAAAATAATGGATTTCAAAAATTAGGCAACATTTTGTGAGTCGTTTTATTTTTAGTAATTAAATAATTGTTTTCGATTGAGATCATGAACCGATTGATGTTAGACCACCATTTAAAACCTGGAAGCCCCATTGTGTGACTCCTCAGCATTGCGCACCCACAATCCCGCCTGTGGCATTCTAACCCAGGGCCTTTGGTTTCGCGCGCGAACGCTTAACCTCTAGACCACTGAGCCGACCGGCATCCAATGGTGTTAATGTCTAACCTCGAACAACTCATGAAATTGCTCGACCATCTTCTACTGTACTGAGGTAGATACCTGACACATATTGGCTCCATTGGTCACGATTTCTCACTAGAACTCCGAGGATTCTCTCACGAAGCTAGTCAATAGTGAGCACATGATAATTATCAGTATGAGGTTGTGGAGATTATTGTTTCTTAATATCAATAATACTACTTTCAAGTAGACTACTGAAGCTTGACAAAATTATTTTCTACTTTGCGAAAAAGAAATACAAAGAATTGACTCATACAGTGTTTCGAAATATCAGAAATTTAGTTTCCTACTTATTAGTTAAATATAAATATGGATCTTTTTTAATTATTCTGTTCACTTAGTGACAAATTAGTTTTGTTGCTTCATTCGACGTTTACTTTGTTAAAAGAGAAAGATTACTGAGCAAATATTAAAACAAAAACTGATCTACTTTCATATCTTTCTTAATTGTCAATATTTTAATTAGATAAAGATCGAAACTTCATTCAATTCTTGTCATGGAAATCCTGCAGAAATACAACAAATTGATGATTCAATATTTGATGATCCTCTTGGTAATGATGATAAAGATGTCAGAAAATTATATGTAAGTGTCATTGTTTATTTGTGTTAAAACTTCAAAGTACTTTCATTATTAAAATCTCTGTCAAATTTTTCTATCCATTTCGTTTACTCGCCATCATTACAACTTTAAATTTCCCTACTACTTTAATTATTGATCTGAATGATGAAGATACTTCAAAATGTATAGATTTTACAGAGTATTTTTCATAGGTCTTGTTAATATTAAAGTAATATGCTAAGTGCATACTGTTATTGAATAACTTATGTCTTCACTGTAGTAGGTTACATCTGTCCACTTCAGTCTCATTATTGTTACAGTATTAATAATTTATCAGGAATTATCTTCTAGCAATGAGCCATTGTTATATCTATATATACATGGATCCAGTTGGTAGGCACTGCAAAAAATATACTTACAACTAACAATTCTATATCTTCACTATATGAATGAAGACGTATAAAAGGACTCTCAATAGGCATTTTCTGCTTGCCTATTGCCTTACAAAAATATAAATATGCATTCTGTTCTTAGAAAAAATTTCAAAATTTCGTTACGTACTTCAATAATATTAATAATAATAAACGTATCTGTGTTGGTTATTGATATTATTTCGATAGGTCTGTAAGAGTATTGTGGTAAGCAAGAATACAAGCGGTGATAATCAAATGTATTCGAATAGAAAATTACAGATCCGAAAACCATACAGTAAATACTTTATAAGCAAAATGTCAATCAACTGTCTCAGACTTGATTGTTCCTTCGTTTCCACACCAACTACTTTATGTTCTTATTCTATTCTCTTCGATCTTCTTAACATTCTGCCACCAGGCATTTCACTTTTGATCGGTGACACATACTACTTATATTTATTGATATCAGTAGTTCACACTAGCGTATGAACTAATCACACATATTGTGCGGTTAAGTCATCTAGTCTTTATATTCTATAAACTGTCGTCTTTTAAAAAAATAGTTTGCCTAATCATCAGTCATGCTGACAGTCAGTAATGTTTCCAAAAACTTAATCATATTTCAATGATTGAGATCATGGGTTAATTGAAGCCAGACTACCATGGAAAACCTGGACAGCCGTTTCGTCTTAGTATGGGACTATTCGACAGTGCGCATACACTCAACAAAACCATTTCTGATGATAATCAACATATTCTCACTATTAACAGTCTCCAAGAGGTATTTCCTAGAGTTCTAGTGAGAAGCAGTGATCAATGGAGCTCAACCGGGTCTTTTGTGAGATAGTAACTCACTGAAAAAAATAGTGGACGGTGGCTCAATTTCGTGGATTAATTGAAGTTAGACATTAACACCGTTGGATGCCGGCCGGATCAGTGGTCTAAATGTTAAGCGTTCACACTCAAGACTCATAGGTTCTGTGTTGGAATCTCGTGAGGCGGAATCGTGGCTGCGCACTGCTGAGGAGTCCCATACTAGGACGAAACGATGGTCTACCTTCATCTAACTCATGATCTCAACCGTTGAAATTACTATAATATCCACAAAAGACCCTTCTGATATTAATCATATTTCTTTACTATTTTATAGAAGAAGAAAAATTTTGTGAAACAACAACACATGAAAAATTATCCTTCAAAACTAAATTCACGTAAATCTTATAAAAAACAAAACTTTACTAAATTTCCATACAAAATGAAACAAGATAATTTACAAATGTCTAGTACAACATCTAATCTTACAGAACCTGTTATATCTGAATTATCTAAACCTGGTTTACATCCATCATGGCAAGCTAAACGATTAGAAAAAGCAAAAATTATGGAACTATGTAAAAGTTCAACAAAAGAAGTAAAACGTATTATATTTGATGGTTAAATGATTATTACAAAAACAAAACAACTCAATTATTGATTTAATATTCAACTTACTGTATACAGTTAATTGATAATTCTGTACATTTAATAGTGATAATAATGATTTTATCCACTGAATTATTGCATATACACTCAGTGAAGATTCCTACTATTTGTCTTTATTACCAACTAGGTGTATCTAACATTTCTTTAGTGTTTGTTTTGTCTTTATGGCCTGCTAGTTATCACGTAATCTAATCACCAATCAAAATACGAATTATTCGCTCTTGTACTGTTCTAAACCAATGAAGTTCGTTCGGTCTGATCAGTGTAGCGTCCTATTTGGTCCGTTGCTCGCCTAGCCCGTCCAATCGAGTCCAAAATGCTAATAACAGCCTCCACTATGCGAATCATTTATTTCAGACGTACTGTGTTTATATATCAACTAAACAGACCGCAACGCACCATAAAATAAGAAATAACATTCGTACACAATAAAGCCAAAATATGGCTGTGAACGTGAGGCATAGTAATTAATAAACTGAGTATAACTTGAGAACAGTAAATTGTACAGTAATAATCTATAAGTCAAAATGAAGCTTATAATAAGGGGAATATAGATATACATAATCTAATTACTGAGTAGTTATACCATAGGAATATATAGATAATATTTGTCCACTAATAGGTCTCAGAAGTTGTTCGTAATTTAATCTTTGCTACGATATAACACTATTCATGTCTTTTCTTCTTGAAAACTCACACTGTTGACATGAAAATTGCAACTGTTGTTTTAGTGAGTTGTTTGTTTGTTTATTTTTTGAGGGTGGGGTGGAAATTTATCAAAATCTTTTATTGTACGGATTTTCCGAATGTTGAATCATTTAAACATTGTTAATCAGCTTTTGTCAAAAATGGTATAATCCTTCGTTAAGGATGATAGTCTATGAAAACTTTTGTTGGTAAGGATACATGAGTAAAAGATAGAGAGTTTTCAATTGATTCCTTATCGTAAAGTAAACAATCGTACATTTCTAAAATCGTTAGCAAACACTCAAATTTACATAAAATACGGCGTTTAAACTGTTACTTCATTTAATTAAGTGCGACTATATTATATGAATGAATATGTTACTACATATTAGCTTATATCAGACCATGTCCAATTATCGATGTTGATTGAATTCTATTAGATGTGCAATAAAATGGATTTGGTTAGCTAAGCGTCTCAGTATTAGTTGGCATTGAACAGTGAAGTTTCGAAAGTAATCCAAGTGACTGTTGAGTAATTAGCAGTATTGTATCATTGTCCAGTAATTTTTCACATAAGATTTCATCTATCGGTTCTATAACTTCGGTATTATTAAGTAACTTCAGATTTTATCTACTTAAATCTATCTGATCAAGTAGTAACTAGTTCATAGTCTAGTTTGGTAAAAGGCAATGTTAATTCTACCTGTTATTATCGGTAGAATAATAATCGTTCTAATAAATACCAGGGGTTAGTTTATCAAAAGAACCTTCCTACAGATATTGCTTTTATCAATCGAAATCATCATGACCATCAGACAGGTCAAGAGTGGGCGGCCAGTAGGATCAGACAGCAAAACAGCTGAAGCATTGAAGTCAGGGATAAAAGTAACTGCGAAGATGCTTTACACTACATTCAGGAGGACGAAACAGTGCAGACAGATTGGAAAGAAATATAACTCATCAAGATACCAAAGGAAAGAGATCCTAGTAAGTCTGAGAACTACAGACATCATATTACTATGGTGGTGTATTCTACTTATGACAACAGATATAAGTAGTATGTAACGCCAATCGGAAGTGGAAACCCCGGTAGCAGAAGGTTAAGAAAATCAATTTGAAAAGAAAATAGCAAGGAATCGTAGCTCGGAGGAGTCATGTAAAATTCGAAGGACGAATGATGGAATTTTGCAAATGAAGTATTCAATGTATGCTTCTCATGCTTCACCAAGAGATTCTGTAATTTTGTACTAAAAATACATGGGTTGTCCCTACCTGAGCGTTCGTTCATAACACTATCAGTACCAAAAGGAGTTTCGGACAAAGTGCTGTTGAACCCAATACAAGATTCTGTAGACTCAGAACTCCAAAACCGACAAGCCGGCTTTCGTGAGCATCGATCATATGCCGACCGAATCGCGAAACTACGGATCATCCTTAAACGATCAATTGAATGGAATTCGTCACTATACATTAAATTCTCTGACTATAATATGACGCTTGACAGTATGGATAGGAGAGTCTTTTTCGGCATTGTAGTGTACCTGAGAAAATCGTCAACATTGTACTGAATTCATGCGACGGACTACACTGTAAAGTCGTTTATGAAGAGCAGCTCACTGATGCATTTTAAATGACGACTGGTGTCAGACAATGCTGTTTAATCTAGCCCTTTCTCTTCTGGTGGTTGGCTTGCTTGTGATTACTTCCACATCTCAAGAGAAGCACAAAATACATTGGACAGCTTTGATGTAGCTAGATGATTTGAACTTCGCAGAGGAACTAGTTCATCTATCCCATACAGAGTAATAAATGCACATAAAGAATTAATATGGCAGTTCTTGGATTTCGGTGCGGAGCTTGTTCATTCATATGGCGAAATAACATTATGGTATTACAGTTAATATCAGTTAGTGATAAAAACTAACTCTTGCCCATAACCGTAACTTTTAAATATAATTATTGGTCCTAGTGAGTGAATGAAGTCTTTCAATACCACTTCTGTATTGCTCCAAGGTCGTCCACAAATTATAGTCTCGCCTTTCAGGTATTAAATATAAAATAATCTATCAAAAAATAAGGGTATCGTATCAGTTAACGCTTATCAAAATAGCCAAGTGTTTAATGGTCTTAGACGTAATGGTAATGGATAGCAATATTTTGATAGAAGACATGTAAAGGATAATTTTCTACTTCACGAATATAAATGATGTGAACAATATGATAGTAATTGGACCTGACGATGTATGAAATTAAGTACGTGTTAATATTGTGATAGAATAAGAGACTGAACTTGACTATTGTTTACAGGTAGATCATTTTTGATCTGATGAATTACTGTACCTTCAGTTGTGCACAAATTTCTGATCCAAACCTTTCAACCAGTTCATGTGACTCGGTAGATAATCTCGAACTATGATTTACTTGACCATGTGTCATAAAATAATCCCCTATTTTCCAAGTATATCTTTATTGATGTCTTCAAATTGGTATATAACATTTGATGTTTTTGTAGTTAAATTTTACACATATTGTTCATGTTAGTTTCTGTTCGATCAGCTAGGTATATGTGATAAAACTTTATCCATTTCCAAGGATTCATATCAAAGTAGTTTGATTTCTGTAGAATCTAAGTTATTATATATAAAGATGGACTACAACTAGCAGTAAGATCTAGGAATTGCAATCAGTAATACTTCGGACTCATCAGCTCGACATAAAAGCATTTCAGTATCGATGTTTACTTCGAGGCTCAATACTAGTTAATTTATTAGCGAACGCACAATGCGTTATCCACTGAACTACTAAATCCAGATAGTAATTAACTTATGAAACAAGTTTGAAAAGGCTTGAATTATCCCGTTGCTTGGTATTCATTACTTACTTTTGATTAGTTTTAGTTATCATAAATAGACTGGATTGTTTCGAATCAAATATCATGTTATAAGTTTCTAAAGGAGAGATGGATTATGCGCAGCAGAGGAAACTAGGATGCGCGTATCATCATATGTTGAACACAATGGTCATATCGAGTTCATACGCACATACTACCTGAGTAAATACCTCTTGAAGCCAGTCACTAATGAGTATACGATTACTAGAATCACAGAAGGGTCCAGTGCTTCCAGGTTTTTCATGATGTTCTAGGTTCAATTAACTCATGAATTCAAACATTGAAATTACTATAATATCCACGAAATCCCTTCTCTGATTATAAAAATATGTTTCATCCATACATCGATGCCGACGAATAATCACAGGAGAATCAAATATGGCAAAACCTGAGTTCGCAAAATATTACTCATTACCTGAGTTAATATATTTCACAAAAGAAATTAATAATGTGAGCAGCAGACAGGGACTGGTTGATGATTTTATAAGTAAACAGACACATACATGCATACCTGGTAACAATATGACGCTCAAGCATATTATATACAAAGACATGAATGAAAGGAATGTATTTACCGAAAATCAGATGTTCTTATGAAGAGAATAGAGTTATTAGGATCATAAAGATGACTCAGTGGTCACACACTGTCTTAAAATCTGGAATAAGCTCGCACATGTTTCGTAACAGAGATGTCACTGCACAACAAGGCACACAAAAATTTCCATGATTTTGTTGGTGAGAGGGATAGACGTTATCAGAAGGTGCATTAAAATAAACGACATTTAAGTGACATTTGTTGTCGATCACTTGTCAGCCAAAAGTATTTAATGTTGGTTACCTACTCACCGTAATACTGTGTAACATGTATTATTACCGTAATTTAAAAATAGACCGAAATTGAAATTTTGTCAATATTCTATTTATGCTTTTACTTGGACCCCAATAGACGGTTTTGTATTTTGTTGAATTTAAACCACGTATAGACGGATAGCGATCAATTGAGTGTGTGTGATCTGCAATAACAGAAGGCCAGCACATGATGTGGTAAAGGATTATATTTAGTACTTGTACTTACTTACGCCTGTTACTCCTCGTGAAGGAGCATAGGCCACTCACCAGCATTCTCCATCCAACCCTGTCCTGGGCAATCCTTTCCAGCTCCGTCCAGTTGTAATTCATCCTTTTCATATCTGCTTCTATTATCCGACGCAATGTGTTCTTTGGCCTTCCTCTTTTTCGCCTCCCTTCAGGATTCCAAGTTAGGGCTTGCCTCGTGATGCAGTTTGACGATTTGCGTAATGTATGTCCTATCCATTTCCATCGTCTTTTCCTAATTTCTTCTTCAGCTGGAAGTTGGTTTGTTCTCTCCCACAGAAGGCTATTGCTGATGGTATCCGGCCAGTGGATGTTGAGTATCTTGCGTAGGCAGCTATTTATAAATACTTGTACTTTCTTGATTGTGGTTGTTGTAGTTCTCCAAGTTTCAGCTCCATACAGTAGAACTGCCTTGACGTTCGTATTGAAGATTCTCACTTTGATATTGGTTGAAAGTTGTTTTGAGTTCCATATGTTCTTCAATTGTAGGAATGCGACCCTTGCTTTGCCGATCCTCGCCTTTACGTCTGCATCTGAACCTCCTTGTTCATCGATGATGCTTCCCAGGTATGTGAAGGACTCTACATCTTCCAGAGTTTCGCCATCAAGAGTGATTGGATTGCTGTTCTCCGCCTTGAATTTGAGGACCTTGGTTTTCCCTTTGTGTATGCTGAGGCCTACTGATGCAGAGACTGCTGCTACACTGGCTGTCTTCATCTGCATCTGTTCGTGTGTACGTGATAGGAGGGCTAGGTCGTCTGCGAAGTCCAAATCGTCTAATTGATTCTGAGCTGTCCATTGTATTCCGTGTTTTCCTTCAGATGTTGAGGTCTTCATAATCCAGTCGACCACCAGAAGAAAGAGGAAGGGAGAGAGTAAACAGCCTTGTCTGACTCCAGTCCTTACTTGGAATGCATCTGTCAGCTGTCCTCCATGCACTACTTTGCACTGTAGTCCGTCGTATGAGTTCCGGATAATGTTGACAATCTTCTCAGGAACTCCGTAGTGTCGAAGAAGTTTCCATAATGTCCTCCTATCTACACTGTCGAATGCCTTTTCATAATCAATGAAGTTGATGTATAGTGATGAGTTCCACTCAACTGATTGTTCGACGATGATCCGTAGTGTTGCAATTTGGTCTGTGCACGACCGATCCTTACGGAATCCAGCTTGTTGATCTCGAAGTTGGGCGTCTACTGCATCCTTCATCCGGTTCAGCAACACTCTGTTGAAGACTTTCCCTGGTATTGACAGTAGTGTAATGCCTCTGTAGTTTTCACATTTGCTCAGATCTCCTTTCTTTGGAATCTTGACGAGGTGTCCTTCTTTCCAGTCCATCGGCACTTGTTCCTCCTCCCAAATCTTTTTGAATAGAAGGTACAGCATGCTTGTGGTTGCTTCGATGTCTGATTTCAGTGCTTCAGCTGGTATGTTGTCGGGTCCTGCTGCTTTCCCGTTCTTGATTTGTCTGACGGCCATTCTAATTTCTTCCGTCGTTGGTGGGTTGACATCTATAGGAAGATCTATGTGTGCTGCTTCGATGTCCGGTGGATTCATTGGAGCCGGCCTATTCAGGAGTTCCTCGAAGTATTCCACCCATCTGTTACGCTGTTGTTGAATTTCGGTGATTGGCTTGCCTTCTTTGTCTTTGACCGGCCTCTCTGGTTTACTGTATTTCCCTGCTAGTTTCTTCGTTGTATCGTGAAGCTGTTTCATATTTCCTTCTCTAGCAGCTTTTTCTGCCGTCGTTGCTAGTTCTTCCACGTATTTCTTCTTGTCGGCTCTAATGCTCCTCTTCACTTGTTTGTTTGCTTCTATGTATTCAGCTTGTGCTTGGACTTTCTCTGTTCGTACTTGTACACGAGGTACGAATTTGAATAAAGTACATAAGCAAATCAACAACAGAATTGAATTAGTCACAATAACCCTGATCGCCCATGATGAGTACAAATAATGATAATGCATATTTATTAAAATTTCAAAGGTGAATTTAATAATAATTATTAAGAAGCTACTTCTTAGAATACACGTATTAATGATTGTGTTCGAGCAATAATCGAGTAGCAATAAGCAACACATGAAATAAAATTTGAACACCAATTAAATATGATACAACGGTGTAGTGGACGAGAACTCAAATGGGGGCAACCGAATGTGTTTGGACGCAAAATTACAAAACATTTTAGTAAAATCTAAGAGCCATAAAGGAAATGCTTAATTTGCAAAATATCAACCAATTGTCTCAAATTCGACTGTTCCCTTTGCAAATGTTAATCAATCGTCTCATAATTCACAGTTCCTTCATTTCCACAGCAGTCATTCTCTGTTCGTGTTCTCTTCGTTCTGCTGCCAGGTATCTCGCTTTCGATTGATGATAAATACTACTTATATCTCTCGACATAAATAGCACACACTACAACAGCATGGCATAAGTGATTAATGAGCTGGTTTTTGAAACAGTAATATAATTATTCATATGTTTGAGTGTCGCTGTCACATTGTATATAAACAAAACATCTTTGGTTTATACGGCGAAATTATAAAGATGATGAAAGCTTACAGTGTATGAGCTTAGCGTTATGTAATATTGTATAATGTAATATCGTAGACTGTATGGTTGTGATGAATAACTAGTACATCTGCTGTACAATTAATTATTTCCTGTTGTGTTTGAATCTTTTATGACAACACAAAAGAATTTCACTATGCGTACTTTAGATTCGAGTCCTTGCTTGTGTCTTGTCAAAGTTTTGGACTAATTGTGATCAGTAATAATTCGTTAGAATATTTTAAATTCAGTACCTTATTATTGTATTGACGATACTATCAGAATGACATACTTAGTCAGCGATAATAAAATCTACGATGATGCCTTCAATGCTGGTAATAATGATCAAATGAATAAGGTTTGAAGACAGTGATGTATGTATGTAATAGGTCAATCAGCCATAGAGGATTAGAATGGAAAACGTTTAGTGACAACAAACACATAATGAAGGAAACGAGGGATGTTCTCCGTTCTGTCGTGGAGGGAGGCAAAACAGTAGGATGTATCGCGTGAGAAAAGGGGGGGAAGATTTATTTTGGTATGTACATACATATGAACAAAATAAAAATGAGTTATACATCTCTATGCGGCACATGATGTGTACAGGAATAAAAATTCTACATTGTGCTGTAAGTAAGCACCATACATATTATATAGAAAGACTAGTTTATAAAATCCTTTTTGAACGATTGGCATGTCTGTAGTGACCTGCTTTTATCAAGAGAGCGCGATTGGTTTGATGGAAACAATCATTATTCAACCAACTGCACCAGTGATTGTTTTACCGTGCTTTTTTGTTTAACTGTATGTAATGTTTCGAATTATTTGAATTATAGTACGAAATAAGAGTCCTAGAAATAACGCAATTGAATTAAGAAGTAAGACACAAGCACAAACGAATGCATTGTATTTGGAATTCGAAATCGAGCATTCAACAAGTACAAAGGTATCATTAGTTCATTCAAACGCCACACTGTACTCAAGACATCCATTACTCCTCCATTATTCTTTCGTTGACTGTGACCTTGTATGCTCGCAAGTTCGCCTATTTATTCCACTTGTATTTTTCTTGACACGATCTTGGTATACTTTCGATACCAAGAGATCGCCAACGAATAAATCTGGTTACAATCTCCTTTCGCCTTCTGATTTTCTGGTATGCGCTCGTCTTGCAGTGGTGATCATAGTCAAACGCGACTCGACGCCAAACCACATGTCTATCAGATCTGGATGTTCTCTATGAGACGGTAACAGACACTGGTATAGATACTGCAGATGATTCGGTTGATGCTGTAGTTACTCAGAGCCACAATTTTGTCATCCTTCGCATCTTACTTGGTCAGACCTCAAGTTTCGAACCTTTCTATATAATCCTCAAAAGCTTCAGAATTTGAGTGTATGTTCAACTAATCCCTCACAGGCTCCATACCAACGGCAATGTGAAAATTATAAGTATTTGAAATGAGACTATAACCAAACAAGTATAAGATAGTAAGTCTCGGATTTTGAGGCTAAATTTATTCATCCGTTTGACTAAATAGAGTTTCGGTATATTAGCTTATCCCAGTTCGTGATGAAAACAATGAATCTGATTCTCAAACTTAACCATCAACTATAAATCATAACTCTAATTCCTCACACTGGTTCATAACCCTCATTTGGTCCTAATTATTAGTGGACAGTCTCAATATCACTGCATCGCCACTCAAATATCAGCCATAAATTATAGTTTCACCGTATTTGAATTAATATCCCACTCAAAACGTCTTCATAGGTGACAGGTATGACAAGATAGGTACAGTCAGCATATATAGCCAAACACGCTTTTTATGGATGCCAATGAGATAAAAGAAAGATTTCTACATTACAACCTGTCTGAGTGTGGTGTTTTTATGAACCAATGATTCTTTTGTATTTGGTGTTCGCCTGATTTCGGATTCTAAATACAATATGTTCATTTGTGCTACCCTACTTCTACAGATTCTAAATTGCACTATTTCGTGAATTCCTAGTTCACATACTAGTTCAAATACTCCTACTTATCTCATTGGCATTGCGATGGAGCCTGTGTTGGAATAGTTGGACATACATTCAAATTCTAAAGCTTTTAGAGATTATGATGGAAGGCTCGAAATCTGGAGCATGACAAAGGAAGATGTTGAGTATGTTATTAATAACGCTCACTTACATTCATCGGATAGGAAGCCTAGAGCTTATTAAACATTTTGGCATTCTCAGAAAAGCCTATTTCGCTTCTTTTATAAACTCTCAATGAACAACTACCAGACCATGTAAAGTGTACAAATTTCGAATACTGTAAAGGAGGAATAGTTCATGAAATGACTCGTTAGGCCATAACTAATTCCACGACATTACTACGTCACCTCAATCCAATGCATACTCATGTTGAGGCAGATAACAATTCATTGAGGTGTTGTGATGCAGGTCACGAAGCTAAGTACAAATTTAATAAATGTTCGTCCTGAAGCAAATCTTTCACATAAAATTCGTATGTATTTTGCAATGCTGAACGCCCCGAATATGGTAAAACTGAACAAACACCGGTAGTTTGAGATACTGCTGTTCATTTCGCTCCAAGTAATGCTGAACTTTATAATTTCGATCCTAATAAGTTGAATGTTTCAAATGAATTGTACTTTGATTAGATTCACGATATCATTTTACTAGACATGCTTTGATCCAGAGGTTTATGTACTTCGAATGAAACTATTTACATTCATCTTAGTCAGCTCACCAAATCTAATGCAGTCAGCATTAAATGTCGAACACTTACAGAACTATTTATTTTGGGGGCTGATTTAAAGATACAGATTACTCTCTCCCTAGCAGGGTGGTGATGATCCTAGGGCGAAGCAGAGCAGAAGTCTAAACTCGACGAGTTCGTCGTTGATAAACACTCTTCTAGTGGGTTGTTACGTTCAGCAGCATCTGGTCGTCTTTCCATACTATAAGGGGCTATGTAGTACAATATAGTAACGAGAAACAAGTAGAATGTAAATTTTGCATTACCGTAATATCCACCGGTTTTTTATTTTTTCCATCCGTTCTTGAAAATAAAAAATTGATATACAAGCCCATGTAAACTGATATCGGTACGTGCATAAAAACACAAAGCTGGCCCACCTTTTGGATTTTAGAGGTCAGATGCCATAAGCAATAAAAATATGTCCGAGAAAATCTAAGGAGTCTGTGACACTTTGACATTTTTGGATGTTTACAGTAATGCCTTGTTTTTTGCAGCCATTCGAAGGCAAGGTCCAGATGCTGGAGATCGGATTCTCTGTCTGGACTTGAGACCAGGCAGTCATCAACATACACATTTTTGACGTTGAGACCTCTGGAAACGCCATCGATTAATTTCTAGAATGTTTGCTCAGCATTTCTTGAGCCGGAAGACAAGCGCAAGAATTCGTGGGGTCTAAACGGAGTGATGATAGCGGATTCAGGATTATTGTCAGGAGACATGGGAATTCGGTAATGAGCCTCAACCAAGCCGATTCCCAAAAAACAGCTGTACCTTTCAAGGCCGCTGTCAAATCGTGAATGTGGGGCGACGGGTGACGATCAGGAATGGATTTGCATTTAGTCGCCGATTGTCATCAGTTAGACGCCAATCATCTCTGTCCTCTTTGGAGATCGTGCGCAAGAGGGATTACAATGGGCTGTTTGGTGGCCGAATGATCTCTAAATCTATCATGTGATTGAATTCATTTTCAGCCAACCTCGGATTTTCGTACGCTATTCGGAGCGCCTTCGAGAATACAGGTGGTCCTGTTGCCGTGATTTGATTTGCAATATTGCTGGCTACCCATGGCAATTTTGGTTGCGTTTGGTATTGCTTGGGGTACTTATCGGGTAACTGTTGGCATTATGGATCGATTGTTTGTCTTACTGTGACTGGGGATGATCTACAACCGGAAAATGAAGTTACACAAACAAATAATTCAGTATTGCCATCTACTAACTTCGTGTCGATGAGCAGATTATGGTGTTGTAACAGGTCTGTACCAATGGTTGGCATAGAAATATCTGCAACAATAAAGGTCTGGTGGACGGGTTTGAGCAGACCAAAGTTAAGATAAACACACCGCTTACTATATGTGGCGATCGGTTTCTGATTTGCCACATGTAATTTGTAAACTGCTTCATGCAGTTAGTCGTTCGAGTTTGCTGGAACATTGCTGACGTCTACACCAGTGTCCATGGACCAGCAGAATTTAGGGCCCTAGACATTGCAGGATTTTCTGCTGTTTAGAGGAGATTTTTCATACTTATAATGGTACCAGCGCTAACCAGGGCTATTTGTCCCTTGTGATCTAGAGTCAGATCATTTTCGTGAAGTACTCCTTCAGGCAGCAAGATAATGTGTTAGATTATGACAGTTCTGTGACGTCATTTCTTGTCGTTTGAAGTTTTTATTTGATTGAACAGACCTTGGTTCTGGAAGCTCTGTTCATCTCAGGAGTCCGGTCGGCAGATGTAGCCAGTTCGTCCACAGTGTTATTTTGAAATGATACCAACACTTTCCGCTCCTAACAGGGAAGCTTAGACAAGGAGAGTAGTCTAAACCGGCCCTCATCAAAGGTCTATTGACCACTGACATGTCTTTTGCAAAGTTATATTGCAACTCAGTGATGTTGGATGCCTATGTAGATCGATCACTTGACGAATAGCCTTTGTCAAAGTTTCTTCAGGTTCTGAAACATCCCCAATAAACATTTCGGGTGAAGCATACCTGTTGACTTCGTGTGCCAATGCCTTCACTACTGCAAGGAATTGTGCACGTGGGTGTGAAACTCCATGCCCGTGAAAATCAGCTTCTCTGTAGCAAAACCATGCGGCGAAGTTTTCGGGCAAGTATGGCACTAGCTGAAATGAGGTTAACGTAAGAGATCTAATCTTACATAATTTGGGATTTTTTCCGTCATGAAGAATATAAAGTACACCAGTGAACGAGGAGAAAATATCCAAAAATTTGTATCCAAATAATAGCGATATGTAAAAATTAAAGTTAGAAATTGATATATAAAGTTCCAAAAAGAACGTACCCATAGTTTACGAATAGGTGTACCGGATCATATCGGGCTTACCACTAAAGATGACACAAGTATTCGGAGCTTGACAACACACTAACTGGTAACACCTTTTGTAAACAAGACGTGCCAATCCACTGAAATAAGAAGCTTGGAATGAACGAGTTCGAAGATATATTTGTAAGGCTATATATATTTCGAAGGAATGTTGCGCTAATAGTTAAAAGGGATATGTAGCACGACGTACCCACCCGTGAACTGGTACGGATGCTTGATCGAGTACTTACTTACTTACTTACGCCTGTTACTCCTCGTGAAGGAGCATAGGCCGCTCTCCATCCAACACTGTCCTAGGCAATCCTTTCCAGCTCCTTCCAGTTGTCATTCATCATTTTCATATCTGCTTCTGTTATCCGACGTAGTGTATTCTTAGGCCTTCCTCTTTTACGCCTCCCTTCAGGATTCAAAGTTAGGGCTTGCCTCGTGATGCAGTTTGACGATTTGCGTATTGTATGTCCTATCCGCTTCCATCGTCTTTTCCTAATTTCTTCTTCAGCTGGAAGTTGGTTTGTTCTCTCCCACAGAAGGCTATTGCTGATGGTATCCGGCCAGTGGATGTTGAGTATCTTGCGTAGGCAGCTATTTATAAGTACTTGTACTTTCTTGATTGTGGTTGTTGTAGTTCTCCAAGTTTCATCTCCGTACTGTAGAACTGCCTTGACGTTGATGTTGAGGATTCTCACTTTCATATTGGTTGAAAGTACTTTTGAGTTCCATATGTTCTTCAATTGTAGGAATGCGACCCTTGCTTTGCCGATCCTCGCCTTTACGTCTGCATCTGAACCTCCTTGTTCATCGATGATACTTCCCAGGTATGTGAAGGACTCTACATCTTCCAGAGTTTCGCCATCAAGAGTGATTGGATTGCTGTTCTCCGCCTTGAATTTGAGGACCTTGGTTTTCCCTTTGTGTATGCTGAGGCCTACTGATGCAGAGACTGCTGCTACACTGGCTGTCTTCATCTGCATCTGTTCGTGTGTATGCAATAGGAGGGCTAGGTCGTATGCGAAGTTCAAATCGTCTAATTGATTCTGAGCTGTCCATTGTATTTGTAGAACTATGGTCTACTATAACATTAGTGCTGCTCTAATAATAGACCTAATCCTAAAGTTGTAGATTTGTCATGATATAACTGTCTAGTCTATAAGATCTTACGTGGAAGTCACACCATCGACTACGCCAACTCACTGTATCGTAACAATTACCAATACATGATGGAGAACAAGCTTAGGCTAGAGAAAGAACAATATATTTAATATGAATAGAAGATATAAGGTAACATTCAGCAGAGACCACGCCTGCATGGCCGAGCCATGCCACTCGATCAACTCCAGTCCATTCAATTCATTGTTCGCGCCTTCTCCATTGTTAGGTATTTCTCCGTGTTAAATATTGAATATCTATTTTTTGAGTAGTCTTGTGTTCAGCTTTGAAGATTGTGTGGTTATGGTCCAATGCCACTACATATTCCGTGTTTTCCTTCAGATGTTGAGGTCCTCATAATCCAGTCGACCACCAGAAGAAAGAGGAAGGGAGAGAGTAAACAGCCTTGTCTGACTCCGGTCCTTACTTGTAATGCATCTGTCAGCTGTCCTCCATGCACTACTTTGCATTGTAGTCCGTCGTATGAGTTCCGGATAATGTTGACAATCTTCTGAGGAACTCCGTAGTGTCGAAGAAGTTTCCATAACGTCCTCCTATCCACAGTGTCGAATGCTTTTTCATAATCAATGAAGTTGACGAGTTCCGCTCAACTGATTGTTCGACGATGATCCGTAGTGTCGCAATTTGGTCTGTGTACAACCGATCATTACGGAATCCGGCTTGTTGCTCTCGAAGTTGGGCGTCTACTGCACCTTTCATCCGGTTCAGCAACACTCTGTTGAAGACCTTCCCTGGTATTGACAGTAGTGTGATGCCTCTGTAGTTCCCACATTTGTTCAGATCTTTCTTTGGAATCTTGACGAGGTGTCTTTCTTTCCAGTCCATCAGCACTTGTTCCTTGATCGAGTGCCTTCAGCTAAGTGAGTCCATCGAAACTAATGCAGTCAGCATCAAATGTCGAAAACTTACGGAACTATTTATTTTGGGGATTTATTCACCGCTACACGTCATTGCAGTAATATATTAGTATGAGTTGGTGCAAGAAGTATATTGTGACCACAGTTTCATGGGTCAGTATAGGATGTGCAATTAAATAATGCACGTTGATTGTTAATTACTCTGACGAATGTAGGTAAACTGTTAGATATTCAGTGATCCAACTGCTGGGTGACATTTCACAGGCACTACAAGCTAAACTACTCAGTAGTAGGACACTTGCTTGCAACATACATAGACTATGGTTGATGGTCTTCAATTCTTTGATACAAAACATTATCTGTATCCTTATCTGCATTTAAAAGACTAACACTGTGAATCATCTACGTAGAAGATTTCAGACTGGTTTGTAGCGTGGCGTCGAGTCGAAATTGACTATGAACACCGCTACCAAAAAAACACGTGCCAAGTTAATCAGAAGGCGAAGGTTGGACGTAACCAAATAAATCCATAAAATCCCCGAGAAGCCAAATATCAGAAGACAGTTAATAAACCAAATCGAGATGTATTCGCTGGCGATCTCGTGGCATCGAAAGGATACCGAGATCGTGCCAGAATACAAGCTTGGTTACAGAACGTAACCGAATTCGCGCGAAGTCACAATCAAAGTGTGTGTAAAAGAATGGAAGCACAAAATAGCTGTCATTAGCACAGTCAAACAAAAGCACATTAAACAAGCACTGGTACAGTTGGTTATAATAATAATTGTTTTTATTAAACCAGTCGTGTTCTCGTGATAAACGTGAGTCACTACAGGTTATTCGATTCACACGGAATGCTAGGATCCAGAGCTGCAACAAGTATAAAAAAGTGATTTCCCTGAAATCATTTACTACTCCGTGATCTGTTAATAGAAGTCACTGATTCTGACATTGTACATATCTGCATGTGATGTTAAAAAGTGAAACTAATATATCTAAATCCGCTTGTATAATGGTGGGAGGTTTACATCTCAAGGTCGTCTGACAGACTTTATACATGTAAATAGTCCGTTCAATTTTGCTTCTTACTATAATTTGATCGGTTTGTTCCCAGTTACTAGTTCGTTGTTGTACTCCTTACCATCTTTTTTAATTCAATACCTTTTTCTGTGTCATCAATTTCAGAATAACTTGAAATTTAAAACTTTTACCCAAAGAACTGAAGGAGCGGAAATAAAAACGAACAAGGGATAATTAAGGGGAACATTCCGTCATAAAATTAAGCAGAAATAAAGAGGGATTGCCACGCTTTTGGCTCCTCTGACTACAGCCTCATTTCTTTGAAGTCATCAGTCTCCATATATCAGCGTACAGAAATATAAATGCATATCTGATGTCTTCAGTCAGGGAGTTAAAGTAAGTAAAATTCTGGTTTCACTGAATTCGCTATCATTGGTTTGATT
Source organism: Schistosoma mattheei (assembly GCA_944470405.2). Lineage (NCBI taxonomy): Eukaryota > Metazoa > Platyhelminthes > Trematoda > Strigeidida > Schistosomatidae > Schistosoma > Schistosoma mattheei. The sequence goes on from OX103947.1 coordinate 4,649,366, forward strand.
GTGTTCATTTGTGAACTTTCCATACCAAGTAGACTTAATCATATTCATTCAACGAACTGACTTATTTGTGGAGTCGTATTCTAGGGTCCCCGCTAGTTGGTATGCATCTAAGATTATAATCATTCGATTGTCAAGTGAGGCTCTGAAACAACGAAGCATCTCCGTTTCTCGCCTGATGTGAAGTTTTTCCAAGCATTATATTCTATACATCCTGTGTGTGCATCGAGGCCATATTTTAGGCTTGATTTAAGTACCATAGTTCACTTAGTGGATGTTTCGATTGTCAAGTAAAGTAAAAAAGTGAGCATTTCGCTTCTGAATATATTGCTCCGATTCTTAGTTCAATACAGATGCTCATGTCCAGTTATTTTCTGTCATGATTACGGATGAGATCTATCAGGAATTTCCAGTTCCCCTATTATTAGAAGTTAGCATGTTTATTTATCTATAATTCGTAATCTTATCAAACGTTGTAAACATTCGATATTATCCGTGATGTTTATGAGTTCAACAATGGTATCTATCCTGGCTTATAAAAAGTTATTTCCAAATTTATGGTTTATTTTGTGTGGAAATGTTCTTTATCATTTTACTGTAGAGAATCACCAGTGGCCTCAGCTCAAGCGTATGTTTTGCATTTTAACACTGAAGACCGAATATGGCTACCAAGTGGTGGGACACGCTCACTTTCATGGGTTCAAATTTTACAACAAAAAGGTTTAGACGCTTATCGTATCGTAGGTTGGCGTCAGCCAGATAATCAGGTAGGTAATATATTTTGCGAAGTTTTGAATCTTAAAAAGAGCATGATGAAATGCTACTAACATTTTCTATCATACATGTCCGTCTTTTTTGTTTTGCGTTACGTATTTGCGTAGCAGTATTTTTAAAAATATTCTGGTTATACGAATTTCAGCTTATTTTGTGTAATTCGCCTGATTTACCACGCATAGTACGATTCAAAGCGTTCGTTTGTTGGCTAGATAAACATGAAATCAAAGGAAACCAGTTACAACACGCGTTTTTATAATCTAAGTTTATTGCAACAAACACATGTAAGAAGAATGAAGTTTCAGCAAATAAAATTTTCGATGATACCATTTTCTGAAGATGTACAATCGCATTTATGGGTAATTTTTTTTACGTGTAGTAGTCTATAGTAAAATAGAGGTGTTTACAAAATTATCAAAGACAGTCAAGCTTATTCAGTTGGAGGTCAATCAAAATGAAATGGTGTTGTTTAATATAGTCGAGGTTGTCAAAAATCCTCAAGTATTTCAAGACTCTACTAATTCTCCTATTTTTGCTTATCTTTATGAATAACGTGGCATTTCTCTTTTGTACAGCTAGTATTATGTTCATTTGTGTCAACTATTAATCCCATAGTGTTCATACAAATTTAGTGGTATAGTGAAAAATAACTTGTAAAGGTACTAAGCGCCCAGATTTCAGTTTAATATTAAAAGCTGTATTCCACCTACTTTACGTGGTAGCGTTGGAAACTGGTAGCTCAATTTTATCTATTAAAATATGGATCTAAAACTCCTTTTTTCTTTTAACTAGTTATATGCATTTTTTGTTCGTTGCATGCCCCTTTTTTAACTACGTTAAATTCTAGTAATAAAGATTTGTACGGTAAGAACTCTTGTTGAGAAACTATGGCTTTGTACTTAAATATTAGGTCTCAGGTTTAAATAGCGCTGCACCTAGTATGGTTTGCCCAGCTGTTGGGTATGTGAAGCTACCAAATACAACTTGTGAGTAAAAACCCACTATCTATTTTTGGCGAATGTAAAATCAACTTTCAATACATTTTCATGACATTGATTTATGGGAGTTCAATGCGTTTTCATTGTACTTCATGTTTAGTAATAGTTACTCTTCATAAATTGTAATCATTAAAACCAATAATGTAATCGATTAACTTATATGCATTTTTAATTCTTCTGGGGTCATCATCGACAAGGCTTTAATTACGAAACTGGACGCCATACTCTGGTTAGCAGAACAGTGAAAACATGAGTAGTTTCGTTCACCATATTGAGGTGGGAGTTGCGAAATAGTGTTTTGGTGCACGAAAATATCAACAACGGAGTAATATCCATAGTTCCTATTCAAACAGCATGAATCAAAGCTGAGTACGTAAACCTGAGCTTCACTGCATCAGGTGTCGGTGTTTCATAATGAGCTCCTAAGTATATCATACGAATAGTGTTTATAATACGATCGTGCACCTAGTGATCCTGTGTGTTTGATAGTGGGTTCACATTTTTTGAATAGTTGTAATGTAGAAAAAAATTGTTGTTTATCGTTCCCTAAACTTTTTAATGGTTCTTCAATCGATAATATCCTATAATAAAAACGATCCTATCTTAATCGAGTTCAATTCAGAATCATACGGTTACTACTAAGTAAAATGTTGAATTTCACAAATTTTATTACTTCTTTTTCATTACCATCTTGTATTGATCAGTTCTTTTAATGTTTGGTGTGTACATATGTACTTCATTACTATTTATTCAAATGTACAACGAATAGTAATTGTTTCTAAAAAAACAGTTTTTTAAAACCTAACTATTTGTATTTGAATATTATCATCAAATAGTGATTAACATCAAACTAATTACATAATACTGTTTTGTTTTTAAGTAAATAATTAAGGATAGTAGAACCACCTTATAGTTTGTAATAAAACTGAGACAGTATTCGGATGTTAGGGTGCATGCACGAACTATATATAATATTTTAGTGAACGAAAACTCAAGTGGGGACACTCAAATGTATTTCACACAAAATTACAAAATCTCTTAGTAAAATCTGAGAACCATACAGTAAATTTCTCATTTGCAAAATGTCATTCAGTTATCTCAGAATTGACTGACTCTTCTTTTCCACACCAATCACTCTCTGTTCTTGTCCTTTTCTCTTCGATCTTCTTAACCTTCTGCCACCAAGTATTTCACTTTCAATTGATGATACATAGTACTTATATCTGTCGACATCAGTAGCACACACCACAATATTATTCAAACTAGACAAAAACAGGATGGCAACACATATTAAACAATCTGTTAAAATGATGATAACAACGAATTACAAGCATGAAGTCATGCTTATAAACATGTTATTTTATTACATGAAAAATCTATTACGGCTAGTGGTCTTGTCTTTGATCTCAAGTCATTCATCAACAATACAGCCTCGGTAACGGTCACTACTCAACCTCAACATATTATTGCAATAGCATCATTTATCAACTAACATTCTTATATTTTGACAGTCAACAATTCTCTTCATCAGAAATCATGAAATCCTACTCTGTGACAGGTTTGAAGTCGTAAGCTTTCTTTTTTTACTATGAAAAGCATTTGACCCAGAGAGTATATGATCTGGTAAACAACTAACGTCTAATCTACCTTTGAATTATCTTCTAGTTACATTTGGTTTAGTTCAGTCATTCTATGCCACCAGAAGATATGTCCGCTTTCCAGGAGGAGTGGGTGAACATCCTGGTAGACCTGAACAGATCAACCTATCAATCTGTAGTTAAATAATCAAATCAAAAGTGTTGAATCCATACTAAAGCATCTAGTTCTAAAGGCATGATAGATGAAGTTCTGGATAACATATTCTTATTCGACCAGATAACACTAAATGTATCAGACTTCATACCGAAATACTTTAAAGTATTTATACACTTCATTTTTTCCTGAATAAATTAGAACAGGTTCTCATTTTCCGAGAAAAAGGTCTCAAAACATTACTTATTACAATCTCAAATAAATATTCCTCTTTTTTTCTTGTTCAATTCAGCAAAAAATATAAGCACTCGTTGTATTTCATGTTAGTTTTGTAATCAAATTACAAATTCACAATCTCCTACTGGTTTTGTTGTTTATGTTTAACAAAGTGAATAAGCATTTTGTCTTCCTTCATCCACCTACATTGATTTGATCGTCTATCTTCTTGTTTAACTTATGTATGTGTGTATAGTTTTATTTGTCATATAATTGTAAATTTTAAGAAGAGCAACACAGATTTTCTATAACTTTGCCTAAAGGGAAGACAACATTTTATGCATTAAGCGTAATGGAATTATTTAAATAACATTTACAATTTATTTCAAATAAAAGGCATACATGAATAAATATCTGAATTTAGTGATGGTATTTTGTATTATCCGTTTATCATTGCACAACCACTAAAATGTATACTTTGGCAAACTTTGCAATGCATCATTGAAATTGTCTTAATGTACATGTGTACGTGTGTGTGTGTGTTCATATTCATTAGAGTAGATTTTGTCCTCTTTCCGGTCGCTGTGATTAACTAATAATAGTATTTATTGTTTTTTTGGACAGGAGGGATAATGGCAAATTCGTTGTTGTGTGTAAAAATAATTATTGGACTGTATTAATCACATACTGGGATGTCATTTATCAGTTGTTTTTCCTTGCTTACTTGTTCAGTTACAGATTCACTATTTATCCAGTAATAAGTATGGGCATAAAGATAGCCTTAATTTTGTTGTCTATTCAACCACCGTTTTATTTTTTCTAAGACAGATTAATAATAAATACTAATAAACAAATATGATCAACTAATCTAAATAATGTTTACCTGAATTTGATTGATTGTACTATTTTCCGACATGTACTACGTGTGCCTAACCCTACGATATACCTTGAAGCGTGATGTTTGCTAGTGTAGGACCAGGTTGGAAAAAAGCTAGAGATCACCGAACCGGGATATGACACCAGCTCATGAAGACACTGACTGTTAGACTGAGTCCTGTTGGTAGGTTCGGGTTGTTTAATTAAGGTCTCGTGGTAACCGTGACCAGTGGTGGGAGACGTTGAATGACATCGCTCAGGATCGTTCACAATAGCGCCGACGCATCCACTCTTTGTTTTAAAATGCTCATACTTTTTAATTTAAATATCCTTTTTGTCAAATGTTACTGCTTTTTGCCTATTACCACTAATACTGTTACTACTTTTATTAATCTGGCTTTTGTTTTGATAACTTCATCTTGCTTTGACTATACGTTGTGGCAACTTGAACCTATGGTGCGCGTAATTACCAGGTTCTGTATTTCTCAGGACTGATTGTGTTATTTTAGTTGGAATATGCTTATATTTACATTTCTACCTCAGTTAACAGAATATTTGTTCGCTTAATGATTAGATCATTTGCTTTCCAACCACTTAAATATCAGGTTTAAACTTCACTTCTATTGGAGCAACTGCAATAGTAATCCTCGCACACACAACTTAAAGTCAGGTACATCAATGATTTTTGCGAATATTGTCAACAGTTGGATACTGAAAAGTTATATAGATATTGTATTAGCCCCATTTCGTATCTCCTAACGTTTTGTTGGAATGTGGATAGCTATTAAGTTAAAGGGCTACTTTTCGTTTGTCTAAATTACATTCCTAATTTATGTACTCTTTAATACTTAACCGAACACTTGAAAAATATACTCTATGTTTGTTTTTCTTACGGATTGATTATGATACACTTGTTTATATGTTAATTTTGAGTTCCATCTACCGTTTGGTTGTTACTGAAGTAGGCTCAACCATAGAACCTCGTATCTGACTTTGGTACCACGATATCAGTAGTAACTAATTTAACGAGTTTAGCCTAAGTTTAGTTGTAGTAAGATAGAGTTCTAGTGAAATTCTTACTATGCTGTATAACTCCTGATGTTGATCTAGGCTAAGTGTGATATATAAAGAAATTTATAAAAAAATTTAATGGTTACTGTTAACTTGTCAAATTCAGATAGTTTAAAGAATTTAATTCAATGATTTTTCTAAAGAAAGTAACATTTACTACAGTATGACAAATTCATTTGTAAATTATCGTCTTTAAATTATTCTCGTATGTTTAGTTAGTAAAACCTATTACATATCAATGTTAATTGGATTTTATTTGTGAAACAGTTAGTTGCATATCGTTGAAATTCAGCTGCCGTTGATGTAATATATTCTCAGTTAACTACAATTCAAATAGTGGGTCATTGAATTTCACTTTAACACTTTAGGACTATCGTTCCACAAGGCGCTTAGAAATCATGGATTCGATGCTGTATGAACTTTTGGAACATATTACATTTAATCTCTAAACCACTAGTCTGAATGACTCGATATTACGTTTACTATGTTGAGGTGTTGAGTTGATTAGAGATGGTTGGTGGGAAACTCAGGACCCAGGTTTCGTCCTATTTTGTACTCGTCCACATGACGTACCTCGAATTATAAAGGATTGATAGTGATACATTATCACTGACCATTTTGGAGGGCTACTGACCTGTTATAAACTAAAACAAAATAGCTATACATTCTGTCTTGATTTGTGACAGCTTTCAGGCTGGTGGGCTAGGTGGTTGATGAAAATCTTCTGACGAATTTCGACTTCAAGAACAACACCTACCTAATATTTACAATCAGTCAAACAAGTTAAAATTTATAGGATTAATTGTTTACCAACCAACGACATGATCCATCCCTCTGTTGCATCCAAATTCTTGAAGAATTCTTTTAGGTCATCTATTAAATTATGTAGGCTATCCTTTTGTATTCTGTCAACTTTGATTGCGTGTCTTATCATCGAGTATCGTTGCGCAAACTGAAAACATATTTGGTTAGTTAAGGATAATTAGGGGAATAAATGAAACGAAACCGTTAATAGTTCGAGTCACCTACGACAACAGAATTCCCATATTACATTATAAAAATTAACTTTGTTAGGATGTTTGTGAACATGGTTAACGTGGTTTTGTACTCTCTCTTATAGGTTAATTTGTGAATAAATATAGTATTGACCAATTTGTTTCAGTTTTTCATTTATTGAGAAAAATTAATGTTACTGTGTATGCTAGTTAAACTTTACCAAATCATGTAATATAAACAATTCCATTTATGATGTAATCAAGTTAATAATATATTTATGTTGTTAATTATTATTGCTATATTACCAGTAATGGTGTGATTTCCTTTTTTTATTAAGAAAACGGGTTTTTTGTTTTGAATATCCATATATTTGCACATTTAGGATGTTTATAATCGATTGTAAATGGTATTTAGGAAAAAGTGATATTTTCAGAATTGGTTTATAATGCTAGTGTATTTCTATAGAGAGATGTCGGGGAGACTCTAATGTATGAACGAGCCAATTAGAGGCGTTTTAGGGATTTCAAGGTCACGGCGCCAACTTCAGTGCTTAATGCTAACGTACGATCGGTTCACAGAGGATTTTATACAAAACGTGATAATTGAGCGGCTATAACAAATAAAACGGCAAGACCATAATTTGTGGACGAATCAATCAGGTATAAGATAATTGATCTCGGATCTTAACGCGAAAGCCTTTCATCCATTTGGCTAAATAAATTTCTGGCATTATAGCTGATATCAGTTCGTGATGAAATCCCATATATAATTCCTCACTGCGGCGAATTACGACAATTATTGCGAACTGGATAATAAAAGCACCAGTAACACTGGCTGCAGCCAGGTACTACAATATATATACGGATGATTGGAGAGCGTACAGACTCCTACATAGGCTTGGTTATGTGCATCGTGTCGTTATCCACAAGTAGCATCAACCGGTGTGCACACAAACAATACTGAACCTATGTGGTCGAGGCTGAAAGAGTTTTTAAGACTTTATCATGACTCCAGAGGCCGACTATTCTGTAACCGTATGGATGATTTCCTCTAGTCCATGCATTACGACTTTAGAACCTCTGAACCTCTTTCTAAGCTTGACAAGTTTTTGAACCACGTATAAGGAGTGTATCCACTTTATTTCCTTGGTTTTGTATAACATATTTTTACTCTATACTGACTGTTTTCTGATTAGCTAATATTTCTCAAGGTCACTTAAGATTCGTTCAAAGGTCGTCCATAAATTAGAGTCTCGCCGAGATGTCAATATTTACAATAAATAATTATCATTAATTCTTCTCACTAATTCATTCCATTTCTCTAACTGTAAAAGTAAACACTTGCCAGTTTAGTCAGCTACAACGTAGGACCAGGCATATATATGCATCGACACAAGTCCCCACACTTCATTAGTACAACAAGACGAAAACTAAATTCATCAAAGTAGTCATTTCAATGGTAGTAATGTATAAAAGAAAGATTTCATATGAGGAAGAAAGAATTAGTTCATAGAAAGAAAGATATGAAGCGATTTTAATCTCATAGTTTAAAGAAAGGCAAAGAGTGTATACACCTACGCCATTGTGATCGCTTCTGAGCCATGTCACCCAGAGTCTCCAACCATTGGATACGTTAGTTACGTGCACTCCAACCAAATAGTCTGCATCTACCACTTGCCAGTTAATTAACATTTTCAAATATTTTATCTTTTGTATAACATTACACTTTTTTGAATTTACACGTACCCTTGACTTTGTATTCAACTTGTTATTTTTAATTACTTTGTAGAATCTTGATAATATTTGACATTAAGTTTGTTTGGTAACATTGAATAACATTCATAGCTGTTGTTCTACTGATTAAATGTATATTATGTCCATGCAGTTCAATAGTGCTTAGTTTATTTTACTATAGAAAATGCAAAATGTTATTCTCAATAACAAGAAAAATGTTGTAATCATTCATAACTTCAAGACTTTTTGTCTTTGCATATATTTCAAATTTTTAGAATGGAATTTTTGAACTCAGACTAAGTGTTAGCTTATCGAAAAAAAAACTCATCTGAAGAGGCTATAAATTCATATAGAATAAATTTAAATTGATTTGTGTTACAGTTTTATATCAACTGATGAACAAATGAAAACCAGGAAATATTGGTTATCTCTTCAATCTTAATTTGAATTTCCTCAACAATGCTCACTCACGACCCAGTTAAGGATCAAACTAGGAGTCTTAAAATATGTGTCAAATAACCTGATGACATTATACAACGAAGAATAATAATTCTATCATAAAACCTAGATTATAGACGCAATAAGCTTGAATTTTCGAACCAACAATTTATGGTTTAGACTATTCACCCACTACTGATTGTTCTTTTGTATACACATTTGAATTATCTCTGTCATAGAGTTTCGCATTATGGCCTGGATATTTCATTATCAGCCACTGAGTTATAGCAACTTAACCTGACACATTCCAGGCTCTGTGTTAACTATAACCGTTGATTGGTTGCTGCTAGTATGATCTCCACTAAGTCCGTACAACCGAGTAGCTTTAAAATTGTACGAGGCATTTCTTTAGTGCTTCTTAGTTCTCAGAATTTTTCCAGCTGAAGTAACTATGGTGGAATTTGCAATCAGAGGTGTTTAGTCATGATCGGAATTTCCGAACTTTAATCATCATTACATTTTCTGATCTACGCACCAACTCCTGTTTTATGTATTCTAATAAATAAAATGGTTGATATATTTGTTATTTTGTAGTTATCATTCTTATTTTGTCAGAAAACGGACTGTAAAAGTCAAACAACGTGTTAAAAATCACGTAGTAATGATGTAATCTAATAGTCTAGTTACTCAGCTCTTAATAAATCGACTATATCTTACATGTAAGATTGTTTGGTCTTGTTCAATAAAGTCTCTAGTAGTTTATGATTTAATATTTCAGTTCATTTGCTAACTAATAAGTTTATATATAATAGCCTTGAGGTATTTCTTTTATGTTATTCCATCCGGTTGTCCAAAGTGAGTAGATAGGGCCAGAACTCAAACCAGTGATTTCGTGGTTGAAATCTGAGTATTGTAACCATTTAAACTACTTGATCTACAGTGGGCTACATTATTTCGGACATAGTTACTTAGGCGACTTTCATCATAGTTATTAAATATATTAACTGTTAATCGGTTCTAAATTTTAACAATAGAAATTCGATCGTTTCAACGTTTCTCTTGCCAGTGTGGTTCACCTTTTTTGACAGAAATAGAGTTCAACTTTATTTATCTTTAATCATTTTAGTTTTAATTGTCTTTTTTCCTTTGAAAACAGTGGAACTAGACTCTCAGACGGATCCCATTAAAAATTCATGTGTAGATAATTTAGCTAAAACGTTTTCATGGAGTTTGATTTGATATGTCATCTACACTCATCTTAGACTGATCTTAGTTAAAATATCACTGGATATATCGGAATTGAAACCGTTGTCAACAGTATGGCGTTGGATGAATGTCCCTTTATAATGCGAATCAATTGAGGTTAAGACTGTACATCTGGAAGCCAACCTGAATTGGGATAGTTGAACGCTCACCACAAGACCTGAATGGCCTGAGGTCGATCCCTGGTGGTGTCATGGTGCGCAGTACCAGGCAGTTGTATGGTAGGATGAAACATATATCGACCTTTGTTGGCTTTCTAGTGGTACCTTAGCTTAGATCAATCTATGTTGAATATAAATTAAATAGACTTCCACGAAAACTGTTCAACTTAACTGTAACGGTCAGCTCTCTATTAACTTACTTGAATATGTCATGAAGTTCTAGTAAAAAATAGTGACTGGTAGTTTTAAGAGACTCTGGGAACTAAACACATCACTAATGAGATTAGATGGTTATCGATGTGTGTCTCAAATCAGCTGTAAATAATTTGCAAAATTCAATCTATATATAACGTTCTCATACATTCTTTTAACAAAGGATTCACATAATACTTTAATTTAACTTTCAAATAGTTACCTTTACTCAATGTTTCAAGCTGAGTTTCAATTATGATATCTCATTTCTTTTTGCATATGATCTACAATAAAAAAATACTGAACGAGTTTCATTTCACTTTATTTCACGTCTTATCAACTTTTTCTTATCCATCGACATTCTCATCTCTCTATTATTATTGTTCTTTTTTATCTCTTAGGTTGTTGTTAATTCAGTGTTAAAAGCTGGACTCGAGTATCAAATACATGGTCAATTTCATGAATGGCGTGATCCAATCACTTCTAGAGTATATGGTTTACATTTTCCGGAACAAGAAGATGCTGCAATGTTTTTGAAAACAATCAATTTTATTTTGAATAAACTGACAAATCCTGTAAGTTATATTTTAGAAATTGTTAGGAAGAATCAATTTAATATTTTTTTACTATTACGTTTTTACTATAATTGATTAGTGGCTAGTAATGGATTACAGGATGCGTATTTCATCATATTTAGGACTAGTAAACTAGATACTCCTGGATCCCTAATATTGATATCCACACATACTCAAACCTAATGCTTTTCTCCTCAAACGCTAATGCGTTACTGACGGAGCTACGAATTCCAGACAATCATTGCCAATATCAAGGCAATTTTCTCAGGAATCACACATATCAATAGAGACGGGACATTTATAGTACTTAACATCAACGAAATTGTGTCAAACTACGTTTTTATGTCGTGCCGAATCTTAGTTAAAAACGATAAATCTTGCTTTATTTTCATTCGTTTCTTCTATTGATCGATGAACGTTAATTATCCTTTTTAATCAACACTTTGCTTATCTGTATTTCAAGGTTATCTAAACAGAAATATAAACAGTAGTGTTGTTTATATAAATAACACTGAGATCATTCTTTGAAAAATATTTCTTCATCATTTGTATTAGATTATTAAGTATAATTAAAGTGTGTTTTATATTTTTGTTCTTCCAGTAATTTAAAATTTCATCTCATCTCTCCCTCTTTCTCTCTTGTGCTAATGTGGTATGGCAACTCGAACTGATGTACGTACATACGAAATTCTACGTTGTTATTGACTGACTCTTTCTCTCTCTCTCTCTCTTCCCAACGTATGCGTATTATCAACCCTCAATTGATGCTGATATTTAGTGGTAATTTTAGAAATGAAAGTGTTCTAAAATTTAAGTTAACTGACAACCAATTAGTTGAAGTCAGTTGTATTTTAATATTCATAGAGTAGGAAATTGTTAACTTCATTCTAAAAATATACACATTCATTTGACTATCATCTCAATGGCTTGTCATAGTGTAGTGAACAGAACAGGAGTGGAGACAATCGAATGTATTTAACACAAAATTACAGGACTTGTCAATAAAATTTAACAATCAAATACGTAATTTGCAAAATGTCCACCAATTGTCTCAAAATGACTCAGACTTCATTGTTCTTGCATTTTCATACAAATTGCATCCTGTTCCCATTCTTTACTTTTCGATCCTATTGTCTCTGCTACCAGACCTTGTGTTCACGACTAACGTCATCTGTTACTTATGTCAATGTAAGTAGTAGTAGTAGTTTCGGTTACTAGTTACTGTTAGCGGGACCTATATTAGATTAAAGCGTGTTCCATGAAGGATTATGTTGGTGCACGCTGGTTGGATATTGTTTAATTAATCAGTGCTAATGGATACTTGGAGAAAACTATAGAATCTTTTTATGTAAAAATTAGAAATATACTGACGTTTTTCTTATAGTGATTCTGTTAGGTCCTGATAAGTATAGTGAATGGTAACTTGGGGATCCATTTATGGACAAACACCAAACGTATATTTTTATCGTATAACTATTAAATAACTTAACTGTTCATATTCATATTCTTCTTATTCTAAGCTTTATTTCGACCTATGAACTATTAATTTACGATTTGCCATTCTTGAAGTATGCCCTGTCTATTAATTACTATCTCCCACATTCACAGCCACAGTTGACCAAATCTTGTACAAATGTTGTTTTCGATTTTATGGTACTATGTGGTCTGTCTGGTTGGTATATAATGATTCACATCGCAAAGGCTCGGATTTGTGTTCTGGACTTAACTGACTGGGTTAGGCGGAAGTAGGACCAATCAGGAGTCTAGGCTGCTCATACGGGTTTACGCGTCATTGATCCGATCTATAAGTCACTACTCTCTAGTTGGCGGTATCGTTACGTTATACATTAACAAGGCACGCAGTCCACAGGTTATAACAGATTCCCACTTTCATCCATTCCTGTTATTTGGAACATAATCATGTTCTTGTTCAACCGTGTTCTGATTTCGGGCTTGTAGAGTGGAGTAGTGATCAAGATTACTGAACAATAAGAGTAGCTGGGTCGTAAAAAGAGAAAAAGTAACAGTCACATATTCAGTCATGGTAATGACACTAATAATACTAAAGCTTATGGTATGAAACTCACAATCTAAGTTATGTATGACAGAAACTGTCATAACATACTGTACACTTTTAATATAAAGGCCAATTCTCTGTGTATGTGTGTATGTATGTTAGTTTGTTAATTACGCTAATTATCAGAATGAGTTTTGTGGAGATTTTAGTAAATTTCACAGGTTGAAATCATGAGTTCGTGGATGCGCACTGCTGAGGAGTCCCATACTAGGACGAAACGGCCGTCCAGTGATTCCAAATTACGCTAATTGTTAAAATAAGAGAAAATTTTTAATAAACCGACAATAACTGAGAAAAATTGGTGAACCGGTTCAAATTGATTGCCTTTTATTTTGTACTTAAGCTAATATATCGTATTGAAATCAAGTTTAATGGTATTTTTAGTAGTAATCAAACCAGAAAGGATGCGTTCACTTAATTATGGTTTTTTACTCTCTTATCTGTTAAACAGTACATACCATTCTTATCAATCATTAGTAATGTATTTGTTATAACTACTCACTGGCTTGCACTCTTTTAGTCGATAGCTCGGGGGAATACACGTCAATAGAGATCTTAATTTATTCTTCTCGTGTTCCACTATGCTGATCCGTCTTTCGACTGGCTACGTAGCTTGACCAATGAGACGTCTAGGCTAGCACTAATAACTTCAGTGACTGATAAGATAATGCTGATTCTTATTAGATCGCGAGTATAAGCGCTTCTATCTCTTCCCAGTCTTGAGTCCGATAAGAGAACACAGTTGACAATCTTTCACCATCCTGATGGGAGACCTAAACATCAAATATGGAATGGAAAATTCCGACTATGAAGATATCACGAGCCGACACGAACTGACCAGGAGAAACATACGAGAATGGCGAGAGATTCACAAATTTATGTGCATTCAACGAATTGGTTATGGGCAGCACAATATTCCCACACAAACGCATACACAAAGCTACATAAGTCTCATTGGACCACGCTACCGAGAACCAGATAGATCATATTTGCATCACTAGGAAATTCAGAAGGTCAATGAAGAAGTGAGAACCAAGAGATGGACTGACATAGTTTTAGATCACAACCTGATGGTTGCCAAGATGAAAATGAAGTTAAGAAACACTGGACAGCTGGGAAAACAACATTACAGAGGTTCTATATAGCCCTCCTTCGAGATACTGAAAAACTCGACGAATTCAAGATAACTTTCAACAACAGGTTCCAAGCCTGCTTCGGTTTGGGCACCCGGGCAGTATCACAGCCCTCACACATATCAAGTGAGATTTGTGTGGCGCATATGTATTTGGTGCCTCCTTGTACCAATATCTATGTGTTAAAATAAAATAAATAATAAATACAGGTTCCAAGCCTTACAAGGTCTACTCAAGGAAGAAGGAACTACTATGAAGAACAAATCAGCTTCCAGCTGAAGAGGAAATTAGGAAACGACATTAGAAGTGAATAGGACATACATTACGGAAATCACCAATCTGTATCATGAGGCAAGGCCTAACTTGAAATGCTGAAGGGAAGTGAAAAAGAGGAAGGCTGAAGAGCACACTACGTCGGGAATTGGAAGTAGGCATGATCGGTATGATTAGCAACTGGAAAGGATTGCCCAGCACATAGTTGTGTGTAGAATGCTATTGCGGCGTCCTGTGTTCCTCTATAAGGCGTAACAGGCGTAGGTAAGTAAGACGCTTTAAATATAAAATAGCACTTTACATACAATCATGCCGGAAATCAAACAAACGGTGCATAATTAATTAACGATATTTAATGAGTAATGAATTGTATAACGATAGTTAATGGATGCAATGAAACTACGATATAGAGACTATAGAAATACAATAGATTAGTTTTCTAAATGTTATCATAAAAGTGTAAAAATAATAATAATTTGTGAAATAATCCCAAAGTTTCTTTGTCATCAATATGCACCTCGTTATAACAATATTATTAACCTTTTTCTTGTTCAAGTGTTCAGTATGTTCATTTGTTTTAATACACATCTATCTGTGGGTGATCACACGTTGTTCATAAAATTAACTAATTAAGAACTCCAGGTAGTCATTCTTTTTCTTCAATTCTCATCATAGGTGTGATGATACTTGTTCAACTCTTCTTCTCTTTTTTATGTGGTGTATATATCAGTTTTATCAAACCATCTACGTGTTTTGTTAAGTTAATATGTATGAGATTATCATACTAAGTAAAAATTCGTTTTTTGTCTTTCCTAATTGCTTGTTGTTATTGTCTTTAAAAATGTTCGAATTGTAGTGAATGTTTACTGTCAGTTTTCAATTGAAACTTATGATAAAGATTATTTTCAGTTGAAATCACGAGTCGACCTAAGTTAGGCCACCATTGAAAATCTGGAAGCACTGCACGGCTGTTTCATCTTAATATGGAACTCCCCAGCAGTGCGTATACACGATCCCGTTCCCGGGACTTGAACCTAGGATCTTCGGTCTCACACGCGAACCCTTAACCTCTAGACCACTGAACCGGCATCCAACGATGTTAATGTCTAATTTCAATCGATCCACGATCTCGTGCAACTCTATTGTTATTGTTTTTTTTCAGAAATAATAGTCCAGTTTTTTTGTTTGTTTTTTTTCTTGGTATAAACTATGGTCAGTACTTTCTTTTGTTGTGTTTTATTATGTACTTATTAACATTGCTCTTTGTAATATTCATGGTTGATTGATTGACATGTGCAATTGACCTCACTTATTATTATGGATAATAATATTCAATCTATAATACTTTCTAACCCTATAATGATTTACCTGTCAATATATGTTGTTTTCTGAGATTCATTCCATAGTTTTTGAAGAAAATGTACATAATCCTATTGTTATCTAACAATTATGTTTGTATAGTGTATGAATTTCTCTGTCTTTATGTATTTATATGTAAGATGTACACATATGAATAAATGAATGTTCAATGAAGTACTTTACCCGCATTTATGTTATTGTTAGTCGATTAGATGATATCGATAAAGATGAACTCAACTCAAAAGATTAAATCGATGAATGCCAAGAATTTTTTTAAAAAAAAGTTGCTAAAACATATCTGATGATTAAGTCAATAATTAGTTCTCTTCAGGTGAATAGTTATAACCCGGCAACAACATATCATTACGTTCATCTGTCGATTTGCATTCTATTCACTGACTTTGACAATAGAAAATTCCCTTACCAATCATGAAATACCTTTATAGCAGGTCTATTGGATGATGTTCATCTGATCTAACCGTAGAACAACTAATTTAGGTGGACTGAACACTCATTCTGCTACTAATTGAACCAGAGATGAGGACTAACATTGGTTTGTTGATGGTCCATCATTAGTCACTGATTATTTATATACTTACTCTGAAGACGAACTGCATCATCTTTACAGTTTGATAAACAAATTCAACGATACAAAATTAATATTGGAAAGTAATTCAACAATAAACTATCATTCTTGGATTATCTAAACATAAAAATTGAAGACACACGTATATCGAACCTCAGCTAATACTGACCACATCTTCAATTTCCACGGCAAAAACCTGACAACTCACATTATCATCTGTTTATAAACTCTATAAAAAGGCATAAAAACATTTCAGCGCAACTGTCATATAAAGAAATACTGGGAAAATTCTTAATGGATATCTTTCTACAAGACGACCACCAACAAGTCTTCATCAAATTCACCACTGAGTGCTAAATTAAACTGTGGAAATCAGTGACCAATAACTCCTACCCTACTACTGCATCAGCCCAGATATTCGATGCAAACTATTTAGGTTTTTGTAAGTATTTGTGTGACGTGTGATACTTATGTCGACAGATATAACTAGTATGTAATATCAATCAAAGTGGAATGCCTGGCAGCAGAAGGTTGAGAAGATCGAATAGAAGAGGACGGGGTCAGGGAGTGATCGGTATGAAAACGAATGAGCAATGAAGTCTCAGACGATTCAAATAAAGTATTGAGCCTATGATATTCATATTTTACCAAATAACTGTAATTTTACTTTAAAATGCATTTGGTTGTCTCCACTTGTGTTCTCGCTCACTACTGTGGTGTGTGCTACCTATATCGACATAAGTAGTATGTGATGTTAGTCGTGAACACAAGGTCTGGTAGCAGAGAGACAATAGGATCGAACAGTAAAGAATGGAAACAGGGTGTAATTCGTATGAAAATGCAAGAACAATGAAGTCTGAGTCATTTTGAGACAATTGGTGGACATTTTGCAAATTACGTATTTGATTGTTAAATTTTATTGACAAGTCCTGTAATTTTGTGTTAAATACATTCGATTGTCCCCACCGTGTTCTGTTCACTACAACTACAACTGCACCACAAGTAAAGCCAAGCCAAATATCAGCTGGAGAGTAGGCAATTTTAAGTACGCGACATATTAAATCGAAAAAAGTGAGCTTCCTCTTCGTTTGTGCCTATTGGAATATTATTTAACTATCGAACAGCACGATGTATCTTATTTCATATCAAAAGATATAAACAACTCTAGAGATGAATTCGACTGGACACATATTGAAATTCTGAACAGAAGCAACATAAAGAAAATCATACAGTTTTTAGAGATTTGGTAGTCAGATTATTCAATAACATTAAATATTTTGTGATATATTCAGTCTACTAGCAGACGTCAATAATAGATAGCTAAAAGGAAGATCATGAAAGCTGATAATCAAGGACTCCATAATCTCTGGTTGATTACAACTAGTCACATCATATGTCGATAAATTAGGCTGTTCTTTATATGTGAAAAAATTCCTTCAGCTCTATCTCTTCTACGTTTTTTGTGATGTATGTATCAAGGTAATTATTCTGTTTACTGTATAAAGTACTGTTTGAAAATATTCATTACTGTTGATTGTTTATCCACCCTACTAAAAATCTTAGGAAACAAAAATATTGTTCATATTTTGCAAATTTATTATCCAGACCATTCTCAATAACTGTACAATGCCTCTTGACGATGACGTTTTTACAAAATGTGTATATACTCTTCATCCAATTTTGTCAATGAATTTTTTCGTCTTCTGAATTGACTAGTTATCTACATATTCAACAATCTTCTTCTTTTTCACTTTGCTTCGTTTCCCCAACTCGGAATAGCTGTAGCAGAATTTGAAATTGCAACTTAGTAGCTTAAAGTTGAATGTTTTAACTATTGAGCCACAGTTACGCCAATTATTATTAGATATGATATATGTTATCGGTTTACCATTCACTAAGCAATTGAACATATGCTATGTTATATATTACTTTAGTTAAGTGAACTATCTTAATATTTATTTGATTATTTCATTGTTATTCATTTCTAAGGATGAAATAGTAGTTCTAAATAACCTGCGGGTAGTTTTGCATTGTTTGTTAATTGTTGCTTTTAAACTGATCACAAAGTTGTCTGATTTACGTATTCTTGTTTACAACAAAATGCATGATTCAATTATGTGTTTCTTAAATTATTGTGAGGTTGATTAATAAAACTCTTTATTTCTTACCTTGTACTGAATAATATTGATTGCTTTATTTGTAAAATTCACTTTTTCTCCTCTCACAAAATATGAGGATTTATATTGGAAATAGAAGGAAACTGATTGTTAACAGGGTGATCTCAAATAGTGTTAATGGTAAGAATATGGTTATCTCTCCCTGGTTACCTGTCGGTCAGCCAGTTATTAGGTGTAGGAAGGTTCGACTGTAACCAACTTGGTCTCGTGTGTTGTTATGTGTATGAGGGCTGGCGTCACTTCGCGGCTGCCCACACCTTGGAAGGGTATTTCTTGAGGAACCTGAGTAGGAAGGTGGATTATTGTTGGCCTTAATCTGGGATCGTGACCGCAGAGCCCAAGGGACAACCGCTTTTGACCGGCCACGCTCGGCCTTTTTGTGGGAAGATTTTAAGGTGTTAGCTCCGTTCTTCAAAAGGCCTTACCGTTGGAAATGAAAACCCGTGAAGTAAGGTAAGGTGTGACATTTTTAGGGTCAACCTTTTCTAACCCCTTCCTTCCTTGTGAGAAGGCAGCATCGCTGCAGATATCAGTTACACTAGGGAAAAATCTTACTTCTTTCACACCCCTCTACAGTCATTAGTACGACTTCGCCCTCAGACCGGCTGCCTGTACTGCTTAACGATACTTTTCTGCAAGTATCTGGGATCGAGATCGGATTAATGGTAGGGGTCTTTCAAACTTGGGTTTGAGTTAAGAGCCCAAGAGATAAATGTTTGATACCGGTCATACATAAGTTTTTGTGAGTAGTTTTAGATGCATTAGCTCCATACTTTTCAGGGCTCACTACGGGCGGAACTCCGTGGGCCCAGGGTAGAGTGTACTATTTTTAGGGACAACATTTTGTAACCCAGTGACATTTCCGTACAGTCAGCAGTACGCTTCCATCAACAGATGTCAATCATATACTATTAGTTTTATCGCTCTCCTGAAGAAACAAGTGTTCCAATCAATATAGCTCGATCGGGTCTTTTCGGTATGTAAGCGTGACCACCCATTCATGATAGAAAGTGTGTTTGATTTCAGCTACAATTATTATTAGCCCTGATCCTTCGTAATTAATCCACAATCTGGCAATGATTTGTATCGCTCCAAGTTGTCATACCTGGCATCTATCTAAAAGAACAAGAAATAGTGGTATTGGGAATAGTGGTGAACTAGCTAAGGGAGAAGATAATTTAAAAAGAATGACTGAAATCGGGAAGTAAAAAGTACAAATAAGTATCTTGAACTCAAAACTTATAGGACTCCACTATTGTTATCGGTATAAGTAATTTCAGTAATAAAACGGTAATCGACAGTGTAGGTTTACGCTTGTCTGTTTCGTCATAGAAATTAAGCACTGTTATTCTTTTCGTTCTTTCTATCAACACTCATTATCCTAGTCACTTTTCTCAACTTTATATCTTATCCTTATCACCGTCATAGCCATCCTTATATATGTATAATAAATTGTTGGTGAAGTTCACTCCTTGAAGTTTTCATTGAATATTATCAATGGTAGAGAAGATTTACAGCTCAGGCGAATATTTTTAATGTTGTTAACTTATCTGGTTTAATTTAATTACTTCATAAAGCAGGCCCTGGCAATGTTGTTCTGAATGACAACGAAAGCTCTATCATCAAATTATCTAACTTAAAGAATTCAACATCAAAAATAACTACTAATTTTACCATTGTGATGTTCTTATTTCGATAACTCTTTAAAATAATAATAAGTTTTTATTGTCTGTTCTAATTTATCATGGTTTTATTAACAATAACAATCAAGATAGAATACAAAATAGTGAATAAGGGGTTGAAATTGTTGTCTTTCTGGCTGGTTTCTCTGTTTCTCTCTGCTTTTTGTGGGCTATTTTATTCATATTTCATACTATAGAATAATGATTATAAAATTTGCATATACTGACGGCCAAAAGATAAACAGTTTGTGTGAACGTAATTTAAATTGATTTTGTTTTTAAAATACTAGGTAGTTAACGTGCTTTCTCAACATACTTCACATAATGTCGATTCACTTAGACTGATGACCATATTATAATTTGACTGATAGAATTCGATCAGCACTAAAGGAGTAAACACAGACATAATACACTACTTAGCGATAAATCAATAATAGGTGTTGTTTTCTATTGTTTTATCACAAACTGTTATTTAAAACATTACTGGGAACTCAAAATATACTCTGAACAGTTACGTCACTATACTTTGACATTTCTCAACAGTGTGTACGTACAATTCCACACTATATCAAAGTCAAGAAATGTGCTTTGTTGATTTCCGTCTTATTGTTTTTGTGTTCTAATATAACCATGCTCTCTATGGAATCCATTAAGTAAAAACGGATACCTAATAAAATTCCAAACAAAATATACGTCCACAATAGAACCTAAAGTAAAATCACCGACATCACCAAAGTACAATTTAGTCCTAAAATTGCAGTTAAATGTGATGTAACCTACGAGCTAGCGATGCGATATATAAAAAGCACCATAGAATCACGCAATTGTATTATTGTATTTTTTAAATATCACCTCCTTTTGTTTGATTCTAAAAGAGAACAGTGAAACTGTAGCGTCGGTTACTATGTTAAGCGCACATCACTTATTCTAGCTTCTGGACAGACCAATTTATTCTTCTTGAGTCACATTTTGACCTTGTTAATTATTTACTTATCGACCTTGACTGTTTTTATGTAAGCGTTTGTGTGTTCATTTCCTATCTTACTATCACATGTCTGTAACTTATTTTTGTTCGGCTATAAATATCGATCAACGCTTGGTTAAATCGAGTTGGCTCATACTCCTCAATTGCGCGTCTTTTCGTTTCGCTCTCTTCACTTCTCGAATCTCCTTCGCTCTTCCCTATTTGTTTCATCTTCTTGATTGCCTGTTCAAATCAATGAGTGCATGAAATATACATATTCAAAATCAACTCTCGTATTTTGCTTATTTAGTTCCATTATTCACTAACGTGGTTTAAGTCGATTATCACATACGAGGATACCTGACATATGTCTTTCAATAACATTCATACGATCCAATTGGAGTAAGATGTCGGGCCATTAAAGTGGTAAGATCGTTGATAACATCGACCGATCTAATTGACGTCAAAATGAAGGGCCCCACTAAAAAAACACTCTGTTTTAGTGCATTTAGTAGATATCAATCAATACAGAATGTTTTTCCAAACCTATTTATAGAATGACATCGAACTTGCACCATGTTTCCAGACTTCGTCTTTCACATATGTCAAAAGTCATAGGTACACACATCAACAAACCTTATCTTTGTGTTCAGAAGAATTTTGTCCAGCCTCTTAATTAACCATGACTTTCACCTCACTACATTTCTTAGAAAATTTTTAATTCTACTCAATTTTGATTTATAATTTCATTTTACATGATCTATCTTTCTTAATAATCTGATTACCTAATTTCTATTGTACTCGTTTTACTAATTGTGTACTGTTAACTTTACAAATTACAGAAAACATTCGTATTCAATTGCTTGATTTTGAAATGAATTAGTTCTTATTATTGTGCAACGAGTTTTATGGTTAACTGATTACGTAACCTTATCCTTAAATGTGTTATATCTTCTACATTTGTTGAACATCTTAATGATTACTGCTTTATAGAAAACATTGTTAATTCGACGAAGCACCATTTATTTACTGAATTGTAAAACCTATCTATTTTAGTGTAAAGCTCTAATGAGGAATTAATTGAAAAGAAAAATTTCTTCACCAGTATAGGGTTGTGGAGATTGTTGGATTTTTATTGAGACCGTGAAGCGATCAATGTTAGACCACCATTAAAACCCTGGAAGCACTTGACAGTCGTTTCGTCCTAGTATAGGGCCCGTCAGGGATGCGCATCCACGATCCCGCACCTGGGACTCGATCTCAAGACCTTTCGTCTCACGCGAACCCTTAACCTCCAGACCAAAGGTACAGTGTTAACATACGTTTCACCGGAAAAACATGTGCTATTTATCATTATCACTACCATTATTATTGTTATTAAAAACTCGTTAACACGTACATATTGGCGTACTTGGCTTTCAATCATACTCTACTTGTGATGCCTAGTGGTACTAACCCTGGTTACCCAAACCGAAGTAGGAGGGGTAGGGTTCGAACTTGTCACTTAGGGGTTGAAAGTCGTAAGCGTTAATCACCTAGCCACCACTCATAAAGAATGTAGATAGGTATGAATTGGGATGGTCACCTACTTCGAAGTACTTGAATACATTATCTGTTACGTATCTCCGTTACACTCTTCTGTTTTGGACATTTGTGTAATCGATTTCATTTTGTTTGTATATAAGTTTTACAATCCCGTGACTTCACTTAAAAGTTATTCTTGATTATATCAAAGTATTTTGAAATTGTCATTTCCGAGTCTCTCAGATGTTCGTAATGTATCTATTTTGTTCTGAGTTCTGATTTAATTAGGATATACAAATCATACGGTATATCTCATCCAGTATGTACGTGACAAGAATGGAATGAGTAATTAAGTTTAATTAGCGAATCGATTTGTAACATACACAAATCTTTAGTATTCATTTGGCATTATTTTTTAACCGGAAAAAGATATGTAGGCTGAGACATTAACTAGGTGTTCGAATGAATTCCTCTAACAGCTTGCCTTGTTTTTAACTTCTTACCTACCGTCTGACCTTAAGTCGACATGTGAGCCCTCGCAGTTGACATGCCTATACTTTTGTTACTTATCAGTATCATTTGTATAACGATAACCATCATTTCAATGTTCCGTGAAAGTGCAATATATAGCATTATGGGGATCAGCGTTGTGTATATGAACACAATTTTCACTAGAGATTTCATTTTCATCATTTGAAGCTGTCCGCATACATATTCCATGAATACGCAAGTAATGCCCATCTCAACCCCCTATATGAAAAAGACAAATAAATTAGAAATTGAAATCCTTAGAGAAAATTATACTCTCATATGCAGCATTCACCAACGAAATGAACGAATAGATTCTTGAAAATGCTTGATTACGTAAATATTGAGCAACGG
This sequence comes from Schistosoma mattheei, assembly GCA_944470405.2. Lineage (NCBI taxonomy): Eukaryota > Metazoa > Platyhelminthes > Trematoda > Strigeidida > Schistosomatidae > Schistosoma > Schistosoma mattheei. Next base: position 4,673,065 of record OX103947.1, read on the forward strand.
ATAAATAACATCTCCGCATCATTCGTAGTCATTCACTTTAACCAATCCTCTAGAAATAATTTTAATCTTGTTTAAACTATTCATAACTTATTTATTTTGAAAATCCTATAATCGTGAATTTTTTTTTACTAATAACTTGTCTAGGATTGCAAAAATGTATTTGATGGTGAAAACATAAATATCAATTCACAGTCACGTGAATATGCACAACCGTTTATTTCAAATGCATTAGATTCATCAAATAATCATGCTACCACACCAAAAGGTTGTACCATAGTTATTAATCCAGCAAATGTTGGCACCGATGGAATTGATGCAATGGAAAATAAAACTACTCTACCGTAAGTTTTAAACATTATTTAGTGTTTACACTGAGTTTTTAGGCTCTTTACTCGAACACTACTAGTTGAGTCAGAGCTTATAGCGAAATGTTACCTAATTTTCAACCTCAAGTAGTGTCCGGCAAGGTTGTTCACTATCTCCATTTTTGATTGACTTCATCATAAGACCTACTAATGGGAATAACGTCCTGTTTGATGAAGACACTGATAAAATACAGAGTCTTCTGGTAGCACTAAGCAACAATGCCAGAATGTTTGCAATGCGCTTCTCTCCCTCTAAATGCAAGTTGTTGCTTCAGGACTGGTCTGCGTCAACACCTGAACTAAGGATAGGGAGTGAAGTAGTCGAACGCGTTGACAACTTCACTTATATTGGAACTCTGATCACCCCTAATGAGTTGGTGTCTAACAAAATGTCAGCGCGGATTCGAAAAGCTCGTTTGGCTTCCGCCAACTTAAGGGACCTATGGTGAAGACGAGATATCTGTCTATCAATAAAAGAACGAGTATACGCGCGCCAGTCCGTTCTGTTTTAATTTACGGCAGCGAAACATGGCCATTAAGAGTAGAAGACATCAGTAAGCTACTAGTATTTGACCACAGTTGCCTTAGAAATATTGCTGGCGTCTGCTGGAATCACCGGGTAAGTAATAGTGAGGTTAGACGCAGGGTATTAGGGAATGATGGTAAATCAGTTGATGAGGTTGTGAATCTTCATCGACTGAGATGGTTGGGCCACGTGTTATGTATGCCTGAACACCGATTACCACGACGTGCAATGCTAACCGGTGTTGGAGATGGTTGGAAGAAAGTTAGGGGTGGCCAAACCAAAACGTGGCATCAGTGCTTGAGGTCACTAACTTCTGATCTTAGCCATGTTGGGAGATGCATACTACTTGGTTGGGGTCCGCGTGAATATCGTAAACAATGGTTGGAGACTGTGTTACATGGCTCAGAATCGATCACAGTGACGTTGGTGTATACACCCTTCGCCTTCACTCAATCCTTGCGATTAAAATTACTCAAAATTGTCTACGAACTAATTCTTTCTTCCTGTAGTATATCCTTTTATGCAATCTTGTTGTGCTAATGAGGTATGGCAACTTGGACCGATGCATATATGTGCCTGGTCCTACGTTGTAGCTGACTGACTTTGAGGTAGGTGATTGGGAAAGAGTATAGTGTAGGAACGACAATAAATCAGCCACGACGAACTTTCTGTCATTTCTTCACCTCATTGGAAAACTATCTCTAAATGGACGGTGTATGGCAAAAAAAAACAACAGTAAAACAAAGTTTAAGCAAATTTTACAGAGTCAATGTATCTTTTAATGTCCTCTACAAAGTACTTTTCCTTTCAACTGAAAAGCAGTGACATGTAATCCCTGTCCTCGAACCTTTATATGAACGAAAATAAATTCTTCAGAGTACCTGCATTGTCAGGGTCGTAGATTCAGAGTAAAGATTAGAGTTTTAGAACTACGGCTGCTAGCACATCATCTTCTATAATGCGGAAATTCTCTGTATTCAAATGGATGAATGTATTTACTTCAAATATCCAAGAGGTGTTATCTAACTTTCTTGTTTGTAAGTTATATTGCCACTAGCTTATTATTATGAATCAGGATTAAGCATTTAGGGATAAGATGTTATATAAAATGTACAGAAATAGAATAAAACACTTGGTACGTTTAACGCAATGATTTTTACTTTATGGTGGTTTTCGGTAATTTTTCGTTATAATTTTGAACGTTTTTAGTAATATACAGAGATATTGTTGCTTATTGTTATGGGTATTATTTGGATTTTATTCAAAATCTGAAAAGTCGCTTTCTCGATTACGATTGACTCCTATCTATACTATACTCTTTCACGAGTGGTTATAGTTTTTATTCTTATACATATTTTTTGTGACTTTGGTAATTCGTTTCGTGTTGTGTTTTCTTGTTCTAACAATCATAATAATAAACACTCTTCAATGTCATATTTTTGTTACATAATGGAGTTCTCTGTGGTCTTTGTGTTAGAATATACTTCACATAACTCATTCTCAATCAGAGCAAACGTCGAGAGTATGTGTGTGTTTTTATCAGCATGAACAACAAAGATACAGTTATGAATACATCAGAGTTTATGTAGAATTTACACAAAAAATCAAGGATTTTGATTTGTTCACTAGCGCACTCTTTTGTTGAAGATAGACCATTCACTGTGTTTTGATTTATTTCTGATACAAGCCCGTAATTTTCAGGGATCTATCTTACTGATATCTCCACTTTGAGGTCATTCTTCGGATTGGTTGTAAGGATCTACTTGTATCTGGTCTGCACTTACGTTTCTTCATGGGTTGAAACGTAAAATTCGGTAGACAAATAGCTGGAGTTTTCACCCCTTTTTTGTAACTTTTTAAAAACCTTTATCAGATATTCACTTACGTAAACCTGTTAGACCTGATGCTTGTAACTCACCAATTGATAGTATTTTTTCGCCGTTGTCAAAATTGAAGTAAATGAAACAAGGTTTAAATCTGTAATCTGATAGTTTAAAGTTAACTGCTTCAATTATTATAGCACTTCTACGTTATTCTCTTCTAAATCTGTTGTAACAAAGATCACGTTTTCGGATAGATAAGTAACTGTATGCGTCTGAGAAATAGTCCAGTTATTTCGCATAGTGCTTATTCACATCCTGTTCGATTGTCTTTATATAGAGATAATGCTTCCAAGACATCTATTACTTACAATATTTTTATGTTTACCAGTATTTTACGGCTGGGTCACATAATAGTTTATCACAAACTATAATCATACTTTTACAATCATTCAAAATTTCCACTATCTTAATTGTTGTATATTGAGAAATGTATGCAAATGTGTTGTATTGATACGCTAATCAGAGCTAACATAAATCTCATACATAAATTGGATTATTTATTTATTCAAATTATGTCACTTTTATTCCATCCTTAAGTTAAATGATATATGTGTGGATCTATCATCACCTAGAGGATTATATTTGAATAACATATCATAAGTTGACTTCGATAATATTCATATTGATATGCTGAAAAAAAGTGAAGAATCATTGGACATTTTGTGACTTTTCTTGTTATCTTTAATTAATTCCAATCCAATTCGCCGGTTACTCCTCGTGAAGGAGTACAAGCTGCCCTCCAGCATTCTTCATCGAACTCGGTCCTGGGCAATCCTTCCCAGTTATTTCCAGTTGCTATTCATCCTTTTCATGCCTACTTCCAATTTCCGACGCAGTGTGTTCTTCCGTTTTCCGCTTTTTCGTTTCCCTTCAGCATTTCAAGTTAGAACTTGCCTCATGATGCAGTTTGATGATTTCCAGAATGTATGTCCTATCCACTTCCAACATCTTTGCATAATTTTCCCCTTAGTTGAAAGTTGGTTTGTTCTCTCCCACAGTAGGCTGTTACTGATGATATCTGGTCAATGGAATTTACTATGCTGCATAGACAAATGTTTATACATACTTTTACCTTATTGATAATGGTTGTAGTAGTTCTCCACGTTTCAGCTCCGTATTGAACATTCTGACTTTGACGTTGGCTAACAGTTGTCATTAGAAATTATTCATTAATTAATTACTATTTTCAGTAATCTATCTGTCCAGTTAGTGATGATAATTTGTAAAGATTAATTCTGTCAATTCAGCTAATTTTTTCCGGAAATCACTTGCATAAAATGTAATGAAGTTGATCAGTCTTTACCTTCTCTATTTCTATTCTTTTTTTAAATACTTCCAGTATTTATTGAATTGCAAATGCGAAAAATCATATATTGCTTATTTTCAATAGTTGAAATCATGAGCCAGTTGAAGCTAGACCACTATGAAAAACCTGAAAGTATTGGACGGCCAGGTTTTCCATGGTGGTCTAGCTTCCATTGACTCATGACCTCAACTATTGAAATTACTATAATATCTACAAGAACCCCTTCTGATACTTATTTATTTATTCATTTACCTGTTTTAATCCCTTTTTTATTTTTAGTATATTCCCTTTGGTTTCTTTTTTTATTGTTATTGTTAACAATGACTTTTATTATTCTTTCCTCTTGTTATTTTTAGGCGTTACCAATTATTTAAGTATTTTGATTTTGTGTATAGATTAGAGAATATAATTTTGTACGTTTTTTCTCTTCACATATACCGTTGATGATTGAGCATGACATTATACAAGTCCCTGTATATATATGTGGGGAAAAAATAATTAACCTCTAGTAGGGTTAGTTTACATTTGTTTTTTGACTTTATTCCTATATTCTTTCAGTTTGTCATTCAATCATAAAGAGTTTCATTTCATCATAAAGACTAGCTATTCATGAGCTTGTAGGTATCATTACCAAGGTTTGATTTGATAATTTTGAATAAATTGAGCATTGAGTAGATTGTTATAAATAAATAATACATTTGTAATATCCCAATGAGTAGAAAAATTAGATTTTCTGACGTTTCGTGACTTAGTGTAAGCCACTTCTTCAGAGAATAAATAGTCAAATTAAAATTAATCCAAGTTTAAACTTGGATCTAATTTTTCTACTCATTGGGATATTACAAATATATTATTTATTTATTAACTATTCATGTTTAGAACAGAAAAGATTAGATAGAGAAATGTTGAAATTAAGGGATATTAAAGTATTTGAAAATCCATTTATCATATTTAGAATAAATGTGTTGAATCCTTCAGAAAAACCAACTATTTACTGACTATTGTGTTACATTTATCTTTAAAATTTGATTTTTCCGTTTGTTTGTTTTCTCGCGTGAAATCTACCCTCAAGAGTTGTTTTTTTCCGTTTGTTATAACTTGGGGGTTTGCGCCCCTATCAATGTACACAACGTAATGATACCGTCAATTAGAGAACAATGAATTGTTTTATCGACCGGATCAATGACGCATAAAACCCGTGGGAGCAGTTTAGAGTAACTATCGGTCCTGCTTCCTGTCTAGCCCAGCCAGTTAGGTTCAGAACATCAATCTCAGCCTCTGCGATATGAATCGTTTATTTCAAGCATACTGGATTTATATACCAATCAGACAGACCACATTGTACCATAAAATCGAAAACAACATTCGTACAAGATTTAGCCAAATTTGGCTGTGAATGAGGGAGGTAGTAATTAATAGACAGGGCGTAATTCAAGAATGGTAAATCGTATGATAATAGTTCATACGTCAAAATAAAGTTCATAATAAAGGAGACATGAATATGAAGTTTAGTTATCTAACAATGATACGATAAAAATATATGTATAGTATTAGTCCAGAAATAGATTCCAACAGTTACCACTCATTATTCTCATCGGACATAACACCTTTTTATCCTATTGGTCTATGACTTTTGGTATATCAACATTTTAGCCCTATTTTCAAGTTCATGCTACATATATTTATTCGTCTCTGTTACTTGCTGAAATTAATTTTCTTTAGTCTTTTCCAAATTAATCATCATTGCAAGATTTATCTATTGGAGTAGTTGTAGCGTGGGAACAAAAGAAAGTCGTAATGTACATATATCGAAATTAGACTGACGGGTACTACTGTTAGTCCATGGCACATTAAAATGTTATATAGTAGTTGAAACAAAAATTCGTTGATAATAAATAAGTGATCTAAAGAAAACTGTCAGAATTATTTCTAATCGAACCGTGATTTAATAGTTAAAGTGTGATGTGTACTACTTATATTGACATAAGTAGTAGATGTTAGTCGTAAACAGAAGGAGACAAGAGAATCTAACAGTAAAGAATGGAAACAAAATGAAGTTTGTATGGAAATGCGAGAACAATGAAGTCTGAGTCGTTTTGAGACAATTGGTGACTTTTGCAAATTAAGCATTTACTTTATGATTGTAAGATTTATTTAACAAGTCTTGTAATTGTGTGTTAAATACATTCGATTTTCCCCACTGGTGTTCTTGTTCACTACAAAAGTATTCGACTTTTTTGATAATCGGGTTTCAGGTTCCAATTTAGCATTGACAGCTTCACTTTAGGGATCCCGCTAGTTTCATTATCTGTCATTCAAGAAATGTATGGCACAAATTTGTCTGGGACGTTAGATCCCCAGAACTCACTTGGGAAAGGACCTCATTTTGCAATTTTATTTAGAAAATTCGAATTTCTTTGTTTTCGCGCCAAAGGCGCGCTTGTCACCTTCATGTCATATTTCCCACTGGGAAATATCCTAAATGCTATTGGTCCGTTGCGTCTTTTAGTATGCTATTTGGTAATTCTCCCCAAGGACGGTTTTGCACTGCATATATGCGTTTTGAATTATGTTTGTTGTTATCGCTCATTTCTGGCTGTTTCGCAGAATATACTTCCCATTCCAAGCTTGGACTTCTCCCTCTAGTTAGCGGGGCTGGGACGCATCAATAGCTAGCTTACTGGTCTTTGGTCACCGAGTCTTTTTCTCGTTCGCCGAATAAGTGAACTCGTGATAGCTTCAAACCTAGCAAAATTCAAGTGCATAAACGCGTATTTTGCTAAGGTGTTATTTTAAAAGTAACAGCTAATAATTATCAAATTTTCCTTTACCGCATAATGATTATAAACTATTATCAAGGTGTAGGTCATATCTTTTGTATAGAACCTTACATTGTCGTATTTAGTTACACACAGTACATGTAAATCTCAAAGTACTGCACACACAAACACTCTCAACTTTCTTGATTCTTGGTAGTCAATGTTGTAGCCTACATAATTTACGAAATGTTTGGATGTTGGATATATAAACACAAGATTGATAACTGTATGGTACTAAGTAAATGGATTTCAACCAATTAAATCATCGGTTTTTTATGACGTTTTTGAGAACTAGACAGTTGAATGAATTTTGATTAATTAACTTGTAAACTCTACAAGATAAAATATAACTCCTTAGTAACATTTAGTTATCTTAGCAACGAAGATAACTGCTAATCGGACAGATGAGAGAAAATTCAATACTTATTAATTCTTTTATGTAAGGAACCATATTGAAATTTCACATTGTTTCTTCATTTTCAGTTTATTACCAATCTGATAGCTTTCAGTTCTCATAGAGATAATGCATAACCTTTGGATGAGTGATTTAAGAGTCAGGTTACTTTTTTCAATGTAGTTGACTTTTGATTATCTGTAAATTGTTCTCAGAACTTCAGGAAGTTCATCTAGATGCTGGCCAACTATGGTTTGTGGATTATTCTTATTACTATTATCATAGTTGTTCTATAAAGATTTGTTTATGTTAAGGATTGTGTTCACCTCTTAAGTTTAGATTTAGTGAGTCACATTTCATCACTGACACAATTTATTAATTATAATCCTAATTAGTTTGTTTGTCACCAATGTGTAAGATTAATAATCCAATTAATGTTTCAGTAGAACCCCTCCACACACACACACACATCAGAAAACAACCTATTGTTGTAGTATGTTAGAAACCCTCCCCCAATTTATATACTCTTATATACGAACATTGTATACCGTCGTAGTAAATGACTATCTCCTTGGTCACTTAGTCGTGTTCGTTTTTTAATCCGTGATTATTACTATTGTATTTGTACATATTTATTCTATTTACTTAATCGATGTCAAAACAGACGTTATTACACTTAGCTTAACATTGCGAAAATAATTAACAGATTTCGATCGTAGCCTAATATCGACTACTGTTTAGCCAACTAGTTAATATATTGTTTGTAATGAAAATAAGATCAACTGGTAACTTCTTATAAGTCTTCTCCTAATAAAAAAAATATAAATTATGCATAATTTTACTATTCTAAAAAGAAAAAAAAACAAACACTGGAACAGGTAAAAATTGACCAACGATTTAATTTTCTTCATCCGTCCACATTTGTCGTGGCATAAACTTAATGATAACCAGTTTTTAATCCTTGATGTAAATATCTCAATCTTTATTGGAGGTTAGTCGCATCTGGATAAACTGATTTTTAACATCTTTGACTGTATTACAGGTGATATAAGTCTGGATACCTTGGATAACGTTAGTTCTGTCATGATAATAGGTAGTTTTTTTTTATTTGTAAGTTTCGAAATTACACGAAATTTAGATCTAATACGTATAAAATATTTACACAGCATTTAATAATAAGATTCCTGACTATTAGCGTTAATTACAAGATAAACTGTAAGTCTTGTAGTTAGTGTATAAATTTATAACATATAGTTACATACTTTAAGTTGCGTAATCGTTTGCAGCAGTGTAAGTGTATTCGTTTCTTCGCAGTTCTCAGCTTCTTCAACTTCTATACTTTTTATGTTTGTTTAAAGTAAAAAAACAATTTATATGAGATCTTAGATCGTTAGTTTAATAATTCCCAGGACAGAGTGGGTTGGAGAATGCTAGTCATCGGCCTATGCTCCATTAAGAGTAACAGGCGTAAATAAGTAAAGTAAAAAGTAGTTTAATAATTACATGAACTAATTTATTAGTTGTTGTTAAAAATTGACTGAAAATTCATGAAATGTTAATGGCTGTTTATGCAGCTAACTGAATACAAGAAATTGTACCGAGTATTTTCAGTATGAGCGGTTAAGACTGCATAGTTTATGATTAGGAAAATGCATGATATCCTATATTGATAAAAAACATCGGATGTGTGCTGTTCGATATATTTTCCGATCATGGATTCACTATCGAAATGATTAGTAATGACAAAAATTCTAGAAAATCGTCTATACTTACAATTCTAGAGAAATATTAAGTATTGTTAGGTGAAGTCTAACTTCCGTTGACTTGTAGGAGGTTTCTTTTTTTTATAATGTAAATTGAAACATGGTAAGTATAATGTTATAAGCTAAGAGCTTTTTGTAGATGAAAAAGATAAAAAATCCTCTTACCATAAACTTTGTAAGATAATCCTTTCCATATTTATTGAACACATAACTTATTTATTTTATATAAAGCGATAGCCTAGTAGTTGTAACATTTAGAATTTTATTCCATTCGACTTACATATTCATACTGTATGTTATTAGGAACAATTAGATTGGTACAGTAGCAACTCTCAGTTGAATGTTCATAGTTTATTAACCTGTACATAGATTACTGAATTGGTTTGTTTAATATATTGAAATTTATGTTGTTAATATGTTCACTGTTTACACTGTCCTTCCACTTACTTAATTCATTTAGTATGAGTTATATTATACATACTAGCTTAATTACATTATTAAGAGTAAACAATTCTATATTGATTACTAACGAATTGTCTATTAAAACTGTGCACTAATTTTTTTTCTTCACTGAATATAATACATGTTCATACTCGATTGAAAGAAAATATACATTTATATTCTATCTGTTTTATGTATATGCTTCTTTCTAAATGGCAAAGTCAACAAACATAGCAAACAGATCTATTGCATATATGTCTTTTTTTTCTCGAATTGGAATTAGCTGGAAGGTTAGATTATCAATTAAGGAGCACTGGGTAATAATTTGCATCAGTTTAAGACTATATATGGTGAGACTATAATTTATGGACGACCTTCAAGAGACACCAAAGTGACCTTGAGAGTGTCTACCTACTTATTGGAGCTAAACGAGGGTCATAAAGCAGTTTGAAGAATAAGGATTATGATTCACTGTTGATGGTTAAGGTTAGGAATTAGATTTACGGTTTTTCATCACGAACCAACAGCTAAAATTTCAAGACTTTGTTTGGCCAAATGGGTTAATGAATTTCGTGTCAAAATCCAAGACCTACTATCCTAAATCTGATTGGTTCGTCCATAACTTTTAGTCTCGCCCTATATATATACGAGATCAAAGTTCCACCATCAGGTCCTGTGATGAAAAATACATATTTAGACAACTGGAATCCAATAAGATTTCATCCATAAGTTTTATTCAGTTCGTACTGTAAAGTGATCGTCATCTGATTTCATCGTCTAGATAAGTATCTCACGGTCAACCTGGTTAGTTTCATAGTTCATGAATTATCAGAAGATCCATCTCAAAGTTGGTCATTAATAATGAATGGCTTGTAGTTTGTGAAAATTTGTTCATTTAAAGATGGTTTAACATTGTCAAGTTATAATCACAGTTTCGAACTTCATTTGATTATTGCTCCATAGACTGTTATCATATAATCGCAGGCATTATCAGCTTATTCTTATCTTAATATTCGATAAAAATCCTTTCCTAATCGGGTTGTTATTACCTTTTTTTGCCACTTCAGTTCTGGTCTGGTCCTCAAGGTAATCGTATCACTTAAATTCATAAGAAACTAGTAGAAGCAGGTTAGATGAAAATCCAATGAGGTTAAAACAAAACACTGCATAAGTTTATGAAAGCATTAAATACTGGACTGAGCTATATTGATAATTGCAGAGGACGTGGTTTGGTTTTGTATGATTTGTGGGCGGAAGTCCCTAAGGACACGGCTTAGAATCATTTGCATTCACCCTATCTCTCCCCTATGTCTTCAAATTCTGTTATCTGTAACTTCAAATTATATTCTTCAATGTTTAATCTTTCTCACCATACTATTATTTAGACTTCTTTACGATACATGTTATTGATTTCATCTCGTATTGATGTGATGTGAAAACTTCAGCTAGGAAATGTTCACTTTAGGATCTAGGTTTATTATAACTGATTCCATGTTTTTCAGACTTTAATCTGATGGCTTTTTTATAACCCTTTATGCATAGTGTTTGTATATGTTCGTTTTAGTCCAGTTGTTTTTTATCGCGATATCGTGTACATAGTAGGATTTTCTTAGTTTCAACTACTAGTTTTATTTGTAAATGATTTTCTCTCCACCACCATGGATTGATATCGTTCATGGTACTATGATGAACTAGTGAACAGTAAATAGCTATTTCACCTTAGTATGAGACGCTTCTATTTTGGAAAAACGCTTCCTTATTTTACCTATAGTCAAAGAATGAAGATCAACTCTGGACTGCAGGTATATCCAGCTGACGAGTCCCAAATAAAACGAAACTCACGTCTTGAATTCTATTGCTAGCCACCATCCACTTCTGGTTAAAACAATCCACAGGTAGTTTTATTCTCTCTACTGTATTGACTTTTAATTCTTTACCTTGCAGCCTTGAATATACTAAAACAGTTTTTTTCTGATTTATTTCAGAAAACAACCGGAACCTAATGAATTGGCAAATTATGAATATCAAGATAATGTTAATCAATCTAATCAAATAAATAAATTGATAACTGCTACTACTCTGACTAATAATAATAATATTAGTAGTGGTAGTAAAGATTCTGGTGCATTTGAAACACATCGTCGTCAACTGTCTTCTACATCATCAATTAGTTTAGGTTATGCTACAGGTCCTGGGACAATTGCAACTCCTTCATCTGCCTCTTCATCATCTACTGGCTACGGTTATGGTTATGGATATGCAGGTTCAGGAAGTTTAGCTAGTTATGCAAGTACTAGTAGCAGTGGAAGCAGTGTTGGTAATGGTCCAATTAATGGTAATTATTTGAGCACAATGCATCGTCTTAGTAATCAAAATTTAAGGAATCCATCTCTAACTGGAGAGTCTATCAGTAGTAACTGGTCAGGCTTGAGTTCTCAAGGTCAGGGTTAAATAATAAAACTACTAAAATCTTTGATTAATGATTTGAATATCTAATGTATTAAGTTTTAATCTATGTAAATTAATGAAAATATCATTTAAAATGAGTCGATTTTCATTACTATATAAATATTTACTACCATTGGTAAAAATATTAACTTGGAAATCGTTTATTTCGTTTCAGTGTTAGTTCAGTAAATAATCAAGTGAAGAAACTTGCTTATTATTATTCAGTATTTATGTTTCATAAATACTCTGTGCATAATAGACTCTTGTAATCAATGTAGAAATAAAATGATGTAATAGGCTAAAGCATATAAACAGTGCTTTAAAAACAGAGTCATTATTAGAAAGTTAATACTTACTTACGCCTGTTACTCCCAATGGAGCGTAGGCCGCCGACCAGCATTCTCCAATCCACTCTGTCCTGGGCCTTCTTTTCTAGTTCCATCCAATTCTTGTTCATTTTTCTCATGTCTATCCCATTTCCCGGCGTAATATGTTCTTTGGTCTTCCTCTTTCCCTTTGGCCTTAAGGATTCCATGTGAGGGCTTGTCTTGTGACGCAGTTGGGTGCTTTCCTCAATGTGTGTCCTATCCATTTCCAGCGCTCCTTCCTGACTTCTTCCTTCACTGGGATCTGGTTTGTTCTTTCCCACAGTAGGTTGTTGCTGATAGTGTCTGGCCAATGGATCCGAAGTATTTTATGTAGACAACTGTTAATAAGCACCTGTTTTTTCTGGATTATGGCTCTCATAATTGTCCAGGTTTCTGCCCCATACAGTAGAACTGTCTTGACGTTTGTGTTAAAAATCCTGACCTTAGTGTTGGTTGACAGTTGCTTTGAGTTCCAGATGTTCCTCAGTTGTAAATATGCTGCTCTTGCCTTGCCGATCCGCGCCTTCACATCTGCATCAGACACATCATGTTCATCAATGATGCTGCCCAAATATGTAAAGGTTTTTACATCTTCCAAATCTTCTCCGTCAGTTGTGACTGGATTGATGCATGCTGTGTTGTATCTGAGAATCTTGCTTTTCTCTTTGTGTATATTGAGACCTACTGCTGCCAAACTATTCGTTTTCTCCTGCATTTGTTGTTGCGTGTGCGATAGAAAAACCAGATCATCTGCGAAGTCTAGATCGCCCAGCTGCATCCTATCTGTCCATTGTATCCCGTGCTTCCCTTCAGATGTTGACGTCTTCATAATCCAGTCGGTAGAAAGCTAATAAATGGAACAAATTATAAAATTATTAATGCATGAGCATTCATTTCGTATACTACTATCGAAATTAAAGAAATCTAAACTGAATAGACAGTTTTACTGTACACAACCGATACCAGATGTTCACAATTTGTTTAGATTTCCATGTTGCCACTAATCTAGTAAGTAAACATCCTGTACATAGACGACCATTGAGTAACTTATTTGGTTTTCTATATAGTTCTACTTCATATGAATTTGTTGTAACTGAGTAATAATGCAACAACGATTATCGCAACTAATGGTTGTGCAGTGAACAAGAACACGAGTGGGGGACTATCGAATGTATTTGACACGAAACTACAGAGCATCTCATTAAAATCTGAGAACCATATAGTAAATAGTTAATTTGCAAAATATCAATCCATCATCTCAAACTTCACTGTTCCTTTTGCAAATATCAGTCCATTGTCTTAGATTTCATTGTTCATGCATTTTCCTACCAATTGCGTTCCGTTGCCGTTCTTTTCTTATCGATCTTCTACTGAAATGCAATATATGCTTGGTCACTGTTATATACTACTTATGTGGATATAAGTAACCCACACCGCAGTTGGAGGCTCTGGGCGACATGGCTCAGGATCGATGACAATGGCGTAGCTGTGTACACTTCCTGTCTTCCCTTAAACTATGCGGTTGAAATTATTTTATATCTTTCTATCAACTAATTCTTTTTTTCCTGTACTATATCCTTATATACACTCTTTTTTTATGTATTGCCACCATAGAATTAACTACTTCTATGGATTTGGTGTTCATCTTGTTGTGCTAATGATGTGTGGCAACTTGGACTGACGCATATTTGTGCCTGGTCCTACGTTGTAGTTGACTTACTGACTGAATGTAACAGCAAATAACAAGAAGAAATGAAGAATTTCACATTTGAACACTTATCATATTGATTTTTGTATTGGTTGTTTGAATCTTCCATTTGATGTTTAGGACTTCAATCAGTCAATCTCTTACTGTCATACGTACATTCTGTACAGATTGCCTTAATATCGCCTTTAGTCATAAACATTATAAGCAGAGATGGTGTTGGTGGCTAACAGTGGAATATCGAAGTAATTCTCACAGGATAGACATTTACCAATAAGAGACTGATCAATGGGAAGATTCAAATAACATACAAAAATGAATTAAAACTTCCACAAACTTATGGAACATTGTCAATCAAGTGTTAGTCATTAAAAACATCTGAAAGTTTATGTTTCACACTAATTATTCATTCATTATATTTCTCAATAATTGTAATAAAAATTTCCAAAACATTTAAAATACTAACTTAACAGTATAACACTATGTAGAATCTACATGTAAATGGTACTTATTACTTAACATTGTCATTTTCTTTCTATAAATTCAACACATTTATCGTAATTTTTTCTATTCTTGACAGTTTCTCGTGAAATTGTTAATCATTCAACTGTTGCTGTTAACACAAACAGTTCAAATTCATCGTCAGTGTTAACAACATCAGTACCGGGTAGTAATAATAATAATGATCAGAATAATGACGAAGAGTTAGCTAAACAGTCAGAATCATCTGGATTAGCTGCTATGCTACAAGAAGCTATTGCTGCACGTAAACGTAATAAAGAAAATCGATGTAATGATTCAATAAGACCAAGTATTAATTCAACTTCTTGCAATAATTCGGTAACTATTATCAATTAAAATATATGATCAAATTGATTAATTTGATGTATTCAATCATAATTTTTTATAGGTGTATACTTTTGCTACGGAAACCACAGAAGCTGATAAACAATTCATATTCCTATCGGATAGTAGTATGGTATAGGAACGAGATTAAATCAACTGCGACGAACTTTTGGTCAGTTCTCAACCCATCAGAAATCATCTTTTATAAATGGATAGTTAGTGAAAAGGCAAACAGTAATATCACATCGTGTAGACAGATTTTACGTATTCAAACATTTATATAAGTCTTCTACAGTTTGATCTGGCTATATATTGAGAAGCAATTATAGAAAAAATTTCCTTATGGATATTGATTATATGTTTTACCTAACCCCTAAAAAAGACCCTAGTAGTAGGGCTTTTATCACAAATTGACATCAGTTGAAATACAAAAATTCTCTATATTCAAATGGATGAATATGTATTTACTTCAAATATCCAAGAGGTCTTATCTAACTTTCTTGTTTGTAAGTTATATTGCCACTAGCTTATTATTATGAATCAGGATTAAGCATTTAGGGATAAGATGTTATATAAAATGTACAGAAATAGAACAAAACACTTGATACGTTTAACACAAGGATTTTACTTTATGGTGGTTTTCGGTAATTTTCCATTATGATTTTGAACATTTTGAGTAGTATACAGAGATATTGTTGCTTATTGTTATGGGTATTATTTGAATTTTATTCAAAATCTGGAAAGTCGCTTTCTCGATTCTAATTAATTCATCCTCATATTATACTTTAAGTAATACACTAAGTCAACTTACATATGTGTGCTCAAAACTTTCGTAACGTCGTGTTATCTTCTGTATACACTTAATTCCTATTTAGAGAATGATTATTGTCGTTTATTTTATAGTGTTAGAATTATCTCAATCTATTACAAGAATTTCGATGCCTGTCAATATCAATGTTGTAATGACTGTAAATCATATTCATTGATATCGTTTGATAAGTTTCACCAATTAAGATCTTATAATATTTCTCTACTACGTGTGCACTATTTTGGTTATACCCTAGCATCTCAGACTTAACCAGTGATACGCTTCTATTGGGAAGTTCATTTATGAGTTAAGGTCAAAATAAATTGTGACATCTATTTCTTCTCAAGATTTATTTTTCCACATTCTGTTGCCCAATTATCACAATAGAACAATAACACAGCAGACAGATAACTTCTGTTGTATGGTAAAATTCATAACTCAAACTAGTGTGGTAATACAGTTTAGTTTTCTGACTTCACAACAACATAAATGAGAAATTACTATACATGGAGATGACTACACCGTATGTGAAATAAAACTAAGTAATAAGCCCATAATCAATTTACATTAACTTATGGAAAGTAAGACACAGATCAATAGTTTATGCGCCAAACGAAAGCTTTCAACTAAGATGACATTAATGTACAGTAATCCAAGTGTCTTATAATTACACAATAAAAGCACAGACATTAATCCTTGATAAAATAATTCCGAAAGTTGTATTTTCACACTGTAACAGCTATCAAGAGTGATATGCTTGCTGCAAGACCCTAGAATTCAGTGTTAGGTTGCCAGAGAGGTCATGGGTTTTTAATTCCCGAAAAGTTTCGAATTGGAGTGAAACATCTATATGGTACACCTACTGTTTTCAATAGTTCTTCAGGTGATATCACTTCATGACCAAGGTCATCTGCGCGTTTATCTTAGTGATCTCATTCCGTGCCGATATGATGTGATAGTTTGAACCAATACACATATATCCTAGGTTCTATTTCGCTGATAGCTAACTGACTGACTAGTCAGATTTTAATTGTAATCTCCTGATTAAATAGTATAAAGAAACCTTATCCTAAATAGTATACTATTACTGCAGATTCTGTATACTTAAATGGATTAAATTTTTACGAAAGAAACTTATCCATTCTAGATTTTGTACATATCACAATTCATGATTGCCACAATATTTGTGAACTATGGAATTAAGCCTACTCTTTTATAGTTTATAATATATGTAGGATCTAACAAGTACATAGTTTAAATTTGTAGTTATTCCGTTCATCTACATCAAACATAAAATACATACTTAGAATATGTGTATATGAAATCCACAATTACAAAGTAGATTATTATTTAATCTGAATGAAAATTCTATGTATTTTGTCTATGAAATATTTCATAGTTATTTGGGAAAAAAACATTATCAGAAGGGTTTTTGTGAATATTATAGCAATTTCAATGGTTGAGATCATGAGTTAATTAAAGCTACATTGGAGTTCTAGTGAGAAGCAGTGACCAATGAAGTTCAACTAGGTCTGTTGTAAGATAGTAACTCACTGAAGACAATGGTGGATGTGTCGCTCAGTTTTGTGGATTAGTTGAAGTTAGACATTAACACCGCTAGATGCCGGCTCATTGGTCTAGAGGTTAAGCGTTCGCGCGCGAGACTGATAAGTCCTGGTTTCGAATCCCACAAAAAGGATCGTGAATGCGCCTGTTGAGGAGTCCCATACTAGGACGGGAGGGCCGTCCAGTGCTTTCAGGTTTTCCATAATGGTCTAACTTCAATCGCCTCATGAATTCAACTATTAAATAGTGACTAATTAGATTTTTTCTGTGACTGAAATCTGTTTTGTAAGTTTAAAGCAGAACTCGTATTATCTTAATGTCTTTATGATTTAATGTCACCCAAAGTTAATTGATAAATATATTTACACTGATAGTAGGGAGTGGGTAAAGATATACATTAAATTGTACAAAACATAATTCACTTTTGTAGACGCACACTTTATGTATGTATTGCAGTTTGCAATCAACTTAGAGTCTGGCACTTTTGTACGTTAACCCATATATTCATACCACATCATTTTGATGAGATGAATTTGAAAATATAAATACTAAAAGCGGTCAAAATAATTAGCAGCAATGATAATGTGAAAATTAAACATTTACAAAAGATACAGAACTAGAAACCATATCTGAAAAAGTACTGGGACTTAAGGTCTAGGGTAATATAAAGAGTCGACCCATCTGCTCGATTGTGGTTAATTTCGAATCACGTCACCTCAAATCTTTATTCGCTGACCACAACTTTAATTGTTTATATCTACCCTACATGGCTCAATCAATGGTCTCATGAGTCGATATCAACTTTTTGGTTGATTTCCATTACAGTTTATACAAATTATTATGGATTGCCATATTTCAATACACTTTTCTCTTTGTGTCAGATAATTTCAACTACAAAATCCCCGCCACCACCACCACCTCCAGCGCCACCGACATTATCATCAATTACTCAACCGAAAAATGACAAAACCAACCCAATAAAACGTACAGATTCTACACAGCAATTAAGAAAAGATTCCATTGATCAAAAATCTTCTATGCTAGCTGAAATTCAACGTCGTATACAAGCTAGACGACAATTAATCGATGCTGCTGAAGAAGAATGTGGTTTGCTTAAAAAAGATCATCATTTGGAAGTAATTAATTTGTCTCTTTTATTTCAAGATTAATAAGCTACCATTATTATTGTTTGTTTTTCTCAATCCATCTCCGGTAATTTCATAGACTGATGTTATGACTGTGATAACTGGAACCGATGAACATTTAATTATCAGGTTTTAAATTGTCCTTCTGATTCATGACGGTTTAGCTTTTTTTAATTTTACAATATAGCATGTTCATTGTTGTCATGACCTTAGTCTGACTACTTGACCCTGAGGGTAGAAAACCATCCTATTCGCTGACTAATAATCGACTACACGGACACTGATTAGTTAGCTAGAAAATAGAGAAGGGATCTGTGGAAAACCCTTGATTCCCAAAATGTATCTGATTCCAAAGGGTACACAAGCAAATATATAAATCATTTAACCAAAACACAATGTCTGAAAATAGGGCTCTTAGATTACGAAAATAGAATACAAAACCAGTGTTCAAATTACCGTAAATATCGAATAGATGAAGATATGACAGTAGTTCATAAATTTAACAAAAGCTTATAATTAATGTAATAAGACAGTTATCAAATTTTAATAATCACATAGCAAAATCTAAGTAAACTAATATCCCAAAAAGTAGCTTCCATATCATATCATCTTTTTTCCATTGTTCTCTTCACAACAAATGTACTTCCCATAAGATTTACAGAGATTCTTGTTTTAATCAAAACAAGGATGTGTCTAGTCTACTATTTCTTCGTGTTTCGTAAAATGTTTTCAATTGATGTTAAATCTTAAAATAAAAGAGCACTAGATAGTGCGGCTTTGTCTAAGTTTTAGACTCTGTAGTCAATGGACATGCATAATGTCACATAGGTTTGAGCATCAAGCAGTTTGAAGTCTCGGGATGAATATTTTACTTTAGGATCATCGATTTAGGTTTCCGTAGTTCGTATTGCTAGTGATTCCTGTCCCATTATAGATTTATTTGGACTTCATCTGTCTTAGTTTGTGACTAGAACTTCGAAAATCTATCTTACTATTATTCTCTACTGAACACTATTGACCATTATCTATCTAAATTTTTAGTAAATAATATGAACCTTAAACTATTCTTTTCATTTCACCATGAAAAGTCCATGTTCTTTTCTAAATTATATAAATTCTTCACCCTTAATTTTATCCACATTCTAGTCATCAAAATCTATCTCCATACCTTCTGAAAATACCGGTGTTATATCGACTAATTCGATCGATTCATCATTAAATAGGTAAGTTATTAAAACTTTTTTCAATATTACAATAAATAACATTTTTATACTTTTTTAGTATGAGTTATACTGTAGGAAGACGAGTTTTAACTATTCTTGAAGTAACCGTGACAATTTTCTCCTCATTTTTCATCAATATTCTAAAATTTTACATAATTAATCTATTAAGATTTACGCGTTTTCCCCGTGTGTAAATCAAAAAAAATATATTAACTTATAGATTTATTCATATATTTATAGAACATTTATCGTCTTGAAACTTTGTAAGGATACAAAAAGTTTTTCAGAAGTCTTTATATTGTTCCTGATTAGAGTTTAGGTCTAGAGTTGATTTATATGTTACATGCAATTTATACAGAAAGAATTGGATATTTGATGCGTTTAAATTGTTATTTTTCACAATTGATCACTGGGTGTTGATCAATGTCATGTATGTCAGGTCGTTCTTAGTGTAGATCGAATGCTATCGACCAAGTTGCAATGTGGCCACCAGTCTCAGTGACTCGACATTGTATGCACTATGTTGAGATAAGATGGTGGTTGGAGGCAGTCAACAGGAAATCCCGGACCAGGGTTTCGTGCTATTGGTACTCGTCAGCAAGGTGTACCTGTAATCTTGACGGAACTGGTGCTCCCTGACGGATTTCATTCCGTGTCTCCCAACTTCACAGTTAGAGACGTTACCATTAGGCTATCCTGGCTGCGACCGACTTCGTGTAGGACTGAGATGTATTCACACTGAGGAGTCCCACAATAGGACAAAACGGCCGTCCAGTGCTTCCAGGTTTTCAATTGTGGTGATCTAACATCAATCGGTTCATGATCTCAATCGAAAACTTAATAATCTCCACAACCACTATACTAGTAATCAACATGTGTTCACTAGTGACTAGCTTCGTAAGGGAATTCTCGGAGTTCTAGTGAGAAGCCGTGACCAGTGGAGCTAATCCTTGTCGGGTAGAGACAGGTATCTACCTCAGTACAACGGTAGTTGGTCGCGCAATTTCGTGGGTTAGTTAATGTTAGAAACTGTCACTATTGGATGCCGGCTCAGTGGTCTAGTTGGTTAGGCGTTCGCGCGCGGGACCGAAGGTCCTGGGTTCGAGTCCCTCGGGAGGGGTCGTGGATGCGCACTTCTGAGGGGTCCCACAATAGGACGGAACGGCCGTCCAGTGCTTCCAGGTTTTCAATTGTGGTGGTCTAACATAAATCGGTTCATGATCTCAATCAAAAACATCATCTTATTGTTGTTTTTACTCTGTTGACAAGAAAAATTACTTTTCATTGTAATTTGAAATGTTCTGAGCATTACACAAAAGTAATTAAGCTACTGGTTATACATTATTTAAAATAAAAGTCATTTTAGTTTTTGAATTTCTCGCAAAAAACTGAACAGTTGTTCTAATGCATCGGATTGACTCATCCTATGCTTTGATCTTATTTTGCAATTCAAATTTCATATGGCGTACAACTTGAATTCCAGTGTTATTTTATGCTTTCGATTTTTTGGTTCCATGTTCTCACAAATTGGGCTTCTGTTCCTATCGTCATTGGTGCTACCATTATTATTTCAGCTCTTGCTTATCATACAGATTTGCAAGAGATCCTAAAAATGGTTAATGAAGTTCTCACTTTTAAATTGAAAAATATACGTAAAAATGGTGTTTTATGTATAACATAATGCTTTCAGTTAATGTTATAACTGTAGCTGCTACCTTGACGTAGTGGTATGGCTTCCTTGTTATGATGACACAATCGAAATATATTGACTGGAACACTGGTTCCTTCAAGTCCTTCCATACTAAGCAGGTCTGTTTTGAGCAGTAAGACTAAAAGCGACGACGAAGTCGTACTTCTGATTGTACACGACAGTAAGATCAGTAAAGTGTTTCCCTCAGTCAGTAAGGATCGATAGCAATGCTGCTTTTCTACAAAGAAAGGAAGGAATTAGAAAAGGTAAACCCCAAAAATGTGACTTTCCAAATTACTCCATGGATTTTCGTCCTGGTTTAGGCCTGTTAAAGTACGGAGCTGACACATCAAAAACTTCCCATAGAAATTCCTCATGTGACTGGCCTTAAGCAGTTTCTCTTGGGCTTCGCAGTCACTAATACCACTATTAACCCAGTTCCTTTTTCAGGTCTTTAGAGAAGAAATATCCTCCTACGATGTGGGCAATCAACAAGTGACAGGCGTCCCCCATACCTCTAACAGCATTTGAGATCATCTTGCTCACGACGAAGTCCCTCCATCACTTCTTAATATCTCTATTCTTACTACCAATTTTTCTAGTATGTTGTCACCAGCTGTTTAAGCATATTTTGTTTAGAGACCACATAATCCTTACCCATGAATAGCTTTTATAAACAACATTTCGGATTACTTTCAATGTCTTAACCTGTATTGAAATCAAGAATTGGTCCATTATACTGTTGACAGTTGTATACTGGTGATCGAAAAGTAGAACTAAAACTAATTGAGATCATGAACCGATTGATGTTAGACCATCATTGAAAACCTGGAAGCACTGGACAGCCGTTTCATCCTATTGTGGGACTCCTCAGCAGTGCGCATTCACGATACCGCTCGCGGGATTCGAATCCAGGGCCTTCAGTCTCGCGCACGAA
Organism: Schistosoma mattheei; assembly: GCA_944470405.2. Classification (NCBI taxonomy): domain Eukaryota; kingdom Metazoa; phylum Platyhelminthes; class Trematoda; order Strigeidida; family Schistosomatidae; genus Schistosoma; species Schistosoma mattheei. The sequence goes on from OX103947.1 coordinate 4,695,298, forward strand.
CGCCTAACCTACTGGGCCACTGCGTGTGTTCCATTAGATCATGGTGATTTATATGAATTCAACAAATAAATTCATTCCGAAAAAAAAATATGTCAATTTATAATTTCCAAATGTTTGTTTTTTCTTCTTCTTCTTCAGCCGAAATGTTAATACATCTAATTGTTCCACAATATCAAATATTATAAATTCTGATTTATCACTTACTCGTTCAGAATTGGATAATTTACGTCGTGAAATTATTATTGAACTACGTAAAGAAGTTCAATTGGCGAAAAAATGAAATTATGGATTGTAAATACTTTTTTTAATCTATTCATTATAATTGTTGATGTTTCTATTGTCACTGAAATTTACCAGATAGTTAGGAAATATTTCTTTAAATAGATTATTTCAATTTTCAGAAGGATAGTTTTGTTAGGTCTATGAAATCTCTTAATTGATATGTGATTGGTACTGAAACCTAGATTTCAATGAAGCGTTGTGATGTGTGCTACTTATATTGAAATAAGTAGTATATAACGCGAGTCGGGAATGTAATGTCTGGCAGCAGGAGATTGGAAAGACCAAGAAAGGAAGAACGGGAGTAAAAATGCAAGAACAATGAAGTCCGAGACAATTATTGAACATTTTACAAATTAGGTATTATAGTATGTTTTTTTTCTATTTTACCAAGTAACTAATTTTGTGCTAAATATGATTCGGTTGTCCTCACCTGTGTTCCCCTTCACTACAGTGTCATGGAAACACAAAAGCTGCTGGTATGAATTTATTTAACCTCATATGATTTATTTACATTCAGATTAACAGTTAGACTTTTACAAGTTGAAGTAAATAGTATTTAACATCAATTACTCATTAACTTACTGTGTGAATACCTATTTACAAAATCATACAATTATGCATATGTAGCTAACACCTATAATGCATTGACTAAGTTGTGTAATTACAACTCAGGATGTGATCAAGCGTCATTAATGATTGGGAAAACTCAAATTCCATAGGTCATTCGCGCTTCAAGCGGCTAGGCCATATCAAGTTTTCATCACGAAATGATATCTGTGCTACATCTACTCAACCGCCGCCTATCTCGACACGCGATATTCCCCGTTATAGGAGGAGATTGTAACCGAGCTAGTGGCAAACAAACCAAGACTCGACATTATTCTATTCAATCATTGACCATTGGACTGAAACGTGTTAGTAGGTGTAGAAAACCTGATTGAGGGCCACAAAATCATCTTGACCAAATGACTAAAGACTTTTGGGTAATTTAGCTCAGAACCGATCACAGATGCACTCTATCTTCTTTTATTATGTGATGTCTTCTGTTCATTCTTTCTCAAATTTTAACTTCTATTTCCCTGATTTTTCTCACGAACACTGATATAAGCATTATCTCTACGACTTTGGTATTCATCCTGATATGTTATTTGTCTATGCTGATATGTTGTGACAACTATACCATGCTCTACGTTGACTAACAGATTGACACCAACTAGGAAAGTATTGAATACTCAAAAATGTTGAACAGTTATTTTATTCTAGGTTTAAGACTATTAGAAGTTAGTTTTTATCTGCTAGACAGAATCGATTAAAATCTTTGAAAGCAAACTGAACTAATAAGATTGAATTTATGTACTCAGCTACTTCACAATATTCCTTGTTTTTAAAGGCTAATGATTGGATTGATTATGCTATCCAATATTCTAAACTGAAGTGCATGTGTTTGAACACCATTACAATATAATAGTGAAAAGTTTCTTACTTTTAACAGGTATAGCCATGTAACTTTCTAATCTATGTAATTATCATTATATTTGATTGAAAATACCTTTATTAGTCACCTCCTACTCCATTACTGTAATAAACTATTATTATTTGCATTTTCAATGGTGAATATGAAAGATGTATGAACTTTTACATTTCACAAATTGCATCACTTCAAAAAAGATCTCAATGAAAACCTACATGAGTTTGTAATAGTTAAGTGAGATAATCGAAGACAGTTATTATGCGTCTAGTAATTATGCTTGTCGTTTGGTCTCAAAAATAAAACTGGCGAGACTCTAATTTAGGGACGACCTTTGAACAATCTTAAATGACCTTGACAATTATTAGCCAATCAAAGACAGTTAGTATAAAGTAAAAATATATTATAAGAAAGTAATGAATTACAGTGGATATTCTTCTGTTACATGATTTAAAAACTTGTTAAGGTTTGATGAAGGTTCAGAGGTTCTGAATTCATAATGCATACGGTATAGAAACTCATCCATATAGTTAAGGTGGCGAGATTCTAATTTAGGGATGAGCCACAAAGAAGCGTTCTAGCAATTTCTAGGTCACGGAGCCAAGTTCAACACTTGATGCTAACATACGATCAGTTTACAGCGGATTTTAGAGCAGATATGTTTATTGAGAGGCTACAACCCTAACCCTATGGACGAGTTTCTATACCGTATGCATTATGAATTCAGAACCTTTGAACCTTTATCAAACCTTAACAAGTTTTTAAATCATGTAAAAGAAGAACATCCACTGTAATTCATTACTTTCTTATAATATATTTTTGCTTTATACTAACTGTCTTCTGATTGGCTAATAATTGAAATTGCTCAAACGCTTCTGATTGACTCGTCTCTAAATTAGAGTCTCGCCAATATTTATTTATTATCATGCTGGATCCTGTGATCATCGTTATTATTTATTTGAGACCCAGTAATTTCGATTGATATTTTCTTTATACCTTATTATTGCTAAATTATTTCGTTTCTACAGTTTGAATGAGTTTGAGTTTAACACAATCTGCGAACATTGGGTTATATCCACATAATGTACAGAAAATTGAAATTTAAGTAGAATAATAATATATTTGTACAAAGATAAATATTGATCAGAAATAGAGATCAATTATGTTCATAATCACTAATTTATCATTCATAATTTTCCTTTTATTACATTTTTCAAGGTATCAAATTGTATAAAGCTGTTTAACTATTTGGACTATGCACTCGTTTGATCTTTGTGTACACGTTATTTGAATAAACACAACTGTCTTGAAAATATTGAACATTTGATCAATTTATACTATTTCACATTATAATACAATTCTATCACCAAATTGAAATTTGTAATTATCTATTTGTTTGTTTGTCTATTTTTTTCTTCTCTATTTTGTTTGGATTGGCTTCTAATACTTTTAAAATCTTTAAAAACGAATGAATTAATTGCACATCTCATTTTTTTCACATTCATTGAATGTGTCTAATTCTTGGAATGTCATTTCTTTTATGTTTTACATCTGTTAAAACGTATTATTACATTCCATTTATTTATTAGTTTTCTTTGTTTTTGTTTTTTTGCTTGTCTATTTATTTATTTATTTATATAAATATGGAACATAATAACACATTGTTCAGTAGGATAAATGAATGATGATGGGCTTAGTACTTTCTGTCATTTGTTTAAATTACCTCATTATGATACGTTTAGTAGCGTGGATACTACTTCTTTCTAGGTTATTTCCTCAATTGTGTATGGTCATTATTTGAATCATCTATACTCTTCGTAATGTATCCATACAAAAAAGAAAAGGGAGTATATTATAAATTTCTTTTTTAAATTCTCAATATATTTTTTATTTAAATTGGATTAGGCTTTTATTATTATTATTAATGCTACTCCAATTGTCGATTTAATTTTATTATTACCTCATATAACTAGTTGAAATTTGTTATTTGGTTCTGTGTGTGTGTGTGTGTGTTATTTAGTCATTATTCGCACAATTATCTATCCAATTTGATTGTTTAATTGAGAATTGGAAGTCATATGTACTAGACGGTATTCTTACATTGAAAAACAAACAAACATGTATGCATGTACAATAGCTGAGTTTTTGTTTGTATTTTTCATATTCGTAATTAATCTCTCCTTATTATCATGATGTATCCTGTTTTGATTTCATTTTATTCATCTTTTTCACGTATATTATATAGTGCCTCAGAGTAATTGCAAATATACATATATGCATTGTAGAATGTTAATTACTTTCCTTAATTTTCATTTTATGTAAACACTTTCTTGTTTATCAGTGTTCTTTTAAAATGATAATGATAAAAATACATAAACATAATATATATTCTCGCATAATATGGTCTCATTTAATTAACGTTGATGGTAGTGAAGTAAGTCTTGAGTAGAAGTCATCATTTTCAATGGATAATAGGTATGTCTATAGTACGGCATTTATAAGAAGCAAACTAAGTTTAATTTTCTTGAACAGATAAATCACAATGAACTATCTGTATCCTTAATGTTTTAGGCTTTTAGTAGTTGAATAAGAAATGTAGTTCATTGTAAAATTGAGTTATATAACTTTATTTCGATTATGGATGTTGAATTAGTAGTCTTTATTTAATATTTAGGGCAATAAAATGTCGTTTCATTGGAGTCAAATATCAACAATTTCTTCTATTGGACAATAATGATATCTAACTATTCAAACCAATGACTAACAAAATTCACACGGAAATGATTCAAATTGAACATTTTGTCCATTGTAATAATGATATAAACTCGGATTGTAGATCTTCTAGGGTTACCGCCGGTCGCAAGCCCGGGTAAAAGGAGGAGGGTTGAGCATGGGGTCCGCAACCCGTAGAAAACAACATTACCTAGGAAGCGTTAGCGAGAAAAAAACTAATTAAACCATCTATACTCTAGCCTGGGAATCGAAGGGTCTTCATTTAGAAGAATTATGACGCCTCACGATGAAAGCCAAAATTCTTCGGAAATCATGAGGCCGGCAACCGTCCAAACAACTGGAGAAGCAATTAGTATCGGTATATGGAATCTACAAACAATGTGGGAGACTGGAAGGACCAGTCGAATAGCAACAGAAATGAGTAGATTCAACTTGGTGGTTCTCGGAATCAGTGAAACCCAGGCTGGACAGCAGATATTAGATTCGAAAGAGATTTTGTTGTACTCTTGTCATGAAAAAAGTGCTTAACACATACAAAGAGTCACTCTGATGCTATCCAAGGAAGCACGAAAAGCACTCAGGATGGGACTCACGTGGATCGAAGATCATAAAAGCATCCTTCAAAACAAAGAAGGATGGAATCACAATGAATGTTGTGCAGTGTTATGCACCCGTCAACGATAGCAATGAAAGTGATGAAGATCGATTTTATTAGAAGCTCCAGTCAATCGTAGAGAATTGCCGAGGAAAGGGCCTGACCATCCTGATGGGAGACCTAAACATCAAATATGGAATGGAAAATACCGACTATGAAGATATCACGAGCCGATATGGACTGATCGGGAGAAACGTACGAGAATGGCGAGAGATTCGCAAATTTATGTGCATTCAACGAATTGGTTATAGGCGGCACAATATTCCCACACAAACGCATACACAAAGCTACATAAGTCTCATTGGACCACACTACCGAGAACCAGATAGATCATATTTGCATCACTAGGAAATTCAGAAGGTTAATGGAAGAAGTGAGAACCAAGAGATGGACTGACATAGTTTCAGATCACAACCTGATGGTTGCCAGGATGAAACTGAAGCTAAAGAAACACTGGACAGCTGGGTAAACAGCATTACAGAGGTTCTATATAGCCCTCCTTCGAGATGCTGGAAAACTCGGTGAATTCAAGATAGCTCTCAACAACAGGTTCCAAGCCTTACAAGATCTACTCAAGGAAGAAAAAACTACTATGAAGGACAGCTAGAAAGAGATCAAAGGAGCACCAACTTCAACGTGTCAGGAGGTTCTGAACCGCAAGGAGCATCGTCATAAGGAATGCATCTCTATGGAAACCCTAGACACGATTCAAGAGAGGAAGTGTGAGGATCGGAGAAACATAATAAATGGTAATTTTGGGATCCTTTTATGGGTCAATACTAAACGTATATTTTTATTGTATAATTATGATATGATGGAAAGAAAAATCAATTTTCGATTGATTTACTCATTATGAGTTTTATTCAATATGAGGATCATTCAGTGTAGTATTTGATTTGTTTTCCCAGTGTGATATTTTCTTCTGTATATTATGTGATATTCTTTTATTCAATTGAAATGAACTATGCTCAGTAAGTGATTTGTTATAACTGAGTATGTGATTTAACCCTAATTATTAATCAAAATGGATGTAAAATCAATATATAAATCAGTGTATTTTAGACTATTTTGATCATCGTCGTCGTCGTGTTTTGGGGCTAATAAATCATCACTTATACCAGTCTTGTGTTCTTACTGCACGCCGTGGGAATTGCAGGGGTTCCTCGTTCTGAGTATAAGTGATCAGCGCTTTTTCCGGCACAACAATTGCGACGACCAAATACAACAGGAAGACAGCAATTAACAACAGCCGAACAAGAACAGACAAAGTCAAGGCACAAGCTGAATACACAGAAACAAACAAGTGAAGAGCTTCACTAGAGCTGAGAAGCAGAAATACGTGAAGACCCAGCAGCGACAGTGGAGAAAGCTGCGACAGAAGGAAATGTGAAACAGCTATATGATACAACGAATAAACTGGCAGGGAAATATAGTAAACCAGATAAACCGGTCCAGGCATCGAGTAAGTAACGCAGTTGTTAAGAAACGGGTACTAGGTAAGGATGGCAAATCAGTTGATCAAGTAGTGAAACTTCATCAGTTGAGATGGATGGGACACGTGTTACGTACGCCCAACCACCGACTGTCTTGACGTGCGATGTTCAGTGGTATGGGAGTAGGTTGGAAGAAAGCTAGGGGCGATCAGACCAAAACATGGCACAAGTTCATGAAGTCACTGACAAGTGGACTGAGCCATGTTAGTAGGTGTACACTGCCTGGTTGGGGACCGCGAGATGATAGCAACCGATGGTTAGAGACCTTGAATGACATGGCCCAAAATCGTTCACAATGGCACCCACTCTTTGTGTTCTCCCAAATTCTAATCTTCTGAATTCTTCATGTCCTTTTCTTGTTTTCTCTTTCTACATTTATTTCACTGGATTATACTCCTTGAATAACATCTTCAAACCCTAATCTTCCCGATTACTGCTTATACTCTTACTTCCTATATCACTAGGGGATTTGAATCGACAACTGCATCTCTGTGCTAATGTGGTGTGGCAACTCGAACTGATGTACGTACGTACGTACGAGGTTCTACGTTGTTACTGACTGACTGTCTGACTGCTCCAGGACAAAGAAGGCAAGCTAATCACTGAGATTCAAGAACAAAGGGACAGATGAGTGGCACACTTCGAGTAACCCTCAAATAGACCAGCTCCGTCGAATCCACCGGATATCGAAGTACCACCTACAGAGCTTCCTATAGATATCACTGCATCAACGATCGGAGAGATCAGGATGGCCATCAGAAAAATTAAGAGTGGGAAGGCAGCAGAACCTGATAATATACCAGATGAAGCGCTGAGGTCAGACATAGAAGTAACTGCAGACATGCCCCACATTCCATTCAGGAAGATTTTGGTGTAAGAACAATTGCCGACAGACTGGAAAGAAGGACACTTCACCAACATACCAAAGAAAGATATGAGTAAGTGTGAGAACTCAACTACAGAAGCAACACACTATTATCGGTACCAGGAAGTGTCCAACAGTGTTGCTGAACCAGATGAAAGATTCAGTTGACGTCCAGCTTCGAGATCAGTAGGCTAAATTCCGTGAGGATCGGTTGTGCACAGACTAAATCGCGACATTAGGTATGATCGTCGAACAGTCAGTTGGATGGAACTTATGATCATACATCAACTTCTTTAACTACGAGAAGGCGTCTGACAGTGTGGATAGAACATTATGAAACTTCTTTGACACCATGGAGTACTTGAGAAAGTCGTCATCGTCATACAGAATTAATAAGATGCACTACTCTGCATAGTCGTGTCAAGAACTAATACAACCATCATCAAAATGGTACAAGTAGTTATAAAAAATTGTCTACGAAAGATACTCAATGTCCGTTGACCGGAAACCATCAGCAACAGCCTAATGTGGGAGAGAACAAATCAGCTGCCAGCTGAGGAGGAAATTAGGAGACGTTGGAAGTGGATAGGACATACATGACTGAAATCACCAAGCTGTATCACGAGGCAAGCTTTAGCTTGGAATCAGGAAGGGGACGGAAAAGAGAAAGACCGAAGAACACATTACGTCGGGAATCGGAAGCAGGCATGAAACTCCGCCTGTAGCTCTTCTAGAGTTACTGCCGGTCCCAAGCCCGGGTAAAGGAGTAGGGTTGGGCGTAGGGTTAGCGACACCATCCTGTAGAAAACTAACTCTAAAGAAACGCTAACCCAAAAAAAATAATGAGAAGGATGAATAGCAACTGGAAATAATTGTCTAAAACAGAGTTCGATAGAGGATGCTAGTGGGCGACCTATACTCCTCCAGGTGGGATACACAGGCCTGAGTAATAAAGTAATAACGACATATTTGGACTTGATAACTAAAACTTAATGAGGAAGTCATTAGAAACAATTGTTCTTTCTGATGTTTTTCGCTCATGCATAATTATTTAAGTATGATTTTTTTATAATTCATCTATGGAGAAAGTATCTTTCGAAGACATCAAACTATTTAATGGTTTTTTTAATAAATTGAAATTCTGTTGAAAAGTAAACAATGAGTGTACAGAACAACTTCAAAAGTATAACTTCAGTTATTAGATTCATCTTGCCTTTCCTCTTCATGGACTTTAGCTGCAGCATTTGCACGTAAAACATCACCAGATTAGGGTATGGACGTTGTTGAAATAATGGTCCCGATGCAGTGCTATCTACACCTGTCTTAGCCGATGGTGCTCCAGTAACCCCTTCTAAGCCTGAACTCCATGTACCACGTGGTATATCACCATAAGACGCTGGATCCATTGGGTCTAAGGGTCCGAGAGTTGCTGCGCGACCTTCAAGGAAGCATAAGAAAAGTAATTAAATATGACAGAAAACGAGGTCTGTTAATATCCTACCTCGACACTTCTGCGCTAAAGTAGTGACGACCTACAGTTTCGATTAGACATTTTATAACGAAAGCTTTAGTCAAACTGCATGGATTGAAGACTTTGCAACTCGGCAAGAAAATCTGAACTAAATTATAAATATTAGTGAATGCATTTAAATTAATAAAGAATAAGCTATTACACCAGACCTTAATGTTTTAAATGTGTATATGTACCTCAAATAGGGATTGCTATACACAAGCAAAGGCAGTAAAAATTATCAAGGCAATGAATTAAAACGATATTGTCGATGCAGTCCAAAGATAGAAAATAGTTCTAGTGCTACTTTGACCGATTAGGAAGATCTACTTAGAATCTCAAGCAATAGATTAAGACTAGTTCGAAAACCTCAGTCAGGAAATTTGCACCCTACACGAATTAGATCAACAATCAGTGACTATAGGTTGATTATACGTTCCGGCCTGGCCATCACTAGCTTCTCAAATTCTATGTTAGTCATATGAATTATTGTTAACCCCCCCTGAACACTAACGGGACGCTTGACTTCCTAGGACGAATAACAACGATACTGTAATATATAGGATTGACATGCAATACTATAAAACGTACCCAGAGATTAATCTACCTAACGTCCACTCAGCTCAGACTAAGAACATGTTATCAGCCTGGCTAACACATATTATGAAAAATACACGTGATAGGAAAAATACACATTACAAGTCGCATATGTTTGACTATCTACTCATCTTTCCGTGAGGTCAGCTAATCGCCTTCAAGTTCCACCTACACAAAACCGGCATAAGACGTCAATGTCGCAAATTGCTAAGGATTTGTAACACATTCGAATCACGTTAGTCGGCAAAGGTTTACAATCTCATATATAGCCAGTACTCTTTGCTTGCTCCAACATTAATAACTCGTAAGGTCAACATACTCAAGTAATGCTTTGAATTCATCTTGTTTTTTTCTAAGGTTATGCTTTACAACAATAAATACATATTAGTGTAGAGCCTTGAAGAAAAACTAATCGAAAAGGAATGCTTTTTCGCTCTCTAATTGTTAGGGATGAAGAGGAATATACCAATAATTATCGTGTTAAGTCTAACGGTGACCTTGGACTTTAAATGTACACTCCTATTGGTCGATATTTGTTTCACTTATTAAATATTGTGTAAATGTTGTTTTCTATTTTATAGTACGATGTGGTTTGTTTGTTTGGTATATAAATGGAGTGTCTGAAATATAATGATTCATATCTCAGAGGCTGTGACTTGCGTTCTGGACTCAACTGGCTGGGCTAGGCAGGGGAGCGGGACTAATCAGGGCTCTAGGTCGTTCACTACGTGTTTTACGTGTCACTGATCCGATCAATAAAACGCTGCGCATCTAATATGCAGTCCCACACGTTACAACGCTAATAAATGTCCAAATGGAAATTTTCGCTGTTATTTATTTGTATTTCATCTTAAGCATTGTGTTATTCGATATTATTGTTCTGTAGATTTACTTGTTTTTGTCGGTTGTATTTCACCAACTAATGTTATATCTGGTATTTCTGAGCTGCTGTTTTTGTCTTGTTGATTTTCTTGTAACATGTTAGAACGAAGCATGGTAACTAGGATCTACAAATGCTTGTAACAAACCCTGTGATCTTTATTAGAAAATTACTGGATAACTGTTACTATTTAAATAATAACGCCGAGTCTACTTCATGGAAGTAATAATAATAATGAAATACTTCTAAAAATATTGTATAAATCCACTTACGTTTTCTATCCCTATCTCTATATCTAAAACGATTATTATCAGATGTCTCTGCTGGTTGATTCCAACCGCGTGTAGTAGTACCACTAGCGTGATCATCAGAGTGATTTTTAACTTGTGACGGAAACAATGTAGATGATTCAGATGGTCGGTTCCATTGGGTTGGAGGATAGATTAGATGAACTGGTGGTGGTGGGGGAGGAGGAGGAGGAGGAAATGTAGGAGGTGGTGGATGCTCATCTCTAGAGTTTTGTAAGTTAGATTCCATTTCAATATTTCGGTTATGACTGTTGTTATAATAATTTTCAGTTAAAGGAACTCCATCGGGTGATTCTTCATCTTCATCAACTTCATCCTCTAATTGATTGTACTCGTTAAAATTAGTTGTATCAGATAGTTTTTGTGTTACAGCCTCATGTTCGTTAGTTGATTGGTTGAAATCATTATAATCATTGGATACACTTCTCTGGTGATTATTTTCTGATTCAGCATCCTGCCAGCGAGATGAATTATTTCGTCTAAACAAGGCTCTATTAGTATCATGTTCAGGAGATCTAGATGTTTCACGTCTAGATCGTTTAGATTCTTTTATTTCATCAGAATCATTATCTTCACTTTCGCTGCCTGATCGATTACTGCCGGAATCACTAGATCTACGCCGTGAATCTTTTCGTTCTGCTGCTAAAACTGCAGCAGTAGCAGCTTCAGCTGCAGCTCGAGCTGCGTCACGTTCACGTAACGTATTGGCCCGAACAATACTACCAGGTTGACTGATTTTAGCACGCGGATGTAACGGAGACAACCAGCATACATCATCTGTTTTAGTATTCCAGTAATAAAATCTGTAAAAGAGAAAAATACGTCGTCATACATCAAGGACAATATTACCTGATGATGGAAAAAAAGAGAATTACAGATTATTCAATGACACTATGGGTTATTTTAATTATCAATAGAAATAAATTACATTAGTTTAGGTAAGTTTTTGTCAACGCTTACACTTAAGAAATTCTTAAAGAATTATTAGCGTCAATGAGAGCTCGTTTCTAGTTGTAAACTTATTTTTTTAAACCTTTCTAACTATATTGTTACGTCAACGTTGTTAGCGTAAACCATGCGAAACTAAAAACTGGTATAAGGGTTAGTTCAGTCCATTACACGTTAACTTAATTGAAGTCTATTAAATAAAATGTCTCCTCTAAAAACCTAACAACATTAGAATTTTCAATTACAGACCAGTATAAATCACCAAAATTACGTGATACATAGCATTGTAATAAGCATAATAGAAATGTCTCAAGTTCAACAATAATAATATCTATCCATCAAAGAATTATATCAAAAACGCTTAATTATTTCAATAATGGAAGGTTTTTCATTGTGAAAGCATATTGGCTGAAAGACTATCGAAAATCATGAAGCAATAAAGTTCTGTTTTGTCCTAGACCGGGACCCTCTGGCAATGCTTACTCTTGACCACCCATAGGATGGAAATCAGAATTTTCAAGTCTTACAGCCGGTACATTTTAAAACCAGTGTTGAGGATTAATTTCGTCATGGTAAAGTAATAACAAACCAGATAATAAATGTTGGACTTACCTTCCAGTCACTGGATCACCAACTTCAATCCAATGGCTTGGGAGTGGGTAACGACGTAGCATTCTGCTTTTCAAACGAATGTTTGTTAGATCAGGGTTGAACTTTCTTCGCCCGTATCGTTCATAACAATATGGTGAACAAACATGATACGGATTAGTTTGACTAGGGCACTCAGCACATTCATGGATTAAAACCCCATTCTCGATAATAGGTACAGGACTGACCGTGTAACATTTCTTAACGTTAAAAGGCTGATCAAACGATACTGGTAACACTGGTTCACTTTCTTCATCATAATTCTCAGCAAAAACTTCCTCCACAGCTAAATTCCAGTCAGTGGCTATAATTAAACCTACCTTCTTCCTGTGGACCGGCGGAAACAATACCACGTTTTTTTAAGTCGAGCAAGAAGGGCTGGTGGAAGAGGCATATTGGTATAAAGCTATTCTAAAAGCCAGAACACGTGTAGATGGAACAATACTTAAATAGGAACTAAATAGTTTGAATTATTAAAAAAGAATTATTAGCAATATCATAATAATGAATACCATACACGTGGTCTTACAAGCAAGATGTTACATTCACCTTATATGAGATAACTGATGATGGATATTTGGAACATATGAAAAGCTAATGTCCTCCCTTAAAGTGTAGTTTCAGGTCGATGGGCGTGGCTTAGTGGCTGATCAAACCTATTTGCCAGCATCCTATCAGAAGTTCGAATCCCGCTTCAACTATTTTTTCTAGGTTAATCGAGTGGAAATATTAGCTCTCGAATATGTGCAAAACTCCAGTTGATTATTGGAATACACTTTCATGAAGAGTTGTGTTTTAAAGCTATCAGACGGTTTTGCCTGGCGCTTGCCGCTTTCACCACTTTTATTTAAATAATAAGGAATGTGACCTTAATTAACTCCTACTTTTCTGAAATTTCTTGCTTCTGAGTTCCGAAATTGTGGATGAGATACATTACACACTAAATCTTACTAACCAATGATGATGAAAAACTCAGTATCCTTAAAACCAACAAACACCTTGACCTGGAACTCAAGAATATACGGCTCCTCAACAGAAAAGTCTGTCGTAGGTGACGAGTATGGAATTATGATCCAATCAACCAATAAATGGGAAATGATGGCGAACAAAGTGGAAATAAAGGGGAAAATGCGTTGAAAAACAAAAGGGGAAATAATGGGGAAACGCGCCAAAATGTCTGCTTTTTCGTCTGTCTGGGGGAAATAATGCGGATATTCCCCTTTATGTCCCTCTGTGTTTCAAATGTCTCTGAATTGTCTCTTCTCCTAAATATACGCTGAATTGTTTACTCTTCGCCTAAATATGCACCAATTTATCTTATTTTGCTTCCACTTTTAAAAAACTTTTGGCATAGCCCCAAACGTCTCTTGTGTTCGTCTTTATTTCCACAACACACCACACGAAAACTGCCATCCACGTAAAAAATGGTATATGTTTAAAGAAATTTATTGAAAAGAAAAAAACGTAATATTGTACAACATTATGAGTGGTCGGCAGGTGCTAGAGTATCAATCGTCATGCACTTTAATTGTAACTGCCAAGTCTTATTGTAATTTGAAAAGATCTACAAAAAGGACAGTTGATGTATTATTAATTAGACACGTGTACTTAATTGCAAGTACATTTAAGATCAAACAGGCTTTCTCAACACTTAGTCAAAGAGTTTCTCATGCAAGTAAGAAAGTGAGCGCATGTTTGAAAAAACGTTTATTGAAACGAAGTTGAACATGATAAATATTCCACGCCTACTCGACTATTGAGAATCAAAATAATCTTCTTGTGAAGTGAAATTTAGGTCATTCATAGACCCACGCAATTACTTCGAAGATCCATTCCCTTCTAGTAACTTGGGAATATTTAAGTTCTCAGTAGTTAGTCATGAACACATATGGGTTTCCGTCAAGGATATTGGCAGTATATGTATTACCATTAATTGTGTCCATTATTTAATTATTGTTCCATTATTACATACTTTTATGTAAATGTATTTTGTTTCATTTGTGCTAAAGGTATGGCCATAAACCATTTCCCTACCTCTTATGTAATATTTAGCCCGCTAACAAACAATACATCATTGTAGACGCATCAAGCAAGAAGCAGCTTATGATAGCAGCCAAGCAGTGGATTGCTGGTAAAGAATTTTGTCTCTGTCCAACGGAGTTTGGTGATATACACGTACAAAACAGTGACCAACCAGATGACAATTGGTCAGTCCGGAAGTGTAACGTCATTCACGAATGCGGTGAGTCACAAACATAGAAACGATCATTTACTATAGATAGTCTCCAGTCTGCAAAAGACATCTTAGTTTCCTTCAAAAAGTTACATGTTTATCGTATAAACGGTTCAACGGACGGGAACACCTTGCTACTAAACACTGAGAAGCCGAAAATGTCAGAACAGTAATCTTACCAACATTCTGTAGAGGTGCATTGGAACGTAAAGAATGGTTTCTTTACAATTTTATTGGAATGGATGTGGCCGAGATGCGGGCTGGAAGGAGCCATATCCAATATCCCAAACTTCGGTTGTTCGACAGTGTCTCGCCGATTGCCAAGTAGACTTGTTTACTTTTAAAATGTTAATTAACCAATTCGACACAATTGGATACGTCGCCATCAACTTCGAAGTCTAGGCGTGTAGGCAGTGCATTTGCGACCGAGTAAGTCAAGTGTCTCATTGAGTTAAGTTTTTGAGATTTGATAGACTGTATACTGTACTGCAGAACAAATAGTTTGGTATTTCTGAATTGAATGCCAATATGAAGCAGCTACTCTCGAATTCTGGTGAGCGTGAACATCCACGAAAATCCGACTACGGACTGTCAAGTCAACAGTTCCTTTATCATCTGAAGAGACTGAGAACGTCGGACGTTTGTCTTCAGTAGGAAGAGATAAGGGACAGATTGGTAAGTCAATAAAATTAATTCGATCATTTGTTTTTATTACAGATGGGCATGTTGACGCGGTTAATGGATGATAATCCTAAAACGTCAATGCGATATATTTTGTCATACATCACGACACCTGAAGTTGCCAGTAATTTTACGCTATTTGGCACTTTATCGGAAAGAGCACCTCAGAAGTGGAGGTTTTACGGCTGCATACGAAGTAGGATACGTTACCTTTAAACTTTAGGTGCATTAACTAATCGGTTCCTGTCATCATCTGTCAACCAAAAAGACCTTGCGAAACTGTATGACAGCGTAACGCAAGATTATTTACACGACATGAGAGACAAATTACAAAGGCGTCGTTGAAGAAAAAAAGGACATGTATATACTAACTATTCTCTGCTGCTCTATAGGTACAGACTTCAGTGTTAACCGACATAACCACAAACGAAGCTTCAAGTAGCTAGGTATGCTAAAAAATGTCATCTAGATATCGTTGTAACTTTTTATTCCTTATATTTCAGAATTTAAAAAAAGATTATTTTGATTCTCAATACTCGAGTAGGCGTTACGAAAGGAAATAACCAGTGGAATATTTATCATGTTCAACTTCGTTTTCAATAAACGTTTTTTCAAACATGCGCTCACTTTCTTACTTGCATGAGAAACTCTTTGACTAAGTGTTGAGAAAGCCTGTTTGATCTTAAATGTACTTGCAATTAAGTACACGTGTCTAATTAATAATACATCAACTGTCCTTTTTTGTAGATCTTTTCAAATTACAATAAGACTTGGCAGTTACAATTAAAGTGCATGACGATTGATACTCTAGCACCTGCCGACCACTCATAATGTTGTACAATATTACGTTTTTTTTCTTTTCAATAAATTTCTTTAAACATATACCATTTTTTACGTGGATGGCAGTTTTCGTGTGGTGTGTTGTGGAAATAAAGACGAACACAAGAGACGTTTGGGGCTATGCCAAAAGTTTTTTAAAAGTGGAAGCAAAATAAGATAAATTGGTGCATATTTAGGCGAAGAGTAAACAATTCAGCGTATATTTAGGAGAAGAGACAATTCAGAGACATTTGAAACACAGAGGGACATAAAGGGGAATATCCGCATTATTTCCCCCAGACAGACGAAAAAGCAGACATTTTGGCGCGTTTCCCCATTATTTCCCTTTTGTTTTTCAACGCATTTTCCCCCTTGTTCGAAATCATTCCCCCATTATTCGTTGATTAAGTTTCGGTAAATATAACTTTTGAAGCCAATCATATAAAAAGTCAAAGCAAAGTTTTAAATTCTGAGTATTTTTAGTATAATACATGACCCAAATACTAGGCAAAAACACACTAAGATAAGACTTAATCGCTCTAACCTTGAAGTAGAGATTCGATGAGAATAGCCCGCTTAAATCCAATATCCTTGGGACGAGAGTGTGTAAAGTGGTTGATTACTATACGTTCTTTTCTTGTTTTTTTTGCATGTTTCCAGGTTTTTAGCAATTTCTCACAGATGTTGGTCTAGTCATTCGATTGCTCTAATCTTAGTCAGTATAGCGGTAAATATAACCCTAAAATAAATATTTCATTAAGTCTTCAACGTTGATGCCGATCTCCAGATCACAGTTGAGTACCTGCTGCTACGTACTGCTCGCAGCAGCTAACTAGGTTAGATCAAACACTTCTCGTCATATCGAATATCTCTTAAATGTTATCCTTGAACTCCTGCATTTCTAACTTCTGTTCTGACTATGTTTGGAATCTCTAGACTATCAAGATGTTACGGACAAGAGCGTTGTCAATTTACATGGCATTTTTAGTGATGAACTTGACGTGTACTGATACGCCAAACGATAAACTGAGTCTGTTCTATGACGTAATATTATTCATATATTTTCCACACTTTGTGGTATTAGTTTTGTGTCCTTGGGTTTTATCTCTATTGCTTATGAATACACCCAAACTGTTCTAGCAAAGTAAGAAAACTATGCGACAGACAATGGGAAATCAGAAACATGTTCTTTCAGTTATATCTGAAAACTGCTAACTGAAACTTGGATATCGCACAGCATCAAGGATAGGGAAGTTAGAATAAAGTACATTATACTTTTCCGATACGATGGGGTTGTCTGATTGTGGTTCAGGTCGTTATTAAGTGCACTTATCTTTTCTGCTGGAATAGCAGACGTGTTCATCGATTGTGAATCTGCAATGATGTAACTGTCTAAGTTATCAAACTTTACATAGTAGCCACTTCATTATGGATAACAACTCGTTCTATTTTGACAGTCAGTGGTTACCGCTTAGGACTTCGGAAGACCAGCAAGAGAATAATACATTCAAAATGAAAAGCGGAGGGTTACATAGGGCGACCACACCCATAAGTTTGTGCCATGCCACAATGGTTAAGTGTTCCGCATTCACCATTTCCGACCTTCTCTAAGCTCAGAGAACAAAACTCCACCGAAATCATTCACCTGAGCTACAAATCTTCTCCACCGTTACAGATTATATTAAAGTTACCACTCACATGGTTCAACCAAATATTGGCGGCCAGAGATTTCAGAACTTCATAACTGAATCTCAATAAGTAGGTTACAACTGTTGTAATGGACAAGAACACCAGTGGGGACAATCGAATGTACTTAACACAAAATTACAGGACTTGTTAATAAAATCTAACAATTCGAAAATAAATGCTTAATTTGCAAAATATCCACCAATTGTCCCAAAATGACTCAGACTTCATTGTTCTAGCATTTTCAGACAAATTGCATTCTTTCATGCAATTGGTTCCCTTTATGAGTTTAAATAAAGCAAGAACAAATATTGGTGCAGAATAGTATGAATTCATATTATTTCGAGGTTTCTCGTCAGCTGCTTACAAACCAAAAGATGTGATAGAATTTTTACATTGAGATAGAGTGAAAACAAATGACATAGATGAGTGTAAATAACTGGGTTACAATAATAACTATATATATATGCTAGAACAGGTCAGAGGTCAAAAGGAATTAATTCGGGTTGAGTGGTGTAATAATGGAATTGAATAATCATAAGATAGGTTACGTAATAATAATTAAATAGAATTTGAAAAGTTAAGATAATTTAGGACGATCAGGTGGTGGAAATGCGTAAATAATAATGTGGTTTAAGAATTATGTAATAGGGGAGGAATATAAATATTTTAAAATAAATAAAAAAAAATAATAATAATAATAATAATAATAATAAAGGGTTACCAGGGTAGTGATAAGTTAATTAAGGTCTCTTTTTGAATGCATAAGTCAGGTTTAAGTTTTTTTATCATAATAGCTTCAGCTTCCCATTCCTTACTGTTCGATCATCTTGTCTCTCTGCTTCCAGACCTTCTGTTCCTGACTAACATCATATACTACTTATGTCGATATGAGTAGCACACACCACACTCCTACAAAGTGGTTCCATGGCCATCAAATGTTCAGGATTGACTGAATATGTGTGGCGCCAAGGAACAGAACAAGGATGGAAAACCCTTAAATTTAAATTGTCTGAGGATAAATGTTAAGCCTCTTGTTGCAAAGGTCCATGCCAACTCACCAATAGGAAGTAATGACCATGTACTTACGGTCTCGCCTGGTAGCACATCAAGTATACACTCAAGCATTTTTCAATTTTGATGCTCAGTGAGATTGTCCAACACCTTGAGATATCTAGTTGTGGACACCTACAGAGAAGCCAGTGCTGGCAATGAGCGCGATAATCATATACTTCAGGCGTTATCCGGTTCTATTCGTCGTGGGCACACTCACACCCCGAATTTGGGAAACTTCAATCTTTCTGAAGCGAACTTCACTGCACACGCGTTCATTGAAGGTGACAACTCTACTTAAGGTCATTTTTTCAAACTTCATCGAAGATTTTTGATTATTCGAAGAAGTGGAGTTGGCAACTCTGTGGAGAAACAGTCGGATTCTGTCATGCTTAGACTAAGTCTCCATCAACGAAAAATCTCTGATTGGCAACCTCTTAATACTGGCTCTCGTGCGAAAGAGCAATTACACTTCCATAGCCTTCAATCTCGCAAACAAAACTGTACTGAAACATCTCACCAACGACAGGCGCTTGAATTTCAAACGTCTGGACGTGTCAGCCTAACAGGAAAATCTACGGCAGTTGGAACGGGAAGTTCTCTCTCAACTTAAGGCGAACACTCATTGGGATTTTTACTGAGAACGGTTTTACAAAACTAGAAACAGCCCGTCTCATTAGTGTTCTCCAAAAGTCACAAGCGACGTGCAGTCATGAAGAATCACAATCTTCAAATGCGAAGACCCAAAATCTACTACTGGGTAAAATACAAACAAACTAATAACAACAGCGCGTACAAGCAGTTTAAACAGGCAAGAAACTGACGCTTAGAGGCGACAGGAAAAGACAGGCCTCAGTGTCAAGTCAAGCTGGACGCTAAATGTGTCTCTGATCCAAAAAGCTTACTCTGGCGTGCACCCGAATTTAAAATATTCCAGTCGTTAGGTCCTAGTGGCCTGATCAACAAAAATGTTGATACATTTGAGCTCCTCACAGAGCAATATTTTTAAACATTCCAACCTCTACAAACTACATCGACGAGAGCGTCACCTCCAACGCAACAGGAGCCTTAGGAATGATCTTGATCTCTGACTTAATGTGCCAATACTGATACGTCTAAACAGCGACACCTCAACTGGCCCTGGAATGGTTCACTGTTCTATATTAGGAGGTATGGCTTCAATTTTAACACAGCTTTGTGGGCTGTCGTTGCATTCGCCAAATCACGCCACGATGCTAGACAATTAGAGGCTGACTCACAATACGCCGATTTTCAAGGGAGGTTGACGCAGAGAACCTGCAAGTTACCGACCGTTATCACTTCTCCTAGTACCCTAAAACTTACATTGCACTTAATATGCGATCATCTACATGACTACTTAATATCCGCGAGCTTTTTTTAACCCCATCAGCATGGTCCTAAGAAGTGTCATTCTTGCGTAGTCAGCCTGATGACTGCAGTGGGCAGATGGACAGGCAATCTTTGTCGCAAGAGAAAGGTTGGTGTTATATGCATTGACTTATCAGAAGCTTTTGATGAAGTCGCCCATATATAACTCATCAATAAGCTGAAACGGCTAGGTATCTGGCCACCATTAACAGACTGGTTTACTTTAGATCTAAATAACCGACATTTAGGGTCACGACGAACTTCATGTTCTCTCAGTCTACAGAGTGTTTTAGTGAAGTCCCTCGAGGCTCAGTACTGGGACCTCCGCTTCTCTTAATTTATACAAATGACCTCCATCAACAAGCATCGTCCGATTTCTTGCTTTCCACTGACTATATAAACATTTGGTGAGACTTTTGCTACCAAAATGATAAACTGACACTCCATGAGGATCTGTCTCGTCCTCAAATTTGTGCGAAAATCTGAGGACTCACTTTCGATACTTCAAAATATAAAGTAGTCCATGTTGTAAACCATATACACAACGTTGGTAACTCCCCTCTAGAGGCATACCAGGTTGACAAAGATCTAGGAATTTTGGTACACTATGATTAAATATCTTAAGCTAACTTCTACAAAAATGCCCTCCGAACAAACTGTGCATTGGGAACGTTGAGGCGCACTTTTGGCCAGTTCTACAGTAGTACTTTCCAGTAAATGTTTGACAGTTTTCTCTCCACCCCACTTACAGTATGAAATAAAAGTGTTTCTTCCTTCACTCCAAAAAGACAAAAATACTGTGGAATGTATCCAAAGTTGAGCCACGTTCGAGGACTCAAATTTAAACCCTATGAAAAACGTCATAAATCACTGAATCCTTACCTAAAAGAGTATAGGCGTCTCAGAAGTGACTTATTTACCACTCCTAAACATCCCCCTATACACCTACTTAACATCAGTTCCAGCACAAACTTCAAGGCTAACACCCAGAAATTTGAGACACAGTATAGAAGGATTTTAGGCACACAGTTTACTCTGTGTGTAGTAGTATTCCGTGACTCGCTGCCTGCTAAAGTAGTCCAAGAGACGTCTTAGGAGTCCTATAAGTGGAAACGTGATAGATTATCAAGAACTCAGGACATTATGCTAGCACAATTTATCAATATTTTTCTTTTCATAGACAACCGAACTGGTGCCTAGTAATGTAATAGATTATAGTATCCGTAATTCCTACCACCCTGAGACAAAGTTCTCACTCCAACTACATGATATATTAATCTACAGTATCTACCAAACTGACCATAATTGGTTCAGTTGAATGGCCATTTGAATGTTAAAAGATACACAGAACTGTGTCGAAACAGAAATCAATCGGTTTATACTAGCTCGTGACAAAGATATTAGCATCAAAATCACACAAGGCTACTTTGTGTAACATTTACTAACACTACCGACTAATAGGTTATCCCACTAGTTAGTTACTACTGAACTCAGGTGGTAATGTAAGAATACTGCCTGACATACCGTATTCTGAGAGCAATCACATCAGGAACACACCTAAGGAATCTCGCCTAAAGTTTTTCCGTAGAAAAAATATCATTCTTCATGGTGTACCGAAAAAACGAACCCTGACCACACAAACTCTGATATTGGGGAATAGAAATTCATTGAACAATCGTTGAAGCTCAAAAACGTATTGACTCAACAATTGATGAGACTCCCCAAAAAGGACAGAGATTCTAGACTCCGGATGATGAAGATATTTCGCGCCTGTATGTAACCCTCGTGCTATTGATAGAAGAAACTAGACTAGTGGTGAATAGGCCTTTATTTAGATCTTCGCTCAGTCACAGTGGAGCGTGGGATTATTTGTTCAGACAAACAAAGCCTCTCAACATTCAATATAAGATATAGGAAATATAACGCCTATACAAAATAAGGAAGTGAATGAATACTTGAACTCTCGGACATTTCAACTGACCGACATTAACTATATTGATGAACGCTTCATTTGCAACTGCACAGGACTTTCGGAAATGAGCCTGAGCTCTGACTTGGTGTACTGGAAACCGCAGCACGCAAGAAAAGACAATTCTGGCCTGGATATGGTTCATTCTGCTATACTGAGGGAACTAGCTTCAATCCTGGCAACACCACTTAGCGTGATGTTCTCACACTCGCTAAGCCGAGGCACATTACCAGAAATTTAGAAGCTGGTTCACGTCACACCAATTTTCAAAGGGGGTGGACGTAGCGAACATTCAAGCTACTGACCAGTGACCCTTCTCCCTACACCTTCGAAAATCATGGTTTCCCTGATATGCGACGGTATACACGACTATTTATTATCCTTAAACTTCTTTCCACTCCATCAGCACGGTTTCAGGGAGGGTAATTCTTGTATAATCAACCAGCTGACTGAGGTGGACAGATAGACAACCATCTTTGATCGCAATGGGAAGGTTGACGTCATTTACCTTGACTTCTTAAAAGCTTTTGATAGGGTCAACCGCATATGTCTTATCAATAAGCTCGAACGACTAGTTGTCTAATTGCCCTTAATTGATTGGCTCACTTCATATCTAAAAAATTCGATATTTTAAGGTCAGGGTTATCTTCACTCTCTCGGGCTATGAAAAGTCCTGGTGGGGGCCCCCAATGTTCAGTACTGAAACCTCTTCTATTCTTGATTTATATAAACGATCTTCATCAACAGGTGTTGCCAGATTTGCTACTTCTTATTGATGATGTGAAACTTTGGAGATAGACATGTAACCGTGAGGATGTACTGGTACTTCAGGAGGATCTGGCTCGACTTCAAATTTTGACACTTCAAAGTATAAAGTAGTCCATCTGGAACATGTTGCAGATTACATTTGCAACTTAGAAAACTCCTCTCCAGAAGTATCCCATGTTGAAAAAGATTTAGCAGTGTTTGTACCCTACGATTTGAAGTCTTACGCTAAATGTGACAAAAATGCCTTTCGAGCGAACCTTGCACTGGTAACATTGAAGCGCATTTTTGGCCAGTTTGACGGAAGAAATTTCCACATATTCTTCAACAGTTTCATTCATCCCCATTTAGAGTACGGAAACGTCATGTTTCCTCCCTCATTCTAAAAGGATAAGGACGCTCTGGGACGTATCCAACGGCGAGCCACGAAGTCAGTTCGGGGACTCAAATTCAAGCCTTATGAAGTGCGCCTCCAATCACTGAACCTTTGCCTATTAGAGTACAGACGTCCCAGAGGTGACCATCTAATGGCTTCCAGCATCCTTAACGCTTATGGACATCTCCTTAAACATCTACTTAAGTTTAGCTCAAACACAAACCTAAGGGTTAACACCCAGAAACTGCAGAAACAACACAGTAGAACGGACTATGGACACAGTTTCTACTCCTTAAGAGTTGTCAAATGGTGGAATTCGCTGTCGGCTGAGCTGGTTCAAGCTAATTCCCAGGAGTCCTTCAAGAGGAAACTTGACTTGTTGTTAAGGACTAAGGATAATATTTTACTGATTTACCAGTTTATTTTTCCTCTTTCACCGTTAATATACCTGGGTTCCTGCCTGGAGGTATTGGTGATCCACGGCTACCAGGCACGGAAGCCCGTTAAGCGAAAGCTTCTTCTATTCTGTCCACAACCATTTGAACCATTTGATATTGTTAACTGACTGACGCGGAATACACTAGTCATTGACCTTGACATCTGTATTACTGTATTTTGTTTCTTACGTTTCGAGTTTTAGGCTGCATATTTCCCATATATTCAGCTTGACACCTTCGTGTTTCCAGCACTCAAAGAAGAAACTATTGCAGATTGAAGTTCATTATGTGGAAGTCCCTGACTTTCTCGCTATCATCAGCCTTCAGTCTCGTAAGTCAGTTATACTAACTGTGATAAGAATTCATGTTAACACACTGGATATGTAATAGAAGTCTATCACTAACTATTTGCATTTTCTGACGCAATTTTAGTTAATATTCCGATTTCGGCCTATGTGCGGAACTCTCGGAAGTTCCGCACCACTGTCTTCATACTCTGATTTAAACTTTTAGTAGTAAGAAGAAAATATAGCCTAAAATAATTTTTGATTTTTGTGGCGGATTTTCTCACACATCCCCAAGCTAAAAGATCCATGCTTGTCAGTGATGAAAGGTTAACTGAATGAATGCACATGAGTCTACACCAGCTAAACAAATCTACCTGGTCTGTTTATTGATCAGAATGTCTATTAAAGGTGGTTGGTATAGAATATAGTTCTGTTAAAAAGTCTCGTTGCTCTTCTAGTCACATTTTTTAACCTACATCTTCCGTAGGTCTTTTTCAACAACGCTAGTCCAAACACATTACATGAATTCCTTGCACTGTTTTATCCTTTCAGACCCAATGGGTCACGAGTGGCCCTTTGTAAGTATTTACTTAAGTAGAAAACCATGAAACTGGTTTTAAAAAATTGATTTAATCAATGTGATACTATGATTTTTGTACTCGTACATTTTGGTTTTTAAGGTGATGTGGTTATACTATATCTAAATTCAATTTTTGTAGAAAGCCCTATGCATATGTGCCCCCAAATGCCCTGGTACGGCCGAGAGTGGGGAGAGTTCGCTCTCCCTCTCGAAATGCTCTCACATGGCCACGCTTATGTAGCCTTTGTCAGGGAAGTCCTACTCACTGTCTTCTCGTGGCGGGGTTGTTGTTTACGAAATTGAGAGGACAAAACGCAAACGTTCGGCGCTTTAACCGAGTTGGTAGACATAGAGGGTCCACCTAGGGGGTTGGAAAACCACAATTCCAAACCAATGGTGCACATGGGCTCCAGCAACCTGAAGGAACAGATGGCGTAGGAACCAATCGTTGGTCACCGGCTACCATGGGAATGCATATCCTTACGTTACTCCACTGCCTTGTAGATTAGACCTTCAGGTCGAAGGTTCGGGGTGTGGCCCCCTAAGAAACCACCTGCTTCGGTTTGGGCACCTGGGCAGTATCACAGCCCTTACACATATCAAATGAGATCTGTGTGGTGCATATGTATTTGCTGCCTCCTTGTACCAATATCTATGTGTTAAAATAAAAAAACTATGCGTGTGCGCACCTTCGAAGAAATTCCTAAACGTGCATAATTTTTGTTCCAATGCATTACAATTGTTTAATAGTGGTGCTTTGGATCTCGATAGTCATGTAAAGACGTCCCATATATATTCTAGGTTCTATGTAGTGTTTTTTCATCTTTGTAATGCAGGTTCGTTGCGCTTCAACTGCAGCGGAATCAGCTCCACTTATGAAGACCTTTTCCATTTACAGATGGGTAAGTTTTGTTGTTTCGTTAGTTTATTATGTTTTAAATTAGGGGTTAAAATAAAACTCCATGGTCACAACTGTTCTTGCTTTTATTGAGATACTTAGTATCCGAGCTCTGATAACTTCGTTTACTTCCAATATTTATTTCGTTTCATGGCATAATTTAACACTAAAGTTTTGACAAGGGTTTTTATGTTTTATCATTTACCTGAAAGTATCCTGGATACTACTTCCTTACTTACGCCTGTTACCACACCTGGAGGAGCATAGGCTGCCCACTAGCATCCTCTATGGAACTCTGTTATGGACAATTATTTCCAGTTGCTATTCATCCTTTTCATGCCTACTTTCAATTCCCGACGTAGTGTTCTTCGGTCTTCCTCTTTTCCGTTTCCCTTCAGGATTCCAAGTTAAAGCTTGCCTCGTGATTCAGCTTGGTGATTTCCGTAGTGAATGTCCTATCCACTTCCAACATCTTTCCCTAATTACCTCTTCATCTGGTAGCTGATTTATTCTCTCCCACATTAGGCTGTTGCTGATGGTTTCCGGTCAACGGACATTGAGTATCTTTCGTAGACAATTTTTTATAACTACTTGTACCATTTTGATGATGCTTGTAGTGGTTCTCTAAGTTTCAGCTCCGTACAGTAGGACTGTCTTGACATTCGCATTGAAGATTCTTACTTTGATATAGATTAACAGTTGTTTTGAGTGCCGTATGTCATCCTTGTTTATCGATGATGCTTTCCAGGCACATGGAAGATTTCACACCTTCCAGAACTTCTCCATCAAGTGAGATTGGGTTGGTGTTCTCCGTGTTGTATTCGGGTATCTGACTTTTTCCTTTGTGTATGCTGAGGCCTACTGATGCAGACTGCTGCTACACTGTTTGTCTTGACCCGCATTCGTTGGTGTTTATAGGATAGGAGGGTCAGGTCATCTACGACTGGATACAGCAGAATGGGATACTATTGGTCTCCACATACCTTGCATTTAAAACTTCTAATACTAGCAAACAAAAGGGCAAACAGTTGGAGAAAAGGTGTATGTGAAAGCAAACTGAGTTGGAGAAAAGTTATACTATTAAATCAGCCGTTTAGAGAATGATAAGCGTCTCACATCTGTAGCGTGATATAGCCGTGATTCATAGTTGAGTTCCCGTGACTATTAAAGTTCGTGAAGCTGACAATGTCAGCATCGATGTGGAATGTTTGGAAAGCTGTTTGAGTGGGAGCGAGTATTTAACACAACTTGTCTTTGTGAATTGAAGAATCACGATCTGTATTGAGAGTTTGACCTTATGATTTTTTTGCAACAAAATTTTCATGGATACTTTCTTAAGTACTTATCACCATTTCTTTTTTTCACACAGAACCCAGATAAACGTGGCGAAAAACCCACTATGCAAAATTACCAAGTCGATCTTAATGATTGTGGACCCATGGTCTTGGATGCTTTAATCAAGATAAAGAATGAACAGGATCCTACTCTGACATTTCGACGTTCTTGCCGTGAGGGCATATGTGGTTCTTGTGCAATGAATATAGAGGGTCGTAATCACCTTGCCTGTATATGGTATGCTACTCCTTTGAATTGTTTACCTTCACACTTTTAGTATTGAAGCCCATGTAATTAATGTATCATTATCAGTACTTTTTGTGCATTTGTTTTGCTTTTTTAGGGAAATAGATCCAGATGTTAGCAAGACAACTAAAATATATCCATTGCCTCATATGTACGTAATTAAGGATCTAATTCCAGATATGAATAATTTTTATGCTCAGTACCGTTTTATTGAGCCTTATTTAAAGAAAAAGAATGTGTCTGAAGAAGATATTGGGAAAAAGACTTATTATCAGTCAGTGGAAGATAGAGCAAAGTTAGATGGACTTTATGAATGCATTTTGTGTGCCTGTTGTTCTACTTCGTGTCCATCTTATTGGTGGAATGGTGATAAGTATTTGGGTCCCGCTGTTCTACTTCAGGCTTACAGGCAAGTGTTAAACGAATACCTAAGATTTCACAAATTTATTCATTAAATGGTGTTTTATGAACGGAGTTACTTACATTTATAGATAAGATTTCACTTTAAAAGAAAGAATATTTTATTTCGTTTTGTGTGGTCGATGTTACAACTTGTTTGTGATGAGTTCTGGCTACTATTAAATAACTTTTAAATGGAAATTGGTTGAAGTCCTACCTATAAGTTTGAATTACTAAGAGAAGTCAGCTTAAATTGTCTGGCTGGAAATGTAAATAACAGAAGTAAATTCTTGCATCAATTGTCCTTCAGATTCCCAGTGCGAAAACAGTTCAATTAAAAGTAACTTATTTTAATATTACTACTGCTTGTTGTTTCTTTTTGTGTATATTCTCGTAGATTAACGAGCAAAGCTGTTCGCTCGCACTTACTAGAATATGAATTAAGCGCTGTTGAAAATATTCATTCTACGTAACATAATCCGTAATCCTCACATCGTAATTAACAACGACATTGACTAAATATGTATAATTTTGGTTAGTTTGTCGAATTATCGTTTCTTCTGGGTAAGATTGTTAATGTTTTGCAAAATAAACTCATTACTTAGTTATGTACCAAAAATTATCCATTTAAAATTGCAGTGCATTTTCGATATATCTCTTGCAGATGGTTAGTCGATTCACGTGATGATTATACGTATGAACGTTTGGCTGAGTTCCAGAACAAGTGGTCACTTTATCGATGTCATACTATTATGAATTGCACAGAAACTTGCCCAAAAGTAAGTGAATTGATTTAAACGTGTCAAACATTTACATTCAGTTCTACTATAAAAATTATTTGAACTTTTTCTTGAAACGGTTACATTTCTCTGAAAACTGATTTCGACTGTTAGCATACCACTCCTCGTATTCACAGTTTTGTCTTGTTGACATTGCAATCTCATATTGTGTGCATGTTTTATAATACTTGAACCAATGTTCAACAACAGATCAACTCAGTCGTGAGTAATCTATTAGGGTTTCTCTAATGATGATGATTTGGTTTTTGTAATAAATAGTAAAAGATCCTTCCCCAAGAACGGCGATATTAGCAAAATCTGACTTTTCCTTCACTTAATATTAGACAGCTGATCAAACTTTCGGAAATAACTTTGTAGTATTTCGATCTTTTTACTCAGGTGCCTTTTATTAAAGTTTTTATTGTCATTTTGGAGCAAATTATTTTATTTGAATACATAAGTATTGGTACAAAGGGACACCAGATATATATGCGCCGATTGGAGCAAATTAACTTAGACAATGATGTATCGTTAGCTCGCAAGTGTTCGTTTATATATCACTCAGAAAATTTTGAAAGTATCTTTAAGGTTAGCTATACTTAAAGCGGTAAGCGATCGCTGGAGATGCAGTGTCATGAACAGTACAGTATGACCCGTTGACGTCGATAACGTGTGACAGTAACAAGACTGAATATGTCGCTACGGGATAGTGACAGTAGCATATGAAGGACAAGTTCTGTATGCTTGACATGATCAACTAGCTTGTGAGGACATTATGCGAGTTGAAAAACAAAATTTCGGCAATCAATCCTTGATACGTACAATGAAGACTATAATATTTAAAATAACAAGGATCATGACTGTCTGTGACCAATAAGTTGTATATGTTTCTTAGACATCCATATATACGTGTTATCAGTTTGTACATACATATATATGTTGTGTGGTAGCTTGCCTCCTAGTCACTATTACTTATCTTACAGTAGATGTTAATCTCAGAAATGTGACTAATCACATAACTTCCTTCTGATATTAATGCTGCTAGGTAGTTTGTAAATATATGTTAATTTATATTTGTATACATTTCATGTGAACCTTTTTAGGGATTGAATCCTGGTTTGGCTATTGGAGAGATTAAGAAAATGCTAATCTATTTCAATCAGTATAAACACAAGAAACCGGAGACGAGAACTGTCTAGACCATATGATCTCATTAATCACGTATTTTCTCGAATTCGGTTAACTTACCGACTATTTATAGTGAATCCCCATTAATTTTCTCCAATTTCTAATTTAACTTATAAATAAAACTTTTTTTGTTGTCGAAATTTTAAAGTGAAGTAACTATTTCATCTTCAGAAATTGTAGTAACTTCATACAATATCGAAAGTCGGTGGGAAGATAACTTATAACTTTAAGTTAGAAGATATCACGGTTACCGTTTGTTGAAGGTTTGTTCACTTGACTGTTTTTCCAGTATTATTAACGTTGGACATAAAAGGTAATGTCTAACCTCAGAATTTCCGAAATCATCTTAACCGTTGGTACAAATATACTGTATCGCTATCAATTATAATTACATTGGTTTGACATAAACTTTCGCCCTTTCTGGAACACGTATCCCTGTTTTCGTTAATGCATAAGTCTCAACTGAGAGACTTAAAGAGCAGCACGAACCTTAAGGATATTGAAAAGAATGAGCTAGCTGGGTACAGGCATGGATTCTGAGACAATCTGACATCATTTAACGAATGATTTTGGAAGCCAATTTAACTAAGGTCAGGCCTCTAACTTTCAGCTATGAAGTAACTAAACGAGTTCGAGGAGCAAGTATTGATGGGTCATTTACAAAGGTCTGCAGGGACAGTGGTCCTGTAGTGAACAGAACACGGGTGGGGACAATCGAATGTACTTAACACAAAATTACAGGACTTGTTAATAAAATCTAACAATTCGAAAATAAATGCTTAATTTGCAAAATATCCACCAATTGTCTCAAAATGACTCAGACTTCATTGTTCTTGCATTTTCATACAAATTGCATTCTGTTCCCATTCTTTGTTGTTCGATCCTCTTGTCTCTCTGCTTCCAGACCTGTTCCTGACTAACATCATATACTACTTATGTCGATATAAGTAGCACACACCACAGTCCAGTTTTGAAAGTTCGATTTACTGAGATATTAGCTACTTTAAGGGTTGGACATAAATCTTAGTTGTCCCAGTTTATCAGAAAGGAGAGGAGTCAGTCTGACTAATATTGTCTGAGATATAAGGACTGACAACCATCCATTGTTAAACTGGAACTCTCGGACAGTTAAACCAATAAAGCCAGATTGTTTATGGTCTTCGAGATGAATGTATGAAATATCCACCTTTCAGGTTTCAGAATGCATGTATAACAGTAGACGCCCGAACGTACTTGTACTTATTGATCCAAAGACTTCGTTTGGCTACCGTAATCAGTTTCTCATACCAGTATATCGTCGAAACGTTCGATAAGAAAAGTACATAAGCATCCTAAAAGCTTTCTAACCGTAAACATATCAGTGTTCGCATCGATGCTGGCCACTATCTCCGCGTATATTTTAGTTTTGTTTTAGAAATAACAGTATTTTTGTTGAAGTCATTCTACTTGACGAAGTGTAACCCTTTTATGTTCTAAATTTGATAACGTAAATATACAGTTTGAAGAAAAAAAACTGACAAGTAAAAATGAGGACATCGATTTGTGAATACATCTTTCTTGCTATTTATGAAATCACGCTTCCATTGGAATTCTTGTTTGAAATTTAGAAAGGTTTGTTAGTTAATAGTCTGCGAAAGTCATTTGATGGATAGGAGTTATGAGACAGGAAACCCTTAACCAAGATTGTGTTAGTTGACACTCGTCGGCAAAACGTGCCTATAACTTAGAGGGGGGCGATTGCACGCTGGTGATTTCGGACTGGGATCATTTAGTTAAGCAGTCTTGGACGTTACCACTTGGCATTAAGGACTAGACAAATAACATTATGTGCTACTCATTGATCATTCAAAATGCATAAAAGTTTGCTTGAGAATGACTAGTATTTATCTGTCAAATAACTCTAAAATATTCCAATAATTAGTTACACTTCAGTTCGCTGATCTTAATTAAAATCAATGTGTTCAATCGTATATAGTATTTAAACGTAACTTGTTTAGAAATTAGGTCTAGATAATTCTACTGACCTATATATAAGAATGAACACATTCGACAATCCTTAGCATTTTATACGTGAATTAACGGATAATTCTTAAACTTTCAAGTTTAACTAACAATATTTTAGTCTAAAGCGTTCTCTCAAAATGAAGATCTTTATGATGGCAAATTTAATTTTGATATGACAGAACAACAACTGAGCCTGATATTTAAGGATTAATTCCATATGACTAAAAAACCTCTAGTTTTTGTATTCTTCAATTGTTAAAAGAATGACCTCTAATGATAATTATCCTTGTGTCCGAAACTTTGTGTACAAGTATTCCATTTTACTTAATTAGACAACTGCTTTGTCCTCTAATAGTAGTTTGATTGAAGGTTTAAGTCGATAATTCAGTTTGGCAAACAGCCATTACTCGGCAACAAAAATCGTGCCATTGCATATCACCTATTGACCAGCATTCTTTTCTTTCACCCAAACATTCGGAAGATCGTTCATAGAAATTCACTTTAGAACAGCGATACGAAATTTAAGTTTATGTAGCAAGATGAGCACTTCCCCAAAAGTACCACATTGAATCAGAAATCTTTTCAATTGTGATTACAAACATATTTGATAACTAAATGATCTTGACACAGAGCAATTTAATTTGTCAATAGATAAGTTTTGATTACAGACTGATGTAACCGTTGTATAATGTAAATTCAGTTAGATTTAGGCAACTGTTTAATCGTAGCACTCATACAAGACCTCAAATCTAAGTGAACCTTAGGACTAGTATAATATTTCTCAAACTGAAAAGAAATACGTTGATTTGCGATGTTTCAACTCTATTCATTTTGTTAGAGACAGAAGTTAGGGGTAACAACAAGTGTCTCCTAATCGTCTTTTCCCCATACATGTGTTGTTAATCATATTTCCACCTTTATTGATTCAATTTACAATACACATTGAAAATAAGTTCCTGAGCAATATATTTGACGTTTCATTGTTCATGCGACTCATTATAAACAGATGTAGTAATGATAATTTATTGTTTATTTAGAAAGCGAGGATGCAATTCAGTTCAAATAATCTATGCGATGACTAGAGCATTGAAGGTCACTTTATTTTCACTCAGTATGACAAGGAATTTGTAGAAATACGGGGAGGTAAAAGACTTCGTAATAACGGAAATGTTGTTCACATGGTTCATTTCTATTGATAAGACGGTTATAGGTTAACCGTTTAGAATTTTTGATTGTTGAAGCCAAGTTTTGACCCAATAAAACATTTTACATATTAAGTAATACAATAATCCCCAATATTCTATTATTATCATACCAATTATCTACCAAAACCATTCTCTTCAAACTGTGTTGTAATTTCCCTGTTCAAACGGACTCACTCTTCTCTGATGGATAATTCATTATACTGAATTGAGATTTATTAAGAGTTTGAGTTGACGACACTTAATAACATTTTTGTAGCTCAGATGTGAGCAAAGAAATCCAGACAATGGTTGAAACGCGTGTTACGTATGCCCGACCGCCGACTGCCCCGGCATGTGATGTTCAGTGGTATAGGAGTAGGTTGGAAGAAAGCTAGGGGCAGCCAGACCAAACCATGGCACAAGTCCATGAAGTCACTGACAAGTGGACTGAGCCATGTTGCTAGGTGTAGACTATCTGGTTGGGGACCGCGAGACGATAGCGACCGATGGTTAGAGACCTTGAATGACATGGCTAAAAATCGTTTGCAGGGAGCAGGTGCATCCACTCTTTGTATTCTCCCAAATTCTAATCTTCTGAATTCTTCATGTCCTTTTCTTGTTTCTCTTTCCAAATTTATCTCACTGGATTATACTCCTTGAATAACACCTTTAAACTCTGATCTTTTGGATTATTGCTTATACTTTTACTACCTCTACCACTACAGGATTTGAATCAACAACTACATCTCTGTGCTAATGTGATATGGCAACTCGAACTGATGTACGTACTTAAGAAGTTGTACGTTGTTTTTGGCTGACTGACTGGTATTCTACAAAGGACTATTGTTCGCATTTTCTATTTCAATAAACAATATACATAGAATTCACCAGTTAAGTACAAACAAACAAACATCTTTTAATAAAACAAAAAATGAAGTAGAAATAAAAGTAACAGAGTGAGAAATCCTTTTATTTACATAAATCTATTGACTTTTTAATGATTTACTATTCACTTTTAATGTTTTTAAATATTTCTCATTTAGGCTATTTACACTATTGTTAATAAGCAAATCATTTATCACAAAAATACCTAAGAGAATAGTAATATTCTCCAGAAGTACACGTATTTCTAACCAAAATTCACATCCTTTAATATGCCAATAATTAAAATTACAATCACGAATGAAAGATAATATTAAAAATGAAAACCCAATAAGATAATCAGCAAATTGGAATAAATAATTTTTATAAGAAAATGTATTATTTAATAGAAAGTGGTCATGTATTATTACAGGAATTGAGTAGATGATACCAGCTGTTAACAAACATATGCCTAAAATTAGACTTAATAATTTAGATATATAATTGTCCATTGATAGAATTAATGTTGAATTAATTTCTGTCAATTGAATATCTCTATCTAGTTGGAATATTTCTACAGGAATACAGAATATACTTAATAAACATAATGATACAGACATTATAGTTAAGCCGAAAGCATAAACACTTGTAGTAGGCTTGATTTTGTGTAATTGATCAACCTGGTTATCGTTATTGTGTGAATCTGTCTGTTTTCGTTTATCATTATAACCATTCACTCCAAGCAGTCGAAAATATACACCAATAGTAGTCAAACACCTTAAACTAATACGTGCACGGATACACTTTGAATACCCTAAACGTTTTTCTAAACAAAACACATATGTTATGTACAACTGACTTAAGAGGATTATGGTTAATGATAAACGTGTCAAGAAACGACTTGTTATTCCAGTTGATGCGATCAAACCAGAGCCAATCTATGAAATACAAGGAGAAAGATATATGGAGAGGTATCACTTTAATCAATGAGATATTCTGTAATTATCTTAAATGATACAAAATTACACTAATTCATATTACAAATCATGAGTAATTAATGAAAGTTGAAAATCACAAAGTTTTCACGAGTATAAAATCATTACTTTCCAAATCGGTGACAAACCTATTCCTCAGTGGGTTTTCTATACCACTGGCATCGATTACAGTAGACATGAAGATTATAGAGTGCTGAACCACTGTTTCATCTTACCGTGGGACACTTAAGTAGACCGAAATCACGACTATAAACATTCGAAACATGTCGGAATATGGCACCCAAAGTCATGTCGTTTCATGAAGAAAACCTGTAGAGATATGCCTCATAAGCTTATTTTGTAAATAGGTTTAGATGTTATTTGCATTTATTTTGCCAATTTTTCACTGCATGTAAATTTATCATTAAATGATTGTACGTGTTGTTTCAGTGTATGACCTTGAACACACTTTCCTTCCGTTGTGTAACTTCATAGCATGACACACTGTTGACTGCTAACAAATACATTGTTGCGCACATAACTCTCGTTCTACATTCATTTGTGATTATATTAACTGAACTCTAAATCAAATACTGTCTACATTTATAGACTGTAATCGGAATATATCGTAATCTATGTTGGATTATACCAGTGGGAATTCATCAAACTTACCGGAATTACCAACCATCTATAATTGTGTATATTTGGTACCAGATCAAATCAGAACACGCACTAACCTGGTGAACTAAGTAACGTCCCTCATTTCTATTGTTTATAACATTTAATATATATATATACATATATATATATATATATATATATATATATATATATATTATATACTATATATTAACATTACTATTTGTCCTTAATAACTGTTATTACTTTCTGAGTTCGTATATTGTCTGGTCCACCACAATTATCTGGATTGTCCCCCAGTAAGTCCCCTCAACATCCAACAGCAATTAACGCAGTTAACAACTCAGTTAGCATCATTACAAGCTACCATCACGAGCATCCATTCTCGACCGCATAGTTCCATTTCCAGAAAAAGATCAGTGTCTAGACATCGCCCTAGGTCACCCAAGCAGGCAGCTGGTATCTGTTGGTATCATTTGAAGTATGGTAATAAAGCACGTCGTTGCACACAACCGTGCAACTTTACAACAAGCAAGCACGAACATCAGGGAAACGAGCTGGCCAGACAGTAATGGCGGTGTCTGCTACTGGCCAACAC
Source organism: Schistosoma mattheei (assembly GCA_944470405.2). NCBI lineage: Eukaryota > Metazoa > Platyhelminthes > Trematoda > Strigeidida > Schistosomatidae > Schistosoma > Schistosoma mattheei. The sequence continues at coordinate 4,731,065 of OX103947.1, forward strand.
GCTAGCCGCCTCTTTCACATCAGGGATCGTATTTCTGGCTCAGACTTTTTAGTCGACACAGGAGCAGGAATCAGTATCATCCCACTTCACCCCTCTCGAAGACAACAGACGACAAGCACTAAACTGTCTCTTGTAGCGGCTAACGATTCGATCATCAAAACGTATGGAGAGCGATCTCTCATATTAGACCTCGGACTCTGGAGACGATTCACATGGGTTTTCATAGTTGCTCACGTCAAACAACCCATTCTCGGGGCCGATTTTCTCAGTGCTTACAATTTATTAGTGGACATGACCAAAAAGAAGCTAATTGATGAAAATACACGTTTACAGGTGAACGGTACGCTTACCACTGATTATGAAATTCATGGTGTACGAATAATGAAACCTGTGAACAACATTTTCAACGACATCTTGATCGAATACGAGTGCATTACGAAAGCAGATTATCAAAGGAATGCAACTCACACCATGTGAAACATCACATCACTACCATCGGACCACCCATTTGCGCCAGGGCGAGGAGACTTCCACCAAACAAGTTGCAGACAACTAAGAGAGAATTTGAACACATGATGCAACTTGGGATTATTAGACAATCCAATAGTCCTAGTTTTGATCGCAAACTCATCAATAGAAGAGCACGTCCAGCATGTTCAGATCCTCTTTGAACGTTTTAAGAAACATGGCGTTGTTATCAATCCTTCTAAATGTATATTCGCCGTCCCAGCCTTAGAGTTTTTAGGACATTATATTGACTCTCAAGGCATCAAACCACTCCAAAAAAAGTTGAAGCTATTACCAATTACCCTGAGCCAACCTCCGTAAAGTCATTACGCCGTTTTCTCGGGACGTGCAATTTCTACCGCCGATTCCTACCACGTTGTGCAGATGTGTTACAGCCGTTAACTGATTTGCTGAAAAGTGACAAAAAAGGTACGAGGAAGGAAAAGAATCAAACATTCAAGCTACCTCCAGACGCCAAAATGGCATTTGAAAAAGCAAAGTCCTTAATAGCCAACGCCACCATGCTACAACACCTCAATACTGACCCCACAATCCATCTGATTCTATGTACGGATGACTCACAAAAAGCCATCGGGGCATTATTGCAACAACAGGTAAACAGCATGACTACTCCCGTAGCGTTTTTCTCCAAGAGACAAATTGGATATCTGTCGTAAATTGGGAGATGTAATCCAATTGTTGTGCTTCGCGCGGTGAATGTCGGTCGTACGGAGTGTTGAATGAGTAACAAAGGTTTGTGATCGGTGATGATGCTGAAAGTTCGCCCTTGTAGTAAGAAGTTAAAGTGTTTGACAGCTAAGCAGATGGCAAGTAACTCCCGTCCGAAAGTACTATAGCGTTCCTGAGCTGGTGACAGTCTCCTTGTGTTACTCATTCAACACTTCGTACGACCGACATTCACCGCGCGAAGCACAACAATTGGATTACATCTCCCAATTTACGACAGATATCCAATTTGTCTCTTGGAGAAAAACGCTACGGGAGTAGTCATGCTGTTTACCTGTTGTTGCAATAATGCCCCGATGGCTTTTTGTGAGTCACCCGTACATAGAATCAGATGGATTGTGGGGTCAGTATTGAGGTGTTGTAGCATGGTGGCGTTGGCTATTAAGGACTTTGCTTTTTCAAATGCCATTTTGGCGTCTGGAGGTAGCTTGAATGTTTGATTCTTTTCCTTCCTCGTACCTTTTTTGTCACTTTTCAGCAAATCAGTTAACGGCTGTAACACATCTGCACAACGTGGTAGGAATCGGCGGTAGAAATTGCACGTCCCGAGAAAACGGCGTAATGACTTTACGGAGGTTGGCTCAGGGTAATTGGTAATAGCTTCAACTTTTTTTGGGAGTGGTTTGATGCCTTGAGAGTCAATATAATGTCCTAAAAACTCTAAGGCTGGGACGGCGAATATACATTTAGAAGGATTGATAACAACGCCATGTTTCTTAAAACGTTCAAAGAGGATCTGAACATGCTGGACGTGCTCTTCTATTGATGAGTTTGCGATCAAAACTAGGACTATTGGATTGTCTAATAATCCCAAGTTGCATCATGTGTTCAAATTCTCTCTTAGTTGTCTGCAACTTGTTTGGTGGAAGTCTCCTCGCCCTGGCGCAAATGGGTGGTCCGATGGTAGTGATGTGATGTTTCACATGGTGTGAGTTGCATTCCTTTTGATAATCTGCTTTCGTAATGCACTCGTATTCGATCAAGATGTCGTTGAAAATGTTGTTCACAGGTTTCATTATTCGTACACCATGAATTTCATAATCAGTGGTAAGCGTACCGTTCACCTGTAAACGTGTATTTTCATCAATTAGCTTCTTTTTGGTCATGTCCACTAATAAATTGTAAGCACTGAGAAAATCGGCCCCGAGAATGGGTTGTTTGACGTGAGCAACTATGAAAACCCATGTGAATCGTCTCCAGAGTCCGAGGTCTAATATGAGAGATCGCTCTCCATACGTTTTGATGATCGAATCGTTAGCCGCTACAAGAGACAGTTTAGTGCTTGTCGTCTGTTGTCTTTGAGAGGGGTGAAGTGGGATGATACTGATTCCTGCTCCTGTGTCGACTAAAAAGTCTGAGCCAGAAATACGATCCCTGATGTGAAAGAGGCGGCTAGCGTGTTGGCCAGTAGCAGACACCGTCATTACTGTCTGGCCAGCTCGTTTCCCTGATGTTCGTGCTTGCTTGTTGTAAAGTTGCACGGTTGTGTGCAACGACGTGCTTTATTACCATACTTCAAATGATACCAACAGATACCAGCTGCCTGCTTGGGTGACCTAGGGCGATGTCTAGACACTGATCTTTTTCTGGAAATGGAACTATGCGGTCGAGAATGGATGCTCGTGATGGTAGCTTGTAATGATGCTAACTGAGTTGTTAACTGCGTTAATTGCTGTTGGATGTTGAGGGGACTTACTGGGGGACAATCCAGATAATTGTGGTGGACCAGACAATATACGAACTCAGAAAGTAATAACAGTTATTAAGGACAAATAGTAATGTTAATATATAGTATATAATATATATATATTAAATGTTATAAACAATAGAAATGAGGGACGTTACTTAGTTCACCAGGTTAGTGCGTGTTCTGATTTGATCTGGTACCAAATATACACAATTATAGATGGTTGGTAATTCCGGTAAGTTTGATGAATTCCCACTGGTATAATCCAACATAGATTACGATATATTCCGATTACAGTCTATAAATGTAGACAGTATTTGATTTAGAGTTCAGTTAATATAATCACAAATGAATGTAGAACGAGAGTTATGTGCGCAACAATGTATTTGTTAGCAGTCAACAGTGTGTCATGCTATGAAGTTACACAACGGAAGGAAAGTGTGTTCAAGGTCATACACTGAAACAACACGTACAATCATTTAATGATAAATTTACATGCAGTGAAAAATTGGCAAAATAAATGCAAATAACATCTAAACCTATTTACAAAATAAGCTTATCAGGCATATCTCCACAAACTATCTATAGTTTAAAATATCGCCTTTAAAATCTATTAACAGAAATAAACCCATTAATTTTTGAGACTACGTGATGTAGTTTGAAGCTAATGTAATTCTGTAATCAAGTATAACTTTGTGTAATCCGATATGATATATGTTTTCAGTGAGGGCTATTTATACAGGTCAGTCGTCTGAATTGAAGTGGATAACTCAGTAAATAGCCCACAAGTCACCCGTTATAAACAAAAGAAAAACTATCCTTACCAGCTCATTTGATGTATACTCTTAGTCAACATAACTGGACTAATTGTCTTATCTAAGATTATGACGTTCTGCTCAGTGAATTAGTTCTAGATAAATAATAACCAGTTTCTAAAAAATACTGATGTTGATTAGTTTTCCGCTGGTGACAGAAATTATTGTTTATTATATAGTAATTTTATAATGTGAATCATCTACCAAGTGGACGTTTATTTTTTACGCCCTAAATTATATCGTTGTGTGGTGGTTAATGATACTACCTGGGTACAGACACTGAAGTAGATATGACGAGGTTCGTGTCTGTGACTTACTGATTAAAAGCTAATTTGCTTCAAATATTAAGTCATTTCTTCACATTGAAAACCTGCCAATCAGCAGTTTCATACATTCATTAAAAACCTAGTTGGCAGTATGACCAAGCTTCGAGTTCATCTGAAGATAATCCTAGGTCGTTCAATAGGGACTTCCTATCTGTTAAAGTTTTGTAATATCACGGTTCAAACCGTAAGACTTATATCAATGCCCATTTGGTGGTGCCGAAGAGTAGGAAAAGATAAAAAAGCAAATCATTAAGTGTTGTTCTGTTTACTATTTTGATAACATTTTTGAGACTTTAATCATCAACTTGTTTTTATCTGCAATATTTTTAAGCTTTGACCAATCGAATCCGAACACTAAGAAAATGTCCCCGATCACAATCGACATGCTATTCTCTCTCAATTTTACCAAAAAAACACTAGCAGTGATAACATTCCCCGCAGTTACAATAAATAGTGAAAATTTTCCATTAAACATGGGACTTTAATTCAGATTCAAATTGAAACTACATTAAAAAGACATTTAGTTAACTCACATACGTATAAACTATCCATGGATGTATAGGTGGCTCTGTTTCATGATAAGCTCGCTCGCCTAACCATAATAACAGACAAACTGACTGAAAGAGACTGATTCGAGCTAATAACCAGTGTGCACAACGAGTTTGAAATGAGTAATAATGTAATGGCATTTCAATTGGTTACCCAATTACATAGGATTTCCTGTTATGAAGAGATTACTTTCCACAGCTGAAAAATAAAACAATTATAAATGAAGCCAACAGTGCGAAGTACTCATCTGATATACACAGACTAGTCTAGTTGTCTAATGATGTTGAAAGCAATTCAAATTGAGACATCATTTTTAAGATTGAAAGTCTAAACCCTGTTGACCTCAATTCTCTTTAGATCTGAGTAGCGCATCTCATTCACATTTATCATAAAGCTGGTCACTAATAATGCAACTTTCTATGACTAGTGCTTTGATATTCCAGTGTCTTTATTACTCATATACTTGAGATGTATACTTATAGCTATGAATGATAAAGAGCACTCGACAGGTCAGCGAAGATGATGAAACTTTAACTTATTATGGGTAAGAGAATAACCCACTTCCAAATGAAAGCATATACAGGCTTCAGGATGACGAGAAGACAACTACCGTAAGAATGTAACCCCTAACATTATTTCTTTGTTTTGTGAATAGAAATATTCCATGAAAGGTTTAGAGATTATATCTCCGCATACCCGTTTACGTTTCTGCTTTCGGATGAACGGCTTACTCAAATAAAAACGTTAATATCATAAAACTAGCTAATAATATATATGTTTCATATTCGTGGATAAACTGTTAGCTGTTATAAGATACCATCACCATGTCTTGCACGGTGCGAGACAATTATCCACTTACGGAGTATGAGAAAGATGAAGGTATTACAAATATTAGTGGTGAACCACGTCTAAACAGGCAAACAAATGGTAGGGTACAACTAACAACATAAAAATACATTAGAAGCTAATATTCGAACAGAACTTGTTAAACGTTGTTTACATGCTTCCTAGGACTATTACGCGACGGAAAATTACAAATCCGTAAATTTTCGTAGTCCAAAAGACGGTTATTCTATACTTTGGCGCTTCATGTGAGTGGTTTTAAAAGTAACATTTGATATCATATGCAGAACCTTGAAAACCCGGCGAGACTTGAAGAGGCCGCCGAACAACCTTGAAATCTTTATCTGATCAGTAGAGCAAATAAAAAACTCCAATGAATTGACACTGATAATAAAGAATGCCAAGTGATTGTTAATTTCATCATAAACAGTGTCTCTAGACATAAAGTATTCGGACGAATTAATCAAGTACAGTCTCAAGTTCATCCACTTTTACAGCTACGAAACATTCTAAATATATTGCTGGTGTTTTTCATGATGAAGACGCTAATAATTCACAACTATAAGTTCAATATTAGTGTTAAAACTGTCTTGTAATTATAATTGCGTTGTTTTGTAACACAAATTGTTTAATATACGTATAAATCCCCTTATCTAAATTGTTGTTCGTAGTCATCCATATAATTTGCTTGCTCCCTGAGGTCCCTTCATATTGTTTCTGTGTTTCTATCCTCTTAAAGTCCTAATTCTGGAAGGCAATAAAAGTTCGGATCCGCCAAATATAACATCAATATCTGTGAACAACTGACCTAACACTGCACCATAAATCATGCGGAGCCATTTATCGATGGTTTTTGAATTTTGGACCATTCAGATTATTCTTGTACTTCAATATGAAACTCTAAACCGTAACCTTTATTTTGTATCGCGCTTCATGCCTTGGTATTGCCAGCAATGGTTGTTATCACTTGTGGGTTTTTCCCCCATCAATGTAAAACGCAACGAAACCGCCAATCGGAAAATAGTGAATGACGCATAAACTACGTACAAGTGGCCTAGAGTCTTTACCGGTCCTGCTTCCTGTCCAGCGGTGCCTGTTGAGTCCAGAACGTAAATCTCTGCCTCTGTGATGTGAATCATTTATTTCAAACATACTGGGTTTATATACAAATCAAACAGACCACATCGTAGCATAAAATAGAAGACAACATTTGTACATTAGGCAAACGTAGCTGTGAATGTGGGTGATAGCAACTGATAAACTGAGAATAACTTTAGAATGGTAAATCGTACAATAACATTTTGTAGGTCAAAATAAAGCTTATAATAAGGGGAACACGAGTATGAATAGTTTAGTTACTTTTTCATGCTTGTAGGTAACCCTCGTTCTTTCGATAGGAGAAACCAGACTTTTAGTGAATAGGTAGTCACAGTGGAGCGTGCGATTACCTGTTTGAATACACAAAGCTTTCTGAAATTCACTATATGATAATAGGAAACATAATACCTATACAAATAAAGAAGTGATTGAATAACTAGGCTCGTTTGCTTTGACATATACTTGGTTGCTTGGGGTCAACTCTTAATTAGTCAACCTAAGCTGTTACAACATCTGGTATATGAATGGTAGAATTTATTTTTCATTCGAGAAAAGTATTTCTTTTGTACATATTGCTTAAATAACTTTATAGTAGTCGTTTTCCACTGAAAAATGGTCCGGAATTTCCCGGTTTACTCGGTATAGTCAAGGTACGAGTGGTGCTGCGCGTTTATGTGTACATTTCCAAAATCTTCACATGTTGTTCCTAAAGATTATTCTGGTTAACGTCCTTGCCACTCACAAATCTGGACGGGTAATTCTTTTATTTATTTGATTTTTAAATGTTTGATCCGGCTTATGCTTACACAGCTGTTGACTATGATATAGAAGTCAAAAACTGAAACCGCATGGCCACTCCTACCTAGTTATGGTATGTAACCAAGGTGAGTGGTCTTGTTGTATTAAATAATCAATAGGACTAGTGAATGTAATTTGGAGTGCGGGTTCTATATACTTGCTCTCTAATCATGAAGCGTCACTTTATAGTGGCATTGGACCATAGCCACACAACCCTCAAAGCTGAACACGAAACTACTCATAAAATAGATATTCAATATTTAACGCGGAGCAAATTTAAATATTGTCCAAAACAGATACATCCAAAAACACAGAGAAAACAATTATATTCAGTCAGTTTGTAGTACTACTGTTCATCTTGTTGCAACTAGTATTAAATCTTATAATTCTGATTCTACTGAGTCCAGTATTCATAATGATCATTTATCTCTAGAATTATGGTCTACTATGATATTAGTACTGCTCTAATAATAGACCTAATCCTAAATTTGTAGATTTGTCATGATATAACTGCCTAATCTATAAGATCTTACGTGGAAGTCACACCATCGACTACACCAACTCACTGTATCGTATCAATTACCAATACATGATGTAGAACAAGGTTAGGCTAGAGGAAGAACAATATATTTAATATGAATAGAAGATATAAGGTAACATTCAGCAGAGACCACGCCTGCATGGCCGAGCCATGCCACTCGATCAACTCCAGTCCATTCAATTCATTGTTCGCGCCTTCTCCATCGTTAGGTATTTCTCCGCGTTAAATATTGAATATCTATTTTCTGAGTAGTCTCGTGTTCACAGCTTTGTGGATTGTGTGGCTATTGTCCAATGCCACTACACTACTCTCCCACCAGAATCAACGTGATGTTGGTTCGATACCAAATTGGATGGGATCGTCGCGCGCCGGAGGTTACCAAGAATAGGAAGAATCCTCCGGGTAATGGTAAGCTGAAAGATAAATCAAAAAGAAGGCGGCAGCATCTGGTCGGGAAATACATGTAATAATTTTAAAAAATCTGCCTTCATGCTTACACGCTTAAAATGAAAATTTGGGTGAAGATTATTTGAGCTATAAAAAATGGGATTACAATAATAATAAAACGATGCGTGTTAATAGCCGTTGGTTAATAACTTAACGTATAGGTAGTAAGTATTTTGTGTTTAGAAATATTAAAGTAATGAATATTGTAGAAATGTTAATATTGGTATTAGTTTTGGTTTAAATTATGAAATCAAATAACGATTATGCCGGTAAGTTGTCCATATGAGTTGAATTCCAATTGCATCTGTATTAGTAGGCTAACTGAAGGAACAAAAGTATACCGTGGAGAAGAATTCCAACTAGTGTTCCAGTTAGTTTGATACGGTTTATTTAGTTACGGGGAGATTTTCTCAACCTCATTTTTACTTGACCGTGATAGAATTTAGTAATACTACTAATACACATGAATGGTTATCAAAACAAAATTTAAATACGTAGTGATAATTATATGAATTTTGGACAGATAGCTAGGAACAAATCGTTAAACATGAGTGTATTCGTAAGAGACATGCTCTAGACTCAATGTTCTGATCTGTGGCAGACTATTTATTTATATTTATACTTGCCGGCTGATTGGGCATACAAGTTAGTTGCAAGTATGCAGTTTATCATAAGGCGGAATACGATTTAATTGAGATATAGTGGTTATAAGTTATTAAAATCAGTTAGCCTATGTGTCATATTACGAAGTGATGTGGTGCTGCAAGATGTATTTGGCTAAATAAGTTTTTACAAGATGATTAATAGTGAGTGATGCTCATGTGATTATCAGGGAGAACATAAGTTGTAACCAGGGGAGTACACTCCCAACTCATGTCTATGATAATGGCTTGAACCTTAGTCAGTGTTGGGGTAAATTCGACATTGATGTTTTCAGTTTGCAGGAGATTTGCTCGACTGCTTATACTGATTATTTGCATGCATGATTGTGTCGCTAAACCATCAATTAGACTGACAAGGTTTTGAGATATTTACTGAATGAGCAACTGATAGAGAAACATACTGTAATCATCTGTAGTGAATGAAGATAAAAGAAAAACAACACTAGTGATAATTATAAGTCAATTTGCTGACCGATTTTGTTAATAGTTTCATTAATTTTATCAATCATATTACGTGATTGTCAAGTCATGACAATGCTTTATGACGATATCCTGAAACTATTATGTTTAACTAGTTATAGTGTTGATGAGGATTAGTCAGTGGAAAAATAGGTATTGTTGCTTTAGGTGATTCGAAATTATCAGAAATTTATAACGTTAAAGAATCCGAGACGCCTAATTTAATTATAAATTTCAATTCAGAAATATTCGTTTAGTGTTAATTCTAGTAGGCTACGGAGTTTTGATTTTAAACGTTTGTTTAGCCAACAGCTACCTAGGGATTTAGTTATTTTACTAGTGCAGTTGATAGTACCTAAATTTTTAATCTTATTATCTAAACTATGTTCGCATTTTAGGCTGCTAATATGATAAACCAATCCATAAACCCAAATACGATTAGCAACAACGACTATGATGGGTTTATTGATAAATGTTAAAGGCGATTCAGATGATTTCTAAATTTAGAAGACATGAAGATATAGTGCAACGTATGTATGGGCCAGGTTAACATGCAGGTTGTTGACGTATATGACAATTTAAAAATAATGAACATGACCAGAAAATAATTTTAAAGTTAAGACTGCTTGTGAAACTTCAGGCAGGAATATGATGCGTTATAAATTTTCCAAAAGTTACTGCATTTAGCCTAGGGACACTTACAAATATATAGCAAAAAGAACCGGAAAACATATACATGTTAAGTAAAAAAATCATTAAGTAAAATAGTTGAACTCGCCTGGGTTATTTTTGAAAATTAGATTATTCAGTGGACGAATATATAACGCCATTCGTGAGGAGTAGTAATGATCCAAAAGTATCCAGAATAAAACATGCAGTATGGCAATTAATTCCGGGGTGCTTGATGCTGTTGACGTTTTTGCCACTCGCTCGGATCAGAACAATTGAATGAATCCAGATACTTGTGTGGTCGCCATTGAACGAGTTATCTAAAATGACCTTATGATTGCAGAAAACCTATAGCTGAAACTCACCGTATGTTTTTGGAGAATTGTCATCCTTGTTGTTTGGCAATGGAACTCGAAAATATGAAATTAGGCAGGCAGTGGTCAGAAGAAAGATATTACAGGATAGTGCATAGTTTAAAACAGGATGAGGTGTTAGGTGAAGGAACACTGATAATTAGATCCAGATAAGTATTTAGTCCTTGATTGTATTGTTAGTCAATGTATATTTACGCTATTTACAGGTCATATTTGCTAGAGCTTGATGTTTAAACAAGTCTATGTCGCTGAAGCATGTAAATGCTATTAAAGCTTGTTAACGAACCATCAAAGCTAATTAGTTGATATAGACGATCAACTTTTATTATCGATTGAGCTAGTAAGTTATGAGAACTAATTGATATAACATTACGATAATATATGTGACCATTAATCAAAGGACTATTAGAATAATGGGTTTATATAAATAAAAACCGATTGATAAGGTTAAGGTGGAAATAAGGATTAACAATAATAGGTTGCGTTTCTTTAGTTGGGCTCACCAATGTAGAATTATGGTCTACTATGATATTAGTACTGCTCTAATAATAGACCTAATCCTAAATTTGTAGATTTGTCATGATATAACTGCCTAATCTATAAGATCTTACGTGGAAGTCACACCATCGACTACACCAACTCACTGTATCGTATCAATTACCAATACATGATGTAGAACAAGGTTAGGCTAGAGGAAGAACAATATATTTAATATGAATAGAAGATATAAGGTAACATTCAGCAGAGACCACGCCTGCATGGCCGAGCCATGCCACTCGATCAACTCCAGTCCATTCAATTCATTGTTCGCGCCTTCTCCATCGTTAGGTATTGATCCGCGTTAAATATTGAATATCTATTTTCTGAGTAGTCTCGTGTTCAGCTTTGTGGATTGTACGGTTATTGTCCAATGCCACTACATATCCTTATCAACGACTTCAAAAGACAGTGTAAAGTTATATAGCATTCCAGAGTTAAGTGAAACTCATAATCTTCGCGAGACAACAGTTTCTAGTCAGTCAATTTGTCAGATTTCTCATGTTATTGTACTAGATATGATTTTTCTGGACAATTCACTTATTTCTGACGAAATTCCTTGCATATCTGAGGAAAATATATTGAATGAACCTAGTCATGATCGAAAACCTGATGTAGTTTTCATAAATGCTGATTTTTCTACTCTGCAATGACATTCTTAATGAATTTGAGGAAACTATTTCAAAATAGCCAAATCTTAATGTTCTTTCAAATATTATTTGTTCTCATAATAAATTTGTTTCTTGTGGGAAACTTGTTCACTGCGAAGCACGAGTACTGAATGAGCTCGATTTTGACTACAATTCGGATGATTTCATATCAACTATTGTTTATCCTTATCACGAAGTCACTTCTAATGTTTACTCTAGTCAATGTGAGAAATGTTTTAAACAAAGCCACATTATTCATAAGTTTGGGATATGGAGATACAACATTATTTCGTAGGGTAGAATAGTCTAAAAGTCTATGATTCAAATTCTAGATAGCAGCGGTTTCAGTACACAACCGACATGCTGATTACACAATCCCAGGAAGCAGGTGAGTCTGTTCCGATTTCGGTTGTTAATTTAATACTAGTGAGTGCATTCTAGATAATAGTTTTTATCCAATACAATGTCGGACAGACACAGGATGAACTTGACAAGAAGACGTGCAATTTATTACAGACACTTAGATTCAAATTTAAGTGTGGCGGATGTAGTGTTTGAATGAACTAATGATTCCTGTAAGACTCGTTTTGAATGTTTTGTGTGTGTGAAAATCCCTCCACGTATATACTTGCACTTTGTTCCTATTGATTCCCGTAGTTGTACATTGTTAGTTTTTTTATTACATTTGAATTGTCAATATTTGTATTTTTTATTATAGTTTTTGTTTTTCTTACGCCTTCACCAAGTTTTGTGTTTCTTTCCAAACTGCATTTATGTTGTTTTACTTGATACTTGTTCTTGGTGGCAGCCATATTGACTTGCTCCTCCATTTGTGTGTTCTATCCAGTCGGGATAGAATAGCGTTCATTTGTTGTGACTGGTAATTTTCCCGCATCTTTTATCAACTTCTTTATTTATTGTAATTTAGATTTGATTGACTGAACAATTATTGGTTGAATAACCGGGTGATAATATTTGTTTAGGTAACGATTTACATTTAAATTTATGATGAATTATAGAACCGTCATTTACCCGATTATCTGTTTTGATTTTGACGGGCAAGGGGCGTGTCTAACGTACCTGGACGGCTATTCATCTGTCCAAACCGTAGTTCGGATTCTACAATTCCTTTGTACTTGTTGAATGCTTGATTAAGAATTCTAAATACAATACATTCGTTTATGGTTATCTAGTACTTCTTGATTCGGTTACGTTATTTCTGGGATTCTTAGTTCTTACTATAATTCAAATACTTCTAATCATCATAAACAGTTTAAACTTTTCCGAGCACATTGCGTCGCAGGTATCCAAAGCCAGAAAGCTCATTGGATTCATAATGATGAACTTCAATAATATCGAATCGAGATTATTATTAAACAGAAAATTTATCTTACCCATTCTTGAATATGGTATTTTAGTTTACAGTAATTTCAGGTATAATGACCTGATTAAAATTGAAGGTGTTCAAAGAAGGTTCACCACGTCTGTTTTGGGGTATTCCGACAACAAGGATTATCGACGAAGATGTCACCAACTGAAATTAGAACATCTTTGGATCGAGCGTATCAAATTAAAAATTGTCTTTATCCACCGGCTTGTTAACGGTATTTGCTACTCTTCGGTATCCAATCCTTCATACTCTATGATAGCATCCCACAATCTACGCAATAAGGAAAATATTCTAGCGATTCCAAGAACCCATACAAACTTACGCCATAATTTTTTCGTTATTCGCTACCCAACCATGTGGAACAGACTGCCAGTGAACCTCCGTTGCAATGAAACTACAGCCTAGTTCAGAAGTCTCCTCGATGATTTTCTTTCCGAAAGTGGATTGTGTCACCTATTGAATACCAATGTATTTAATAATGATTTATACAAAAAAGGTCCATCATCCATCTAATTGACTGAAAAGCAAAATGTGAACTTTGAAACTTTTAACGTCTATTATACTTTATTTTCTTTCTGTTCATTTTAATATCTGAAGTCTGATTATGTTCGTATTTATAATTATTACTGTTATTATTATCACTATTGGTCTCTCGACACATAAGATATTCTTTTCATCTCTTCTTGTCCTTCTGAACATATTTTATTCCTAAACATCCAAAGTCTATAATAACGAATTATCTTATGTTACACTTGAATAAATTAACTTCTCAGATTCGTTTTACCTTCACCACACACATATCATCGATGCGTAATACTTCTGGCCATCGAATGAAACGGTCTACACAGGTTAAGCTATAAGATTACTCATTTGAATCTAATAAAAGTCCTGCCAAATCCAGGTGAACATGGTCGGAATGAGCGTCGAGATTTGTGATAGAGCCAAAGTGACATTTGTTGTGTCTAATCACCTTAGATTTCTGGCAGTCTATACATGAGCATTTCCACTCCCTCATATCTTTATTCATACCAGACCATCAATATCGTTTTACTATGATTGCAAGAACATTTGTATGAGAAAGTTTGTAACGTATTGAAGACGTTGAGTTGATAAAGTTTCGAATCCTATCTGTAGATGTGTCACATGGTAAGGTTTCCTTACCTGTTCGCATCTGTTTGATACGCGCTTTCAGTTTTGCAGAAGATGATTATCTTCTTTTTGAAGCCGGACGAGTTTGAGAAAGTCAAATCATTCGAAACTGTTCAAGTTATACGAGAGAAAGCGTCCGCAACTGCATTGTTTGACCCAGAGACGTGTTGCATATTTGAAGTAAACTGCGAAATATAGTCTAGCTGTCAAGACTTTCAAGGTGAATACTTGTCTGAAGATGAGCTTAAAGAGGAGGTGAGAGGCTTATAGTCGGTAAACAGAGTGAATTCTCGGCCTTCAACAGCGCTGAAAGTTCTGCACAGTACACCACATGTCTGGGAGTTCCCTACTGAAAGTGCTATGCCTAGGTTCATTGTCTTACAACCGTCTCGAGAAGGATGTCGAAGGTTGTCATGCGTTGTTTACCCACCGTTGTAAGACTTCGATCTCTGAGCCGGATGTGTCTACTGAGATTTTAACAGGTACAAACTAGGAATCCCAGAAACAAAGCAATTTGATCAGGAAGTACTAGATAAGCACGAACGAATGTACTGTATTTGGAATTCGAAATCAAGCATTCAAGAAGTACAAGTGAATGATTAGTTCATACAAACACTACACTTTCTCATTACTTTTCACATGTATTATATGATCTTTAGCTGAGAATTGTGATCATATAATTATACTTTTCTAAATCACACAAAACGTAAAGTAGTTAATGATTGTAAAATTTTGCTCACATTAGCCAGTACGTAATCCGAAACATGAAGAATACTAATCACTAAACAAACAAACAACAAAGTGTTTCACCTTGAGTTGTTTTACATATATCTTCCTATTGTTATTCAGGACTGAACTGATCAGTCTCATGTTGGTATATGTGCATTCTTTGAGGATTACCTCGATATAGCCATAAGTCACAAGCTTTTTTTAATCAAAGATGGATAATGGCTAGCAGTGGTGTCCAAGACGGGCGTTTCATTCTTATTTGGGACTTGTCAGCTGTGCAAATAATATGGAATTTTCGCCGACATCTCTTTACTTTAATTCAATACAGGCTGATTTCAAACAATGGGTACAGCAGAGTTGTTCATTAGTGAAGTCCTACCTTTTAGTGAAACTTTTCTATCTTCAAATAACAACACCATTTACGTTATCATTCTTCATATCACTACAAATTTAACTACAAACTGATTAGCCGGAAAACTAATTCACACACAAATAAATCTGTATAGTAGTTCTTTGATTATTAACTGTCAACACACTAATTAAGAAGTGTTCATACACTAAGACAGTAATGTTGTAAACAAGTAATTTCATAACTACTAAACTATCCTTATGTTATAAAGATCCAAAGTAAGATCAACAACAAAATTGTTCATCTACACAACTGAAGACTTTCAGATTAAAACCAAAAAAGTTATTTAGAACTACTTGGTATTGTTTTACTTGTATCTTACTATTGAGGTTTAAGACTGTAATTGATCAATCTCTTATTGGCATTTGTGCATACTGCACACATTGCCTCGATGTTGCCTTAATTCACACGCTTTTTAAGGAAAGATGGATAGTGGCTAGTAGTGGGTTCGAGTCCCAGAGTGAACATCAATTCTGAGATGCAAGTACATCCAGCTGACGAAACCCAAATATGACAGAACGCACGTCCTGGATTCCACTGCTAGCCACTATCCATCTTTGCTTATTTACTACTAGTTTAGGTTTGTTTTTTTTTGCTGTTTTTTTTTTGTTTTTTCAATGACTTTTCAACTGGTATCTAAACTGAACTAATCTTAACTAAGTATCATTACCAAGGTTTGATTTGATCATTTAAAATAAACTGAGCATTGGGTAGATTGTTATCAATCAATAAATAAATAATATATGTGACATAATATTCTTGTGTTATTCCGCTGTTCTATTTAAATTTGGATTAATTTTAATTTGGTTATTTATGCAATTCTCTGAAGAAGTGACTTACACTAAGTCACGAAACGTTAGAAAATTTAATTTTTCTACTCATTGGGATCTATTATCATTATTTATTTATAATCCTAATTAAATATTTAAACAATATTTCAAATGATCTCTGTTATACTTTAGAATCTACAGTTTCATAATACAATTTCCCATTCCATTTAATATTTATAAACAGTCTAAATAGTCAAATAAACAATCATTTAATATACAATATGGTAAGACGAGTTTAACTTTATAAATAAATTATTCAATGGAATAACAATAACAGATGTAGGCTATAAATCATGGAATGGAATTTTATCATTGTAAATGTTAACGATTTCTTAATACAGACACACACACACACAATACATGATGATATAACAAATATTAGCCTAATCAACCAAATCGATAATTAAATATTCACTAGGGTAAAATTATAAGAAATAAAAGAATTAACTATGAAAATAGTACACCCTGGAGATGTGTACGGTTACGAACTCATACTTGCTTACTTACTTACTTTCGCCTGTCATTCCCAATGGAGCATAGGCCGTCGACCAGCATCTCACAACACATTCTGTTCTAGGCCTTCCTTTCTACTTCTATCCAATTGTTGTTCATTCTTCTTATGCCTATCTCCGTTTCTTGGCGTAATGTGTTCTTCGGTATTTATCTCCTTCTTTGGCCTTGAGGATCCTAAGTGAGGGCTTGCTCAGTGACACAGTTGGGTGCTTTCCTCAATGTGTGTCCTATCCATGTCCAGCGTTTCTTCCTAATTTCTTCCTCCGCTGGTTCTTTCTGGTTTGTTCTTTCCCACAGTAGGTTGTTGCTGATAGTGTCTGGCCAACAGATCCGAAGTATTTTGTGTAGACAGCTGGTAATAAACACTTGTATCTTCTGGATGATGGTTCTCGTAATTGTCCAAGTTTCCACCCCATGCAGTAGAACTGTCTTAGCATTTGTATCGAAAATTTTGATCTTGGTGTTGGTTGACAGTTGTTTTGAGTTCCAGATGTTGTTCAATTGTAGATATGCTGCTCTTGCTTTTCCGATCCGCGTCTTCACATCTACATCAGATCCACCGTGTTCATTAATGATGCTGCCCAGATATGTAAATGTTCTTACATCTTTCAAAGCTCAAGTGTAATTCGATTGGTGGATTCTGTGTTGTATTAGAGAATCTTGCTTTTCCATTTGTGTATGTTGAGACCTACTGCTACTGCGGCTGCTGCTACACTAGTCGTCTTCTCCTGTATTTGTTGTTGCGTGTGCGATGGAAGAGCCAGATCGTCTGCGAAGTTTAGGTCGTCCAGCTGCATCCTAGCTGTCCACTGTATCTCATTCTTCCCTCGAGATGTTGATGTTTTCATAATCCAGTCGATCACTAGGAGAAAGAACAAGGGTGAGAGTAATCAACCTTGCCTGACACCGGTCTTCACTTCAAACGAGTTCTTGAGCTGTCCTCCATGCACGATTTTAGTTAGTTTTTACTTTTTAGTAAAAACTTCATCAAACATGACGAATCGTTGTCCATAAACGTCTGAACTAAACAATAGATATATTTTTACTGTTGATTAATTTCAAGGTGGATTATTAAATGTTCTTGGTAAGAATTCTTGGCTGATAGAGTTCAATCTTACTGGAAATAATATTCCACTTTGTTAAGTATATTTATTTCTAGTGATAATAAAGAGACTACGGAATAATTGAAAACATGTAAATTAAGTGTATTAGTTTGATGGTTATGTTTGACCCCTGTTCATTATTTGTCTTAGTGTCAGTAATAAATTTGGGTCATTCACATGATATTTGTGATTATCCAGTAGGTCAAATGTTAATGGTAATCATAAGTTCAATATCACAATTGGAATAGTATTCTTATATTCGGTTAACTACTGACATAATAGTGATGATAGTATTGTGGTAGTGAGTGAAAAATTTAACCAGTGCAAATTTAAGTACCAAAGGAATAGAAAAACTCATATAGTGAATTAATTTATCCCATTATAACCGAGTATCAGATAATAGATAACGGAATATTGTAGTAGTTAGTGCCGAATGTATTCTCCCAGTGAGAGTAATTCATACTGTTAACTGACATCAGCTAAAGATAATGTTTTCATCCTAGTTTTGATGTTCACAATCAAACTTGAGCTCAATACCTTACGCTTCAAACGCCTACATGTTATAGCATAGTCCAGATGACCAGCTGAAAAATTCTAAATATGATGGAATACTGGTACTAAACAGCACTGTAAGGTGGGATCCATTTGTTCTCAGTAGCTTATGATAAAAATCTCCATATATCCTACATGGTAATAAATTCTGATTAAATGCACTCCATAATATCAACAACCGGGAAACTTAATGTTACACCAAGGAGGTACTTTATTTTCCAGATTGAAACTAGACCCAACAGTGAAAACGTACAATCTGACACGAAATCACACCCACGATTTTCAGGTTACAACAAGAACTGGATACCTTTAAAATATTGAGATAAAACTCATCGTATTACATTTTCAGTTTCAATCACTTTGCGTATAGTATAACTCGATTGAATGTAATCAGTATTTCGCATAGAGATTAAGCTTGAATTAATTTCCATTCCCTGTAAGCTAGTTATTTTGACTGTATGACTGACTTTGATAGAGCATCCTGATGGATCTAAGTGATCAGTAGTTACGATATGTTTCAGAATATAATTGATGGTAAGCTTAACCAATCGTCTTGACAACCAAACAGAGTAATACTTCAGGATACGTTTCGAAAGATCCCACCTGGCGCAGCTAAGGAAACTTGTTGCATAAGAGGAAGTAATCTTACAGATATATATTGGTGTGGGTCGAAACAGGGGCTTGTCCATCACACATCTATAAATCAAGAAGAGAACACAAAGTTCAGCCGAAAAAAAGTTTTTACTAAAAAGTTTCAAAAGTTCATCTTGAAGTATCGTCACTGCAGCATTTTTTCTAAATTTAGTATTTATGTTCTTTGTGAAGATGTCATTTACTTAGGCTGTACAATTGTTTTTACAGTGACTTAAAAGATAAAGTAGTGTGGTGTGGGTTACTTATATCCACATAAGTAGTATATAACGATTGGCAGACATAGAATGTATTTCAGCAGAAGATCGATAAGGAAAGAACGGAAACAGAACGCAATTGGTATGAAAATTCATGAACAATGAAATCTGAGACAATGGATTGATATTTACAAAAGGAACAGTGAAGTTTGAGATGATGGATTGATATTTTGTAAATTAACTATTTACTATATGGTTCTCAGATTTTAATGAGATCCTCTGTAATTTCATGCCGAATACGTTCGATTGTCCCCACTCCTGTTCCTGTTCACTACAGTAGTCCATATAAAAATAAAGTTACGATTACGCAATAAAACGTAATATGTCCACAGTGTAAGTATAAGAATAAAAACTGACCGATCACATATGTTGAATGAAAGTGAGTCATCTTCACAGGGTGAGATCAATTTGAATACTATCAGTTTTGTAATTATACTATTCACGAGAATGTAAAACTATCGACGTTCTTTTTTTGTAGGAATTGAAACTGATACTGTTATATCCGAGTGAAGATTTAATCACGAGTAACTTCTGAGACTTATTAATGGACTATTATTATTTATATATTCTCATGGTATAAATATTCGGTAACTAGGTTATGTATATCTATATTCCCCTTGTTATAAGCTTTATTTTGACCTATAATTTATTATCGTACGATTTACTGTTCTTAAGCTATGTTCAGTTTATTGACTACTGACTCCTACGTTCACAGTCACTTTTTGGCTTTATTGTGTACAAATGTTATTTCCTATTTTATGGTGCGTTGCGATCTGTTTGATTGATAATATAAATACAGTATGTTTGAAATATATGATTCGCATAGTGGAAGCTGGTATTGGTGTTCTGGACTCAAGTGGACGGGCTAGACGAACGTAGGACCAGTAAGGACGTTAGGCTTCTCATACCGGTCGAACGTCATTGGTTTGGCACTGTGCTAAGATTGTATAAGTCGTATTTTGATTGGTATGTAAATCACGTAATAAAAAGTCATAAAAGATACTCCTTGTTTATATGATAAAAAACTCTTGATTTCAATTAAGAAATACTAAAAATCGTTTAAAGATCCCCATCATATTAAAAGACTAATCTATGAATGAAGAATATTCATTTCGATAAATTCTCTTCGGGTTCCTATAATTCCAAATATCCAAATTAATAATCCGAAGAATGTCCAAGTTAAGGGTAAAGTACATTGTTTGAAGCATGTGAATTTAGGATTTTCAAACAAAATAGAATAAAACTATTAATGTTGATAAGACTCATATGGAGTGTTAACTTGAATCTGCATATATGTTAAGTGAAGTTCTAAGATCTATGATCAGAATAAATATGGGTTAGATAGGGTGAGAGAAATAATAGAACAGCTACAAATTCGACCAAATGTTTTGTGGAAGACTATATTGTGTGAAAAATGAGTAAAACTTAATAAAGGGGGATGAATGCGAAGTGAATGAATCGTGTATAGGAGAGACTAATAATTATGTTTAACCAATAATAATAATAATAAGCGCTCGCGCGCGAGACTGATAGGTCCTGAGTTCGAATCTCAACAGGCGGGGTCGTGAATGCTCACTGCTGAGGAGTCCCACAATAGGACGAAATGGCTGTCCAGTGCTTCCAGGTTTTCCATAATGTATAGCTTCAACTGACTCATGAATTCAATTATTAAATATACTTTACCCTTAACCTGGATATTTTTCGGATTCTTAATTTAGATATATGAATCGCAGAACCTGAAGAGAATTTATCAAAAAAATATTCTTCATTCAAATACTAAAAATGATAATCTTATTTCTCTTTTCTTAACTCCAACTTATACCCAAGATAAATCTTTCGAGGAAGATTTTTTTGATAGAAGACTTGTTATTTATATTACTTTATCACAAATATAAAATGGTTATTAATGTGTTTTTTTACTCTGTTTAGTACGTAAAAAATATTTACAGTAGGCTTGTTCAATACAGTAAATTCTCATTTAAGTCATGAGTCGATCTAACGTCGAAAAGAAATTTTAAGAGCTCTGGTGAGAGGCTGCAATCAGTCGAGCTAAACTGTGTTAGATGTAAAGTAGTTACTCACCAAAAACAGTAGAAGATAGTCTCACAATGTCGTGGATTGACTGAAGTTAAACTTGTATAAAGTTGGATACCGACTAAGTGATTTGGAGTTTAAGCATTCGCGCACGATAATCGCATACGGGATCGTGGATGAGCATTGTTGAGGAGTCCCACACTGAGAATTAACAGTAGTCCAGTACTTCCAGGTTTCCAATGATGGTTCAACGTAGATTGGTTCATGATATCACTGAAATTGAATAATATTCACAATCTCATACCGACAATGAATTTTGTTACGGTAAAAATACTCTCAGTAAAAATTGTCACATACCGCAAAAAATTTCCGTATAACATAGCTTCAAACTGTAGTTGTGAGAACGGTTCACGAGTGAACTCGACGAAGCTCTAAGAAGGTCAGAAGGAGCAGAAGATATTCCATTCAATCATCTTTCGGAAGGATATTCCAGAGTCCCTACGTGTAACTTCCCTACTGGACAAATGCTGAAAAACCCCTGTGTGAGGATTCGATAATTAGAATGATGATTTCGTTTTTACTAAAAACTATAAATACCTGACAGTTTTGTACCATAATTAACACTGTTTGGAATAACATTCCTTTCATTTATCTTTTGTCTTCTCATTTGCGACTTGGGAGTGTTCTAGCATCGAGTGCTCAAGTTATACGCGGCATAGTAAGAATCTAAGTTCTAGATATAACAGTAGTTATTCATAAAATGACATTTTATAAATCTTTCTAACAGTTAGTATCTCCCATACATCTTCAATCAAAAGTCTTTAAACCTGTTTAGCTGTTGTGCTTAATCTTTTCCAGTCATCATATCACATAAGGTGTGGTGTGTGTTACTGATCTCATTTTGCTAATGAAATATTTACTGTGTGGTTCTCAGATTTTACTAAGACGTTCTGTAATTTTGAGTTCACGCACATTCGATTGTTCCCAATTGTGTTCTCGTTCACTACAAAGATATTCAAATTTTGATTTATTCAGCTCCTTTTTTCAAAGGACATACAAGGATGAAAATACATCAACAAACGTTGTACTTCTGTTTAAATTTTCCAGTATGAGGCATTCTAATGTTCTATGAACCTTTCGTAGTTGGGCGGAGGTTTATGCACCTAGCAATCATAACTAATCAGTTTAAAATAATGTTCTGACATCCCCGAAAAGCACAACAAAGCCTCCAGAGTCTCTGAAACAACCGAAGATTCCATCCAATCATGACGTGATAGAGCCTTCTAAAATATCAACGTGGTATGCTATGATTGGACCAACACTAGTGTTTCAATGAATACTAGAATTTCATGACATATACAAATATTTTCTCGGGTGTTTTTACAAATTTAAGCTATCCGTGACACGTAAGATATCTGTCAAACTTTCAGTCAGTGAAAACACTTCACAACTGTTCGTTCTATTTGTATCTATGGTTATGAAGTATCAAAGTTAATGGATTATTAATGTCTGATAATGAGTACCTCACAACATTACTAATTCATTCCGAAAATACCAATTCAGCAATACTATGATTAGATTTTGGTTAACCGGTTATGATTTAGCACAATTTATCATATGAGTTCATGAGTCTTAACATAGTGACTGCCACCCTAAACATACACACAACCCGTTTATTCAAGTTCAATTAACCATAAAACACATATTTATCGGTTACTATTTCATGCATCTATCAAATCAGTCAGCGTTTTACTTATCCACTTTCATCAATAGATCTTAGTTCATATTACCGACGTTGGTTATTCTCATACACTAAACTAACTCAAAGGAAGATATCAACTACTCATATAATTTAATTTCATAGTATACTATGTAGTGTTGCTTATACAAACTATAGCTTATTCAATCCACTTCTACTAATTCCTCCCATTACATGAATATGGACAGTTTTTCATCTGAACAGACATTGTAATCTCTTCTCACTATGATAGTTTGTGTTTTGCTCAATTATTAAGTGATATTCATCGTTTTCTAACTTGTCATGTAACTTGATAAAACGTCCCCCACAAAATGAGTATGATGTTACTCATTAACATGATAACAATTATTAGTTACCTTGGTTACTCACAGTAATCAATAAACAAACTACAATTTATGAATGAACTCAATCTCAAAAAAAAAAAGAAATAAACAATGATACATACATGATCACAGTACGTAATTGATTAGCAATTCATTTATTCATGCGTCGAAAAATGGATTCTCCAGAAAAATAAACATTTCTCCAACTAGTTGAAGAATAACACTCCAATTTGAATTGAACTGTAAAATATCAAACTGCTATTTCATCTTCTTCTTCATCATCATCATTCTCATCGTTACTGAATGAAATGTTCTTATGTGTTCACAGTCTATACAGAGTGAAGAAAATATGATCTACCAACCGAAATGATTATTAATATTCACTCTATTCAATAATTTGTTTAAACAATATACTAAAATTAATTTTATAACTGATGCCTTGAGGCAATTTGAAATGAACATACTAGAAACTGAGAATGTTACTAACCCTTATTTCCCTATGTATGTTTCAATTAGAAGTTTTGTTTTAATACTCACATTCAAATTTAGATTTATCACTATTTAATTCAGAAAATAATAGAATTATTTACACTAAATTCTTTAATTATGACGATCCTTTTATTGTTAATATATATTAACTATGACTAGATGTATAGTTTCTTCATATCTTATTTTTATAACTGAAATAATTACTTACTATATATATATATATATATATATATATATATATATATATATATATATATAAGACGATGGCATTTGCAGCGAACGGTACTGTGTTCGAGTCCCAACGTGAACATCAATTCTGAGGTGCATGTACATCCAGCTGATGAGTCCCAAATAGAACGAAACGTGTGGCTAGATCCCACTGCTAGCCACTACCAATCTTTGCTTTTATATATATATCAGAAGGGGTTTTGTGGAGATTGTAGTAATTTCAATAGTAGAGTTCATGAGTCAATTGGACCTAGACCACCATGGAAAACCTGGAAGCACTGGACGGCCATTTCCTTCTATTGTTAAACTCCTCAGTAATGCACATCCACGATCCTTCTCACGGGATTCGAACACAGGACCTAGTGGGAGGCAGTGACCAGTAGATTTCAACCGTATCTGTTGTGAAATAGTAACTCACTGATGACAGTGGTGGATGTGTCACTCAATTTTGTGGATTAGTTGAAGTTAGACATTAACACCGTCGAATCCCGGTCTGCTCAGTGGCCTAGTGGTTAAGCGTTCGCGCGCGAGGCTGATAGGTTCTGGGTTCGGATCCCGCGAGGTGGGAGGAGTCCCATAGTAGGACGAAACGGCCGTCTAGTTCTTCCAGGTTTTCCATGGTGGTCTAGCTTGAATCGACTTATGAATTCAACTATTGAAATTACTAATTTATATAGCGAGATAGAGAGCGAGTGGGAGAGAGAGAGAGAGAGAAAGAAAGAAAATGATAACTGTTGACAGAGTTGAAACATTTGTACAAGAAAATTGTGAACGAACAAGTTCAGATCAAATCATTTATTGAAACCAATAGTTTTCTTTGAGAAAATGTAAAACACAAAGCTTTTCATTTGTTATTCCATATTTTATGCTATAAAATTCTAAGCGAACTTATAGCTTAATTATTAAATTATAGTCGTCAGTCAGTTTTTTATCTTTTAAGACTGATCACTTTATTGAAATAGAATCACACGTATTAAAATGATCGTGACTTATTCTAAAGTTTTATGAATTAGAACTTAGATCATAAATGAATAGTCTTGAAGTGGATAGTTTATAACCTTGAAAAAATACATTGGTACTTCATTATTATTAAGTCATGTATGTACTCGTATTACATCATTACAGATGAAAGCTTAATATACACTCATAATTAATTCTTTAATCTGATTTACATTTTTATAATCTCGATCAAGAAAATGTCTATGTCTGTGATACAAAGAGAAAACTGAGATCATTAATGGTCAATTATTTCAACGATCATGATCTATTTTTAAGATTAGTTGATACCTAATAGAAAAAACAAACCTGTTTCCAAAGGATTTTTTATTATTTTTTATATGTTAAATCTACAGCTAAATAGTGGTTCATATTGTCTGCAGTTAAAAGTTATAGTATTTTGTTATAACTTGTTGCCTGTGTGTCCTATTAATGTATAACGTAATGATACTGTCAATTAAACAACAGTGATTTATCGACCGGACCATTGACGTATAAAATCCGTACGAGCAGTCTAGAGTCCTTATCGGTACTGCTTCCTGCCTAGCTCTGCCCGACTGTTGAGTCCAGAACATCAATCTCAGCCTCTGCGATATGAACCATTTATTTTGAACATATTCGGTTTATATACCAACCAAACAGACCAAACTGTACCATAAAATAAGAAACAACATTTATACAAGATTTGGCCAAATATGGCTGTGAATGTGGGAGGTAGTGATTAATAGACAGGGCATAATTCAAGAATGGTAAATCGTATAGTAATAGTTCATAGATCAAAATAAAGCTCATAATAAGAGGGACATGAATATGGATAGTTTAGTTATTTAACAATTATACGATAAAAGTATACATTTAGTATTGGTCTATAAATGGATCCCAAAAGTTACCATTCGTTATTCTTATCGGGATATAACATATTTATAATAACAGTAAATTGACAAATACGTTAGATTTTGATTGTTTCATTCTTTTTAAATTATGGTACTAATTATCACTGAACAATTAAATTGACATTGATTGGTTATTTAAAGAAGTAAAATCCAAAATAGTGAGATTTTAAATTCATTTGGTGTTATTTTATTTGTATCTTCTCGTTGTTATTTAAGACTACAATTGATTAGTCTCATGTTGATATATGTGCGTCCTGTACGGATTGCCTTGATATTGCTTGAAGTCAAAAGCATTTTAAGCAATGATGGACTCAATAGCTAAATGGATAACGTGATGGCGTTTGAAGTGAACGGTAATGGGTTCGAGTCCCGGAGTAAACAGCAACTCTAGGATGCAGGTACATCCAGCTGACGAGTATCAGGTAGGACGAAACGCATGTCCTGGATTCTGTTGTTAGCCAATATTCATCTTTAATGAGATTTTAGTTTAAAACCTTCAATTGTACATGATGTAACATAATAAAAGATAATTATTATTGATGGCTTTATTCAATATTATGTTTATGGTACAATATAGAATTCTCAGCACAAAGTATTTCAACAAGTTTCCTTTTATTATTTCTTGATCGGTCCTGATGATAAATATTGAGTAGTCGCCGGTTAGATGTTAACAGTTCAGAAATTGATATCTAAATAATGTATGTTCTTTTCGATGCATATTGCCAGCAACCATGATGTCTCTGATTAGGCTGTCTTGTAAGTTGTACAGCAAAATGTAGTAAACCTTTCACAAACGCATCTGAATAGATTATGAGACTAATAGGCATAATGATGTATTAAAACAAACAAGAAAATAGACAACCTGTTGAGATATCCAGATGGAAGGAACAGGTAGCCAAAATATTCAAGCAAGCCACAGGCTGCGATATTTCATTACAAGTTATTTATAATTTTTATTATTTCTTTACTGATTTTTTTTCCAAAAATAATAATAATTAGATG
This sequence comes from Schistosoma mattheei, assembly GCA_944470405.2. NCBI lineage: Eukaryota > Metazoa > Platyhelminthes > Trematoda > Strigeidida > Schistosomatidae > Schistosoma > Schistosoma mattheei. The sequence continues at coordinate 4,758,081 of OX103947.1, forward strand.
GGGCAATATTCTCCTATTAGTTCTTAAGTTGTGTCCTCCGTGGTCTAGCGGTTAGGATCCCTGGCTTACATTCAGGCGGCCAGATGTTCGACTCTCGGCGAGGCACAGTCTGTAAGTTCTAATAGAATCAAATCTGACAAAATTTCTGTATCTTTAAAAAAACATCTGAAAAGAAAATTCTTTCCTTTTCTAGATTCTCAAAGACGAGTGATTGTTCAAATGCTCGTTCTAATATCAATATACATTGGGGATAGATTAAACCCTACAAACAGTTAGACATTAATGAACGCTTTCATATAAATGGATAAGATTCATTGAAGATGCCACAGGTATTTGGAATTTGACACTGCTTTAATCAGTAACACTTTCTACTATGAATCGCATCCCACCAACTGAAATCAAAAGACAGAAACGAGAAGGTTCAAAGATATATTTGATAGACTATCAATATATCGAGGATCGTCTCATCTAATCTGACTAGCGATTGAAGTAGATGTTGAGCACGGCGTTCGCACTCGTGATCTGGTGTAGATGCATGACCGAACGCCTTCAGTTAGGTGAGTCCATTCAAACTGATGTGGTTAGCATCCAATGTTGAAGACTTACAGAGCTATTTATTTTGGGGATTTATTTACCTCTACACTATGAAAAAAGGAATCGAGTTTGAAGTCATTTTCAGGAAAATAGTTGAATTCACAAATTGAAGTCGCGATGCTTTCATATTTATCTGACTGAGAGGTTGAGGTTGAATGAAATGAGAGCTTCCGCATCAGTGTATTCGAAAGCCTCAATTGATTTTCATCAAAAAGATTAAAGTACTAGATTGCGTGATATAAATAATAAAAATAAAAGATTGTGTGTGTGTATAGATAGACGGCCTTGTAAAATTACTAAGTTAACAACGAATTATAATGTAGATGAAGTAAGATGATTAAAATGTTTTTGTTACACTAATTAAGGGTAATAGAGGTGCATAAATTAAACAAAGTGATATCAGAAAGAATCATAAGGATATGAGACATAAGTAAAGGAGATATTTTCAAATACAAAATGAAATAATAATAATAATAATAATAGATTAAGGGTAAGGTAGAGATAACGATAAATGTATTCATTTGTACGCACGGTTTTGGCTTGAGCTCAATGTTGGTAAAAAAACTTCTGCTGTTTTACGGAGTTGAATACAAAGAAATTTAGATAAATTTGAATGAATAAAATAAACAATTTTAAAATCAACCAGTGGATCAGTGGAGTGATTAGAGTCGATTAGATATCCAAGAATGGAACTTCTAACTGCTTTCCTCTCACCTTTGTAGAATCACACTGGGACATGTTGCCGTATCCGAAATGAAAGCATGCGTTGGCTACGGCCTATGTGACTTGCTTCACAAGAGCAGGTGAACTGGTAAATGCATATGGAAACGACCAAACGGGGAAGCTTACCCTTTATGGACACAGAAGACGAGTTCCTACTAGTGAACGTCAGTTTCAGATTTAGTGCATAGATATTTTATTAAAAATTGCACTCATACACCAAGGATCTAAACGGTAAAGGTACATGAAGTAATTGAAATTTCTTCATACAATAACACGTAGTTTAAGTAACTTCAGTATTAATTTAACAGTGTGTTTCTACTTTTATAGTAAAATCTAAATTAACTGTCGCCTTTTGTGGAGTCTATAGACAAAATTAATGTCTAGATACGACTTTTTATCAAATAATAAGTTGGTTGCTTAAGTACTACAATCATTACTGTAAATGTTAATCATGTATCAGGGGTTTTCTTAGTGAAATCAAGAGCATTACACAAGGTGAGTGGACTTCTTGGGTTCTTTTGAACAGATTCTTTTAGTTAACATAGAATTTCAGCTTTTGACAATTAATTTTCATTAGAAACTAAGTTCAAATAGAAATACAGTCATAATCAAGGAACACTGGAGAATCAGTTTGGTTCTCATTTATGATTCTTCAGCAGTGTATCCACAACTCTATATGAGAATTAAACAAGGATATTCATTTCCTTTATGAACCACAATACAGTTAGACTACTTATTTACAGCCTAATGGTTGACATGATCAGATTCAGTCAGTTTATGAAAGCCCACCATTACCATCTAATTTTGGGTGGTCTGCGTTAGACGGGAGGAAAAATTCCTTGACTTCGGTTTCGTGCTAGTCGGTACTTATCAGCGAGATGTACTTGCAGTCTTAAGAGAATTGGTGCTCTCTGTATGGTTTTAATCGGCTCCATCCAGCTTCATAATTTGAGACGTTGCTAATGAACCCACATGTTATGGTTAAGATAATATCTTAATCTTTTACTGGTTGACTTAATCATTCTTATCTTCCGCACTTAAAAGTCTGGTCAGTCACTGGTGAGAATGGGATACTTTTACTGTTAGGTAAACTTCTGAATATTTCGGAAGTGGTTTTCATAATGATGATGAAATCAAAGTTAGTTTTATATCTGATATTAACTCAACATAAACAAGGAAGAACTTGTCTCGACATAAACCAGCGTGCAGTTGATTTTATCAAATTATTTCAAGTTATTTTTTATAACATTTAAAAGTCATTGTTTTTTCAGTGATTCTAACAGTTTTGTACTAGGTGGTAGAGGTAGTTAGCGGGGAACCTTCAAACTAGATTGGACTTCGTTGGAGTTTTTAAAGAGTGTACCTGTAATGGTAAGGGAGATGAAACTCTTACATGTATGCTTCATACATTCCTAAGGACTAACATGATGCCGCTACACATCGATTTGGTTTTCCGTTATATATGATGCTTTTAATAAATACATACCGAAGACTACTAAGACTCCCATTGCTGGGGAACCATCTACCTCCTGCGCTAGAGAAAATCACAAAAATGTATCTGGTCTTTTGTATTTTTCGATAGTTGATTCGATGAAAGGAAGATTGGAGTTAAGTTAACTCTGAGACAATCTTTTGTCCAGACAATTCAATGAAAACATTAAGGGTCAATATAAATGTATGAAAAATTATCAAAAGTTACTGATATCTGACAAATTCTGTACAGTGCTGAATCACAGTTTAACAATTATGGCACTGAACTGAAATCATAGGTGTAGAAACGGACTATAAAACATGAAATAACGTGACATCTAAAAAATCTGACTTCCAAGAACTTCTAATGATGTTTTGAGTAATAGAATTGCAGATCAAACCTGCATGTTGCTATAAATAATGGGGGGGAGTAAGGAGAGAAAAACAAAATTTTCTCCATCTCAGTATATTTATTAAAGAAATTACTTCCAGGAATTTGAATTTAGCAAACCTAGAATTTGTATAAACTATTTTTCGTGAAGATGATGTGGCGGCAAATAAATCCCCAAAATAAATAGCTCTGTAAGTCTTCAACATTGGATGCTAACTACATCAGTTTGAATGACTCACCTAACTGAAGGCGTTCGGTCATGCATCTACACCAGATCACGAGTGCGAACGCCGTGCTCAACATCTACTTCAATCGCTAGTCAGATTAGATGAGACGATCTTCGATATATTGATAGTCTATCAATATATCTTTAAACCTTCTCGTTTCTGTCTTTTGATTTCAGTTGGTGGATGCGATTCATAGTAGAAAGTGTTACTGATTAAAGCATTGTCGAATCCAAATACCTGTGGCATCTTAAACGGTTTCGAAGACATGTTTCGTCCGGAATGCTCAAATCTTGGTGATGCAGCTAAAGTGCGCTTACTTCTGAGAAGACTTGAAACACATGAATATAATAAATATATGAATTTCATACTGGAACATAATCTTCAGAATTTTTTTTAATGATACTATCTAAAATTTTTAGTGAACAGTTATTATTATTATTCAACATTTGCTATCAGTGTTTTCAAGTATCAAGACCTCCATCCGATGATTATCCCATCTATGCTAGAAAAGAAAATCAAGATTGTGAACGATTTAGAATAAGTGAAATTACAGCAGACCAGTTTAAATGTCTGATCTTTATCTGTGGATTAAAGAATCCAGAATATGTGGACATCCGCACTAGAATTTTGATGCTCATTGAACAGGAACCTAACATGACTTTGCAAATGATCACAACTGAATGTCAACGTTTGTTAAATCTCAATTATGATACCGTGATGATGCAACAGAAAGCGAAACCTCTCGATTTCGGGTCAGTAAATGCAGTCAATCCTCGAAATCTTCCATACAATTACAGCAATAGCATAACGGACTGCTGGTAAACCACTATTACCATATTGGTTTTATGGAGCATGGCATTGGTCATAAAGAAGGTCACTGTCCACCAAAAATACCCCAGTCAAAATGTCGAAGGGGAAATGTGAAGCAACATTCACAGAGTCAAATCAAGAGTGCGTTTGAGACTTTCAAAGTTGGATTGAAAAGTAAACGGAACTATGTAAACAGATTAGTGAATGGTAGACCTATTCGTCGTCATTTAGATACAGCCTCCAACACTACATTGATTTCCGAAAACACGTGGAGTAAACTAGGATGTCAATCCATTCAACCAACCGAACATGTTGCCCGAAGTGCCTCAGAAGGTATAGTGAGGCTAACAGGGGAAGTCATGTGCGAGGTGAACTTGAAAGATCATAAATTCGATGACATTTGCCATTTGATCATTTATCATGATTTGGGTCTATTAGGCTTAAACTGGATCGAAAAAACTGATATCCTGAATAGTTTATTAAATGAAGTATGTTCCCATAAGCCTTCATTTTAATCCGTTCAAATCTCCCATAATATCTCTAAATCAATGTCTATGATGTTACATTCTCTTATATTTCTAAATCGAATGTTTCCGATGCAATATGCTCTCATAAGTCTTCAAAATCTCATGCATTTTGTCCTAATGGTATTTCCACACCAAAGTCCTTTGTTTCCTTCCAAATGCCGACATCTCCCATAAATTATCTTCGAAAAAACTATACAGTTGTATCCCAAAACAAACTGAGTTTAGCAAAGTATTTTTGTTATTAGAACCAAAGCAATAGGACGTAGGAGGAAGAAACCGAAAGATGGACACCCAACTTAATCGTCACCATGAGACGAAATGTAGGATTTTCCAAAATAACCAGAAAGTATACGTCCATGATCTCTGATACTTGCCTCCTCAGTGGACCAGTGAACGTGTAATTAGGAGATGAAGTAACCTGATGAATGTGGGGGAAGTTGGAGGCCAAAAGTGGATAGGTCATGCCAACCACATACTGAAAAATTCTGGCACGCCATAGAAAACTGAGAAACCGGGCGTAATGTAGGAAATCTTCTTGAACAGTTTAGATGTAGGAAGTCCAATGAATCAACAGACTGTAGAACTACAACAGAATCCTGTGAGATGATTACGGAAACGCAGGAGACCAAACTTTTTCCATATTGACCCGGAAAAAGAGCATAAAACATTTCCGGGAGAGACATAAATTATGAATCTTAGCGATTGCCTTTAACTAGTGACCAATCATTTTTCTTTTTTTATTCATTCTAGTTAATCAAATTGGTCGCGTCTTACAAGGATCACAACGCTAGCCAGTTTCCCTTACCTATGCACTCAGATAAATGGCCATTATGACATTTTTCTGTTAAGGAGGAAGGTGTTGTGAACAGAGGAACAAAGAAGCCATGACAAACAATGGATGCTATATTTGGTGACGTTATTTCACTTAATTCAAAGTTTGCGGAATGTTTACATTTAGTTTTATCCCTAGTTTATTCTATAAATCGTAAGCGTTTGTTTGATTTATGATTCATTGACATACCCTTTTCTGTTCCGAAGCTATTGTAATTTAAGCGTATCGTACTCTTCCCAGTTTGGTCATAATTGTATCTTCTTATTGTTTTTTCGTTGTGACCATGTTAATCACTTATTTATTCATGTATCTTTTTACACTAATCTGAGTTGGGAATTAGACATATATCGAGTAGTATTCTAGTTGACTCGTCTCCATTTAAGTAATAGAAGGTTATTAGTCTCAATTCGGACTCACACATTTCTATCCTCCGGGGTTAAACCAGTCTACTGTGCAAAGGTTTTAACAAGACAAATTATCTCCTGTATATTATCGGGTAGATAGATCATGGACGTAACAATACGATTGTACAGTTTGATAATGAATTCCTCGAATGAATTAAACAATCATCTGGTGCTTCGGTTTTTCTAACATACTGATAAATCTGACAATGATATGTTGAAAATAATGTAAGTAGGATTGTGTAACATTGGATTAGTTATAGGTTAGTATAGATTCATAAGACTATTTGTCTTTATTTCAATATACAATGTTTTGAAGCAGTATTACATTCACTTAAATATCTTATTCAATAATGATACCTACCCATAAGATCTATGATTTAAAAGCACAACTTAAAAGCAAAGTTATCAACAATATTAGAAAAATGGGGTTCGGTAAAATTTATTAATAATATACTACTTATTAGAAACGAAAATATATGACATATTCTTTCATAGTTTCTTCCCAGTGATTCATATCTTTTGTTGGAGGTAGTCGGCAGGAAACCCTGGACACGGGTTTCGTGCTACTTGGCACTCGTCAGCAAGGTGTACCTGTAATCTTGGAGGGCCTGGTGCTCCCCGGCAAATTCAATCTCGTGTCACCCAGCTTCACAGTCAGAGACGTTACCATTGAGTTATCCGAGCCGCAGTGTCGAGTCACCTAGACTGGTGGCCACATTGCAACATGATCGATATCATTCGATCTGCACTAATAAGGACTAGACACGCATGACATTGATCGCCACCCAGTGATCAATTAATTTGTTAATGTTACTTGGTTATTAGAGGTTTTGGTGCAATTTAATTAAACTTTCTGAATAACTTCACTTTTAAATATGATTAATTAAAAGTTAATATTCGCTAAATTTAATTAAATTTCTGTTTTGAGGTCAAAGGTGTAGCGTTATCTGAAATGTTTTGAATGTTGATTATGTTAAACACATTCTTTTCTAATTGAGATCATGAACCGACCAATGTTAGACCACTATTGAGAACCTGGAAGCACTAAATGACGGTTTCATTCTATTATGAGACTTCTTAATAGTTCACATCCACGATCCTGAATTTAGGATTAGAACCAGTACTTTCGCTTAACATGTAGATCAGTAAGCAAACATCCAACGGTGTTCATGTTTAACTCCAAGCAATACAAAATAATGTGCGATCATCTTCCATTGTCTTCAATAAGTAAGTGTACCATACTATGTATGATCTTTATTAAAAATGTTATTTTTCTCTCTATCTTTTACTATATTTATATCTTTTATCCTACTAACCTGACTGACCTACAATGATATGTTCATGAAAGATGATTACAAGATAAATCTAGACTCTCAAAACCAAATCTCTGTTAAAAATTACACACAAACATGTAATACTTACCTAGTAAATGAACTACGTAAGCCATCATCCGGAAGATACAGGTGTTTATTAACAGTTGTCTATGCAAAATACTTCGGATCCATTGGCCGGACACTATTAGCAACAACCTACTGTGGGAAAGAACAAACCAGATCCCAGCGCAGGAAGAAATCAGGAAGAAACGCTGGAAATGTATAGGATACACATTGAGGAAAGCACCCAACTGCGTCACAAGACAAGACCTCACATGGAATCCTGAAGGCCAAAGGAAAAGAGGAAGACAAAGAACACATTACGCCGGGAAATGGAGATAGACATGAGAAAATGAACAAGAATTGGATGGAACTAGAAAAGAAAGCCCAGGACAGAGTGGATTGGAGAATGCTGGTCGGCGGCCTATGCTCCATTGGGAGCAACAGGCGAAAGTAAGTAAGTAAGTAAGTAAGTAAGTAAGTAAGTAAGTAAGTAAGTAAGTAAGTAACTAACTAACTAACTAACTAACTAACTACGTAAGTAAATGAACAAAAAACACAACCAAAACTATTTTGCTGAAAGAACAAAACTCGATCAAAACCATTACCAAACATTCCAGCTATCAGATATTGATAATGAATATGATCATCTAAACTATAATTGTAATATCAAAACGAATTATTGTCTAAATAAAGTTTTTATTGATTTAAACACACACACAAAAGAAAAAAGATTATTCTTTAATCAATATTTACTTTGGGGAAAAAAGAGGATCATAATAATCGTAAGCACAAAATATGTCGTCAAGGTGAATTCACATATATATATATATATATATATATATATATATATATATATACGCCCACGCAAAAAGGTAAAATGATTACTCTTTTTTTTCCAGTTTTTTTGTTTTTGTTTTTCCAAAACTTATCATTATTTCATATTACAAATGGTTTAATTCATAAATCGCTCTTCAATATATTTAATTATCCATGGTAATCGTTTACAATTATAAGTAAAGAAATCATAATAATTAGAATCTTCATTACTCGTTAAATTGGTTGATATAGTTAACCATTTTTGATATGCTAATTCTAAATGAGGTAATATATCATTAGTAGATATCAATTTAGCGGTTATATTTAATGTATTGAAATCAATTTGAGCAATACCTTGATAAATAGTAGTATATTGATCAAAAAATAATATTAAATACTGATGTGTATGGATTAATTGACATGAACATTCTATAAGATTAGGTAACAATATAGTTGTATTCCAACTTGCTGTATAACCAGATTGTGATATTTGAATGATTGTCACATTGATAGCATTGTTATTATATTCTAAAACTTTGATAAGAAATATACCATTTGTATAATTACATACGGATGTAAATAGTTCATCAGCAAGTAATATTGTATTATTCATTTGATCTATACATAATGGACAAATTGGTTTCATTTGTGGAGTTATTATATTCTCTATAGAACTATCAGTAGTTATAATAGATTCAGTAAAATGATCTATTGATGATTCATTGATAGTGATATTCCATCCTTGTTTACATTCATCTAATTGATAAGGGATTGTAACACTTTCATCTGGTGTATAATATTCATAACCAGTGATTGTTGCTAATTTAGCATTTTGTACATAATGTGTTTGTTTTAATGGTAAATTAACACATCGTTTTAATTTTGTCCAATCACCATCGAATTTCATTGTTTCATTTTGAGAAAATTCATCAAAATATAATGAAATTTCATTTTGATCATTGATAGTAAATTTTCTTAAGGATTCATCATCAGAACCTAATTGTAAATGTAATTCTTCTAAGATTGGTTCCCAACCAGTTACCATAGCAACACGTATTAATAACATTCCAGTACTGATAGTACTTAAATTTTTCATATGATTCAATTGTAAACACATGGATAATGTAGCTAATTTACAGTTCATATCTGATAATTGATTTTGTTGAATAATATCCAAAGATAATTTAATCTTTTTGTTAATATTTCTCTTTTCAGGTAAATTATATATAAATGTATTTTGTACTAATATACAATCGGTTTGTGATTGATTCATTTTTAATTCCCAAATAGAATGTATAATCTTATCATTATGATCATTGAAATGATATTGAGGTAATTCAATTTGATTAATCACTTGTCGTTTATCTGGTGTCATTAAATCATTCAATGTATAATTACCATAATTCATTTTATTTGAAATCATAAGTAGATTTGAAGATACATTGAAATCTAAAGGTTTTGATAAACCTAATCGTTTAGCAAATTCAGCAATTGCTTCAAGACTAAGTACTGTATCTTGTGTGGAATAAAAACCACCATTTGATTTTTGTTTTGAACTAATCCATCGAATCATTGGAAATAAATCATGAATAGATTGATTCATAGAATTGTACATTAAAAATGCATAAGCTGTCAATTCTAAATTACGTGGTTCATTTTGATTTTGTTCAGTTACTATGCTATGATTTTCATTAGAATTCATTGACCAATATATTTTTGTACCAAATTGATCATGTTCAATTTGTTTTCTATGAATTGTTTCATTTTGAAGTTGTATAGTTATATCATCATATGGTCTAATTATTGTATAAGTATAACTTAATTGAACAAGTACTGATGTAGGTATCTCATTCAAAGAATTAAGGCTCATTAATTTATTATTTAAACATTTGAAAGCATTATCAAATGATCTACTTATTTCAGTAGTATAAATTTTAACATGTAAATAATTCTCATGATTATCTTTATTCAATGTTGATTGTATTTCAAATAATGCTGAACTAACATAACTTGTTAGTAGAATATCTTTCCATTGTATTTCATCTATTCCACTAATACCTTGTAATGGAGAATATAATACTTTACCATATTCTTCAAAACAACCAGTTTCATTATTTTGATGAGTTAATAAGTAATTTATAGTACCATTAAATAAATGATTCCAATCAATCGTTAAATTGGATTGTAATAGATAAGCTTTAGCAAATACACGTAATACAAATGCTGTTAACCATGTACTACCATGTTTATCCGATTGACCAAATGCAGAAAATGATCCATCATCACGACGATATTTCATTTGTTGATAATAACCAGATACAATATAAGATTGAGCGGATTGTATATATTTTTCTTTATTATCATTGAAACCAGTATTTGGTGTAGATTTTAAATAATCTAATATATAAACATTTGGTGCTACTAATATCATATTTTGTTCACCACAACCAGTTGGTAAACGTATAAGATTATCTAAATTGACTAATGCTGGTCCTAATACTTCATCACTATATGATATATAACTATGAAATGAATCTTTAATAATATCATTAGGTATCATAAATTCAAAATGACGCATTGATGTAGTTTGTTGTTCATTTAAACAAATAATATCACTAAGTGTTGTTTCTTGTTGAATACCTTCAGGGATGACATGAATTTGACGAGTTATTTTATCAGATAATAATTTAGATTGATTTATTTTCATTTGTGATTCAAATATTAAACTTTGACTAATATCATTATTATTTGTTTGAATGAATTCACAAGATTCACTATGTTTACTAGCAAATGCTTCAACAGTTACATTTAATTGACCTAATTGTTGTGGTAATAAACCAACTAAATAAGTTAATTTTTCACCAGAACATATACAACCAGTAAATTCATTAGATGTAGTTATTAACCATTCCGTATTATTTAATTGTATTCTCATTATAGTAGCATAACATTCTGTTTGATTAAGATGATTATGAATAGGATTTAGATATTTTCTATCTAATATAAAGATACTAATAGGAATGTGTAAAATTTCACCACGTTTCATTTCTTTTGGTAAAGTGATTTCAATATAAAATGGCATAGTTACAGTTAAAATTTGTGTTTCACCAATCCATAAACCATTCTCTTTTGTTGTACAATAAGCTGATGCTCTCCAACTTGTTATAGTATCTGGTACAGTAAGATTAAGTTCAATACCTTTTAATGTATTAGATTGTTTGAATTCCATAATTTTAATATCATTTTCATTATTAGCATCATTAATTGGTAAATTAGTAATCGGTATAACATCGAATAACCATACTTCAGGGAAGAAATCTCTTAATCTTGGTTTCATTACATGATGTAATTTTTTACGTAATGAATCTGTTTGAGAATTTCTTGTTTTATATACACTATCATCAACACTATCATCCATTACAATATCTAATGAATTTGAATAAGCTAAATAAGGACATGGATAAACACGTTGAATAAAAGTTGGTTCTGGATAAGTTGAACCAATTTGAAAACCAGCAGCTAAAAATGCTTCTTGTGTTGAACTAGCAATTAATGGTCTATATTCACTTTCTTTAATAAATTCAATTAATTTATTATTAAAATATTGTAAATTGATTAAATTTTTATCACCATGGTAATTATCTAATGATATATCAGAAATACGAATAAAGCATAATTCATTGAATAATTGATCATGATCATAATATTGATTGAATTTTATTGATTTTATATCAGAATGATTGATTGATCGAGATAAACCTTGTGGATTGATAATCATTTGAATTTTTTCACCAGGATCTACTATCGTTTGACTTAATTTTAAATTAGTTTGATTAGATATTGATTGTAATGCAATAGCATTACTTGAACAATTATCAATTTGTTCTATTGTAATTTGTGTGGAAATAATTTCAGGTATCATTTGATCATGCTGCTGATGATGATAATGATGAATATAAAGTATCGCAGTAAATTGTGGTCCCCATGAACCATCAATATGAAATTCTATATTACGTTGATATAGTGTACGAATTGGTTTTATATTTATCTTTTCATTTGATGAATTTGTAATAGAATGTTCCACAGGTTGTTGATTAGTTATTTCTTCGGTAACACTTTCTGTATGATTTGTTTCATTATCATCTTCAAATTTTTCATAAATTACTTTTTTACTATCACATAAATAACCAGTCCAACCAGAATCACATACACAATCATTACCAAGTAAACATTTACCATGTAAACAATTTTCACGTTTAATACATTGATTACATGTTATTCCAGTCCAACCTGATTTACATTGACATTGATTAGGTTTTGAACAAAATCCACCATTTTATTACATTCTATAGAACATATAGGAATTAAACAATTTTCACCAGTCCAACCAGGTAAACATTGAATTTCTGTTGAATTCCAACTTAAACAATTATAATGACCTAATTCATCATCACGATTAATACAATAATCATTATGATCTAAATGATTAGGTAGTTTATTCAATGCTGGTATAATAATTTGTTGATGTTTACCCCTGATCACAGATTCTATAAAAATTGCTTTATCTGATAAACGTATATTTGATAATAATGTTAATTGGATTCTATTTGGACATGTTGTCATAATTTTATCACGTGGTGGCCATAATTGTAAATAAATTTGATTGATTGAATCCCATGATCTTAATATAACACTTTCAATAATTCTATTCTCTTGTATCCATGGTTGTTTAGATGACCAATAATAAAAATGTGATGGATTTTGATTCATTGAATTGGTGCTATTTGTCAATGATGATGATAATGATGAATTTGTTGAATTCATTGATGATGATAATAATTCAGCTTCAATTGATATAGAATGTTTTGATGTAATTGGTGGTATAGAAAAAGTACTTTCACCAGATGAATTTATTGGTAGAATATTTAAATAATGTTCATTACTTTGATCCAGATTTTGCCAATAACAACCCCATTTTTGATCTGTCACAGATAATTTCACACTATAATTTATAGTTTGATCAAAATTTTTTAATTTAATTTTACCTAAAATTGGTAATTTTGATTTATATACTTGTGGTAATTCTAATTGTATACTTGGTTGATAAATTTGTTGAATCAGATCACCTTTGATACAATTAAATAATTTAGAATTTGTATCCTCTTCTATAACTTGTGTACATAATATACTTATTTGTTGCCATTTCGAATATTGATTAGTTGCTAAGGCAAATGGATGAGTTGATATATTAACTAGTTTACAACCATTTGTATCTAAGGGATAATTCATGATAATACATGGTCTTGTTTTTGTTTCATAATGATCCGATGGACATTTAGGTGTATTTAATAATGATTGAATAATTTGTTCATTATCTAATTTAGAAAATTGTTTATCCCATATATATTCATGACATGCACATAATATGGATTGTATATAACCTTTTAATGGTGGTCCATTTGTATATTTTGCACAGATTGAATATTGAACATATTTTGATTCCATAGTAAAATTTTTCGGTGTTTCTAATGTTACAGTAAACTTTGGTAATGTATATTTTTTCACTGTAAATTCAAGTGTTTCAATATTATGATTTTTAATGGTAGCTTGTATTCTCCATTTACCTTCTTTACTATTATTTAATATAGGGAAAGTTAAGTTATATGCTTGTTTAGATGTTAGATTTAACCATTGTTTCATAGTATTATCCATAGGATCTATAATAGTAATACTATCATATATAATATGATACCAATTATATAAGTCTAATTGATTCATTTCAATTAATTGACCTTTAGAACCTTTTTGTATGAATAATTTCTTTGTTGGCAACAAAATATTCGTTGATATCGGTAATAAATTATGAATATTTAAGGTTAAAAAACGAAAACGTACATATTCACCAGGTCTATAAATTGGTTTATCCGTTTCACCAAATGTAATTAATGGTAATTGTTTTAATTGAATAGAATGGATTACTTCAGTTGTTTTATAATCAATACATGATCCATTCTTCTCACTATTATTATGATGATTATTAGAGATAAGATTAGTTTTATGATTTAAACAATGAGTGAAATGAAATATTAATTTAACCCATATAGAATGATCATGTGTAAAAATAAACGGGATTTCATATGGTATATCTAAACCATACCAATAATCTGTTGTATTTAATTGTTTTAAAGAATAAATTTGATTTGGATCTTCAATTATATTCGGTAATAAGTCAGTGACATTCATAGAAATATATAATTGTGTATTTGGTTCACGACTACGTACAGTAATTAAATTAGTTTGACCTAAATAAAATACTGTTGGTAAAATGACATAAGTTACATTAGGATTGAATATAGATGAAATGGTGTCTGTATTATTATTATTATTATTAGTAGTAGTAGTAGTAGTAGCAGTAGGATCATTTGTTATATTCAATGGATCTAGATCATTATCTAGTTGATCCTTAATAGAAATAGTTGTATGAATATCAGTATTACAATGTATATGTAGAATTAATGTAAACAGAATGAATGTTAACATCATCATAATTATTCATATAGCGTATTATGAATGAAATGTTATAAATGATGATCGGTTTATATACTATTTTCATAATGAACTTTTATACATGTCTAATTGTCTTATTGTATGTACACGTATAATCAGCATATGCATGTATCACCATATAATGACTTTCATATGATCTATAAAATCATGTCTGAAACATTAAGTACGAATGACCTATTTCAATAATATGTGAATATAATCCTTATTATTGTTAATTACAGGCGTACTTCCTTATTTGGATATTCATTTATATGACATTACACACACATATATATATATATGTATGAATATGTAAACAGAATGTTTGTATGTTGTGTATTCAATATACAATTTGTCATCCTTAAAAATGAAGCATAGACTAGTGAAAATTTGATCATTCAAAGTGATTTATTATCAGAAGGGGTTTGTGGAGATTTTAGAAATTTCACAGATTGAAATGATGAGCCAATTGAAGTTAGACCACCATGGAAAACCTGGAAGCTCAGTGGTCTAGTTGGTTAAGCACTTGCCGTGAGACCGATAGGTTCTGGGTTCGAATCTCGTGGGGTGCGGGATCGTGGGTACGCACTGCTAAGGAGTCCCATACTAGGACGAAACGGCCGTCCAGTACTTCCAGGTTTTCCATGGTGGTCTAGCCTCAATTGACTCATGATTTCAATCTGCCAAATTGATTTGTTTTACAAATTGTGAAACTGGAACTTAATATCAGAATGGGTTTTTGTGGATATTGTAGTAATTTGAGTAGTTGAGATTATGAGTTAATAGAAAACCTGGGAACACTGGATGGTGATTTCATACTATTTTGAGACTTGTCTTTTGCAGTGAGTATTCACGATCCTGCCTCGAGACATTCTAACCCATGACCTGTCAGTCTTGCGTACGCGATCACTTAACAATTAGATCGACGGTGTTAATGTCTAACTTAAACTAATTCATGAAATTGAGTGAAACATCCACCATTGTCTTTAGTGAGTTACTATCTCATAACAGACCTGGTTGAACTCCACTGATCACTGATTCTCCCGAGAACTCCAGGAAATCTATCTTGAAGCTAGTCATTAGTGAGCACAAGATTATTATCAAAATGGCGATTTCTGCGAATTGTATTCCGGTGGAGAAATTTATCCATCTCAGACAATCGAGAAAGAGTGATACAAGATCATGTATAGATTGAAGTTGGACATTAACACGGTTGTATGTCGCCTCACTGGTCTGAAGGTTAAGTGTTCGCACGTGAAACCGAAGATATTTGAATCGAGTATATTTGGAGAGGGATAATGGATGCGCACAAATAAGAAGTTCCAAACCAGAACAAAACGGTCGTCCGCTGCCTCCGGGTTTTCAGTTGTGGTCTAGCTTAAATCGACTCAAGAATTCAACAATTAGGATGTGCAAATGCCAAACCATTGGGTCTCGTTATCATATAAATGTTTCATTTACGACTAGAAATTCATGCTATAGTTAACAGATAAAAATCACATAACATTATAAGAGTTCAACGAGCATAATTAATGTATCAGATAAAAAGTCATCTAAATCTCTTAGACTGTGAGTACGACTCCTCCGGTAAAGTCATACACGTGCATCGATGAAGAGTCCCATACTACAACAAAATAACTCTCCAGTGCTTTCTGCTCTTCCATGGTCGTCTACCTACGATCACATTATGTTCCAAACTGTGACCATTTTGCAATCTACACAAAACCATACACCAATATTATTCAGACCGTCACGACAATAACAATAACAATAGTTATAATAACAATAGTAATATTAATGATAGTAATAATCACTACGATGACTGATTCCATTTCACTGTTTTCTTATTTGGTGATGACTAATTACAAACATTGTAACAAACCACAGTTCTAACCATATTATAATTGTCGAAGAAACATGAGTGAACATTGTGATTGGTTGGAAGTTTGTTCATCCACTACTACTTGATCGTGTCGACAGTAATTGTCATCACAATACTTACTTACTTACAAACTTACTTACTTACTTACTTACTTACTTACTTGCTTACTTACTTACTTACTTACTTACTTACTTACTTACTTGCTTACTTACTTACTTACTTACTTACTTACTTACTTACTTACTTACTTACTTACTTACTTACTTACTTACTTACTTACTTACTTACTTACTTACTTACTTACTTACTTACTTACTTACTTACTTACTTACTTACTTACTTACTTACTTACTTACTTACTTACTTACTTACTTACTTACTTACTTACTTACTTACTTACTTACTTACTTACTTACTTACTTACTTACTTACTTACTTACTTACTTACTTACTTACTTACTTACTTACTTACTTACTTACTTACTTACTTACTTACTTACTTACTTACTTACTTACTTACTTACTTACTTGCTTACTTACTTACTTACTTACTTACTTACTTACTTACTTGCTTACTTACTTACTTACTTACTTACTTACTTACTTACTTACTTACTTACTTACTTACTTACTTACTTACTTACTTACTTACTTACTTACTTACTTACTTACTTACTTACTTACTTACTTACTTACTTACTTACTTACTTACTTACTTACTTACTTACTTACTTACTTACTTACTTACTTACTTACTTACTTACTTACTTACTTACTTACTTACTTACTTACTTACTTACTTACTTACTTACTTACTTACTTACTTACTTACTTACTTACTTACTTACTTACTTACTTACTTACTTACTTACTTACTTACTTACTTACTTACTTACTTACTTACTTACTTACTTACTTACTTACTTACTTACTTACTTACTTACTTACTTACTTACTTACTTACTTACTTACTTACCTACTTACTTACTTACTTACTTACTTACTTACTTACTTACTTACTTACTTACTTACTCACTTACTTACTTACTTACTTACTTACTTACTTACTTACTTACTTACTTACTTACTTACTTACTTACTTACTTACTTACTTACTTACTTACTTACTTACTTACTTACTTACTTACTTACTTACTTACTTACTTACTTACTTACTTACTTACTTACTTACTTACTTACTTACTTACTTACTTACTTACTTACTTACTTACTTACTTACTTACTTACTTACTTACTTACTTACTTACTTTCGCCTGTTACTCCCAATGGAGCATAGGCCGCCGACCAGCATTCTCCAATCCACTCTGTCCTGAGCCTTCTTTTCTAGTTCCATCCAATTCTTGTTCATTTTTCTCATGTCTATCTCCATTTCCCGGCGTAATGTGTTCTTTGGTCTTCCTCTTTTCCTTTGGCCTTCAGGATTCTATGTGAGGTCTTGTCTTGTGACGCAGTTGGGTGCTTTCCTCAATGTGTGTCCTATCTATTTCCAGCGTTTCTTCCTGATTTCTTCCTGCGCTGGGATCTGGTTTGTTGTTTCCCACAGTAGGTTGTTGCTAATAGTGTCCGGCCAATGGATCGGAAGTATTTTACATAGACAACTGTTAATAAACACCTGTATCTTCTGGATGATGGCTTTCGTAGTTCTCCAGGTTTCTGCCCCATACAGTAGAACTGTCTTGACATATGTATTGAAAACTTTGACCTTGGTGTTGGTTGACAGTTGTTTTGAGTTCCAGATGTTCCTCATTTGTAAATATGCTGCTCTTGCTTTGCCGCTCTGCGCCTTCACATCTGCATCAGACACATCATGTTCATCAATGATGCTGCCCAAATACGTAAAGGTTTTTACATCTTCCAAATATTCTCCGTCAATTGTGATTGGATTGGTGCATGCTGTTTTGTATCGGAGAATATTGTTTTTCCATTTGTGTATATTGAGACCTACTGCTACTGAGGCTGCTGCCACACTGTTCGTCTTTTCCTGCATTTGTTGTTGCGTTTTGGATATGAGGGCCAGATCATCATCGTCCAGCTGCATCCTAGCTGTCCATTGTATCCCATTCTTCCCCCAGATGTTGACGTCTTCATGATCCAGTCGATCACCAGGAGAAAGAGAAAGGGTGAGAGTAAGCAACCTTGCCTAACACCGGTCTTCACTTCGAACGACTTTGTCAACTGTTTTCCATGCATGATTTTGCAGTTTAATCCATCATATAAATTCTGTATGATATTGACTATCTTCTGAGGCACGCCGTAGTGTCGAAGAAGTTTCCATAGTGTTGTTCTGTCCACGCTATCAAATGCCTTTTCGTAGTCAATGAAGTTGATGTAGAGTGATGAATTCCATTCAATTGATTGTTCCACAATGATCCGTAGAGTTGCGATTTGGTCTGTACACGATCTATCCTTACGGAATCCTGCCTGTTGGTCACGAAGTTGGGCGTCTACGCAGCCCTTCATCCTGTTTTCCCGGTATTGAGAGAAGAGTGATGCCCCTGTAGTTATCACACTTGCTGAGATCGCCTTTCTTCGGTATTTTGATCAGAAGTCCTTCTTTCCAGTCTGTTGGTACTTGTTCCTCATCCCAAATCTTATTGAAGAGAATGTGGAGTATCCTTGCAGTTGCCGCTACGTCTGCTTTTAGTGCCTCTGCTGGAATGTTGTCTGGTCCTGCTGCTTTGCCACTCTTGATTTGTCTGATGGCCATGCTGATTTCTTCAATTGTTGGTGGGCCAACATTGATTGGGAGGTCCGTGGGTGCTGCTTCGATGTTGGGTGGGTTCAGTGGAGCTGGTCGATTCAAGAGTTCTTTGAAGTGTTCTACCCACCTGTTTTGTTGCTCTTCAATGTTGGTGATTACCTCGCCTTCCTTGCTTTTCACTGGTCGTTCTGGTTTGCGGCGATTTCCAGAGAGTTTCTTTGTCGTGTCATACAGTTGTCTCATGTTTCCTTCTCTTGCAGCCTTTTCCGCCGTCGTTGCTAAATCTTCCACATATTTACGTTTGTCGGTTCTGATGCTCCTCTTCACTTGTTTGTTTACTTCTGTGTATTCAGCTTGTGCCTTGGCTTTTTCTGCTCTTGTTCGACTGGTATTGATTGCTGCCTTCTTGTTCCTTCTTTCTTGAATCTTATCCAGTGTATCAACAGTGATCCATTCCTTGTGATGGTGCTTCTTGTGACCCAGGACCTCATGACATGTTGAAGTGATTGCCTCTTTGATCCCCTTCCAGTTGCTCTCCACAGTAGTTCCTTCTCCATTGAGTAGATCATGAAAGGCCTGGAACTTGTTGCTGAGGACTATCTTGAATTTGTTGAGTTTGTTAGTATCCTGAAGAAAGGCCGTATTGAACTTTTGTGATGTTGTCCACCCCGTTGTCCAGTGCTTCTTGAGTTTCAATTTCATCTTGGCGACCAGTAAGTGATGATCTGATGCTATATCAGCTCCTCTCTTGGTTCTCACGTCTTCCATCGTCCTCCTGAACGTTTTGTTGATGCAAATATGGTCGATTTGGTTTTGTGTATAGTGATCCGGTGAAGTCCATGTGGTTTTGTGTATGCGTTTATGTGGGAATATGGTGCCGCCTATGACCAGTTTATTGAAGGCACATAGATTTGCAAATCTCTCACCATTTTCGTTCCTTTCTCCCAGTCCGTGTCGTCCCATGATGTCTTCATATCCAGTGTTGTCCGTTCCAACCTTGGCATTGAAATCTCCCATCAGAATGGTCAGGTCCTTTGTTGGGCACTTCTCGATGATTGACTGCAGCCTATTGTAGAATTGATCTTTAGCGTCTTCATTGTAGTCGTTGGTAGGCGCATAGCATTGGATGATGTTCATTGAAATCCCCTCTTTCTTTGTTTAGAAGGAGGCTTTGATGATCCTTGGTTCATGAGATTCCCATTCTATAAGTGCATTTTGTGCTCATTTGGACAGCATCAATACAACTCCTCGTGTATGTGGGGCATTTTCTTCTTCACGGCCGGAGTATAACAGAAGCTCTCCTGAAGTTAGTCGTTGTTGTCCAACTTGCGTCCAATGTGTTTCACTGATCCCAAGCATATCTAGGTTGTGTCTCCTCATTTCTGCAGCAACTTGGAAGATCATCCTCGTGTCCCACATTGCACAAACATTCCATGTACCTAAATAAATGATAGCTCTGGTTGTCAGCAGGAGCATCGGCTATGATGAAAAACAATAGACGGTTAGACTGGTTGAGTTGGAAAATATATATTCATTTCACAGCTAGTGTTAATAGGTTGGACGAACTCGCATAAAGAACATCGGTAGAAAAACCACTTCAATAAATTTTGGTACTACATTCTCCACAAAACTCAATACTCATCTCAAGCATGTGGTCATCAGTGACTAGTTTCATGAAACAATGAATCAAGTTCTAATGCGAAGGCGTAATATGAGGAATTCAGTGATGTAATGTGTGAAAGAATTATACAACACAGTTAATGGAAGATTGTTGCTCAATATTATCAGTTGGTTGAAGTTGGACGTGTACGCCATTGGATGATGGCATAGTGGTCTAGAAGTTAAGTGTTTGCATAATAAACCGATGGTGATGGGGTACAACTCATCCGGTAGGGTCATACACGTGCATCGATGAAGAGTCCCATACTACAACAAAATAACTCTCCAGTGCTTTCTGGTATTCCATGGTCGTCTACCTACGATCACATTATGTTCCAAACTGTGACCATTTTGCAATCTACACAAAACCATACACCAATATTATTCAGATCGTCACGACAATAACGATAACAATAGTTATAATAACAATAGTAATATTGATGATAGTAATAATCACTACGATGACTGATTCCATTCCACTGTTTTCTTAATTGGTGATGACTAATTACAAACATTGTAACAAACCACAGTTCTAACCATATTTTAATTGTCGAAGAAACATGAGTGAACATTGTGATTGGTTGGAAGTTTGTTCATCCACTACTACTTGATCGTATCGATAGTAATTGTGATCACATTGCCAATGTCTAAATAAGGATATTGAAACCCCATTAGACCAGATTATACCACACTAGAACATTGTAAGTGCATGTGACTAATTGAGGTCAAACACATTTGTTGTTGTTTTTATTGTGTATGTGAATATTATCAGTGAGGAGATAAACTGGTCAAATCATTCATTAATCCACTCATTCATGCATTTTAGTCAATCATTACAGGAAGTCACATTTTATTGTTTTGTCAACAGTTCACTTGCACATGAAAAACAACTAGACTAAATGTGATCGTATGATGTAAAGTGTCAGAGTGTGTGTGTGTGCGTGTGGTTGTAATTGTGGTTGACTGTATTAGATGAGTGCACTTTTATTCGTGTGGGCGTGTTGATTGATGATGAATAGAGTTGAAGGAAGATTACACAATGACAGCTTCACACTATTAATGAGAACTCTTCCAAATTATGAATATTATTGTCAATTGCAACTTTCCTTCAAATGATCAATCTATGAAGATGGTATGAATGGATTTTAAAGATCGAGTCAATTACTACACGAAATTCATTCTCGAATATTTCATGTAAGCATTGCACTGTTTGACAGGTATATTATTCACAAATGACTAATATGTTGTAGATGGTGGTGTATTCACTCGAGTAAAACGGGAATGATTTTATCCTCTAATACGTTGAAGTCATAATTCATGGGTAATTCATTTCATAGTATCTGAGTAATGTGTCTCCCTGTATAACAGTACGGAACAAGTACGATCTTGGCAAAGTGGTCTAGTTTATTAACTAAACAAATTTAGCAGTACAGATTGTGTACATACTGCAGCAAATAGTAATTCATTAGGAGCAATCCATTAATCTACGTTGACTACTTTCGACGGCATTGTTGTGTTTTGGCTGAGATCACAAAGCTGTGATCAGTGGAGTTCAAGCGTGTTTGATGTGAGGCATTTACCCACTGAAGTAAATTGAGGACGGTCGTGCAACATCATGAATTGGTTGAAGTTGGACATTAACACGGTTGTATGTCGGATCACTGTTATACAAGCTAAGTGTTCGCATGTGATACCGAAATTACTGTGTTTGAGCAATTTATTGTGGGATCGTGTGCGTGCACACCTGGGGATTCCAATAATATGATGGAACTGTCGTCCAGTGATTCCAGGTCTTCAATAATCATCCGATATTCATCCATCTCAATCATCAATCATGTCAATCAAGATATTCATCAAACAAATAAAAAACTATTGATCAGTCATTGAATGTTGGAATGGTTGAGTTTGATGAATGATTTGACAAGCGTTCGGTGACACATCACTGGTCCTACACTGTGTTAGTCCGATAAAATACAGTAGTCCATATCTTTCGTGCAATATTCTTCTTTTTAAACTGACGTTGCGTACCACTTTTGAATAAGTTCAGAAAATCAGGATAAACCGATGAGTTAAATCAGTGAATAATTGGAATGCCAATAATAAT
Source organism: Schistosoma mattheei (assembly GCA_944470405.2). Lineage (NCBI taxonomy): Eukaryota > Metazoa > Platyhelminthes > Trematoda > Strigeidida > Schistosomatidae > Schistosoma > Schistosoma mattheei. The sequence continues at coordinate 4,781,164 of OX103947.1, forward strand.
CGTGCGATTAACATGGTTTATTAAGTTCATGTGGTAAGTGAGATAGCACTATAGACATGCTATTGTAAATAATTGATAATCCACATACTCAACATCACCATCTCTGTGTTCTTATCAATGTAAAACATACATTATATCGATATACAATTAATTTCACTAATCTGCATTCAGCGATTAGTTTCACATACACACACACACACAGATGTTTCCTTCCTGTGAATAACAACTGGCTATTCAAACGCCACGAACGTAATAGTGACCGAATTCGACTTCAGAATAATCCAAGTATTCATTCCTCTCACATTTCGATAGAACATTCACTATGAAGTTTATGAACTGATAGCTATTAATGAGAATGTTCCGTACACTTGATTCAAGTAATGTATAACTCATAACAAGATCTAATGAATAAGTGGGAGATTTCTCCTCATTATGGTTTTCCTTAAGATCACATGTAATTTTACATCAGTTCAATACATCGCAAAGTAATGTTCATATGCAATATCTAATATTCACAATCACATTTTAACAACAAACTCTTATCCATAAAACACCATCACCACCACCACCACCAACAACAACAATAATGTTATGAACAGATGAGAAAGTTCCCTCAATTTATTTTTTGTTTTTTCATCATTTCTGTTAACTAATTACAATTAACTTGACAATTGATTGATTATTCAACGACAGAGTAATTATTGATTGCCACTTTTCATTGTGAAGTGAGAAACAGAAACGAAATACAATGTGGAAGATAATGAAAATCCGTTGACAATAGATTGGACAAGTGAACTGGTTTTCATACAGTTTACAAATGATCATTCTGCGAATATCATTTCGGACGAATAGAGATGAATGAGCAATGACAACAGAACAAGTGAGTTGATCCGATCATCATCGTCATTATCATTAACATGAACACGTACACTCATAAACAGAGAGAGAGAGAGAGGGAGGTGGGAGGGAGTAGGGAGTTAAGTAAACAGTGTGTTCACCATTGTTGTGTGTGTTAGTTAGACAGAAGAGATAAGTGTGAAAATGGCGTGGAGATGTGAACGCTTTACACGTGTGAAATGCAACACATTGACACATTGAGTCAACTGGAACAAAATCAACAATATCATGTTATCTTCAACCTGATCAAATAAGAGCGCACAATATATGGAAACAAATGAACAAACAATCAAACACTCAGACAAATAGAGAAACGAGAGAAATAATTAAACAAATAATTGGCTGAATGAATGAATGAATGTGAATGGAAATGAAGATTATGTCAATGTGTTTTCATTGTGTTTTTGTCCGACGGTTGAACAAGTGTATATGTTGCAACTGTCAACATTTCATACTTTCAAACACCGTAGTAACATGAAAGTAGACAGCATAATCAACTGTGAAATGAAAGCAAGCAATTAGAAACTATCGTTAACTATCGTTAATTAAAACAATTTGTGAATGAGTTAATCAGTTAGTTGTATGAGAAGTGAGAACCCGCACAATACTGAATTGAACAATCGATCTCATTCTGTCATGCTTTAGGCTATCTACATTGAATTCAGTAAAGTCATCAATTGATTGTCTTTCTCTCTGTCTCTCGCTCTCTCTCTCATTCACGTCTGTAAACACACACACTCTCTCTCTTTTGTGTAATTGGTGTAGACTATCACATTCGACGTGACAGCATTAATCTGTTCGGAAGTAATATTTCTATCATGTGGTGACAATATTATGTTTGGCTGTAGATGGCGGTGACAAATTCGTACGAATAATGAATGAGATTGTTTGGTTGGTGTGTATGATGTGTGGGAGAATGGATGTTTCAAATAGTAACAAATTGTTTTTGATCGATTGATGACAGTTGTGGACATGGGGTTTTGTTCAGTTCATAGATGTGAATTATGGAATACCTTGATAGTGTTACCAGTCAGTCGAGTAATTCAGCAGTAAGATGTTGAGTATTTGGTGATATGGGAGTGTTGATCTAGTAGTGACTGGTGATATGGAGATGGAATCAAGTAGGTTTCACTACATACGACTCATTGATCATTGTCCACTACTTGGATCAGACTCATACATTCTGATTTGGTTGTGTTTGAATGGAGCAGTGACTAATTCTCACGATAATAGACAATATGCTTCACATATTTCAAATTGTGACCATCAACACACCATCACGTTTCATTTTATTATTGGGCGATCTTGTGTTGCGATCATACACATACAGTGATGGTGTTTACTTGTTGATAAATATCAAGAGGAGAACTGCACTTTGATCTACAACTTGTTTGATCGGTACTTGAAACAGGTTGACACTGAATAACTAGTGATGTTTATCGTCCTTCTTCGATACTCATAGATGAATCGGATGATGGTATGAATGTGTATAATTAATTTACTTCACTTCGTTCATCTTCCATTTTGCATCTGTTGTTTGTTAGCTGTTTGTCAGTTGGTTTATTTCATTTCCAACTGTGTAATATTCAAATAAAATATTCGAGAATGAATTTCGTGTAGTAATTGACTCGATCTTTAAAATCCATTCATACCATCTTCATAGATTGATCATTTGAAGGAAAGTTGCAATTGACAATAATATTCATAATTTGGAAGAGTTCTCATTAATAGTGTGAAGCTGTCATTGTGTAATCTTCCTTCAACTCTATTCATCATCAATCAACACGCCCACACGAATAAAAGTGCACTCATCTAATACAGTCAACCACAATCACAACCACACGCACACACACACACTCTGACACTTTACATCATACGATCACATTTAGTCTAGTTGTTTTTCATGTGCAAGTGAACTGTTGACAAAACAATAAAATGTGACTTCCTGTAATGATTGACTAAAATGCATGAATGAGTGGATTAATGAATGATTTGACCAGTTTATCTCCTCACTGATAATATTCACATACACAATAAAAACAACAACAAATGTGTTTGACCTCAATTAGTCACATGCACTTACAATGTTCTAGTGTGGTATAATCTGGTCTAATGGGGTTTCAATATCCTTATTTAGACATTGGCAATGTGATCACAATTACTATCGATACGATCAAGTAGTAGTGGATGAACAAACTTCCAACCAATCACAATGTTCACTCATGTTTCTTCGACAATTAAAATATGGTTAGAACTGTGGTTTGTTACAATGTTTGTAATTAGTCATCACCAATTAAGAAAACAGTGAAATGGAATCAGTCATCGTAGTGATTATTACTATCATCAATATTACTATTGTTATTATAACTATTGTTATCGTTATTGTCGTGACGATCTGAATAATATTGGTGTATGGTTTTGTGTAGATTGCAAAATGGTCACAGTTTGGAACATAATGTGGTCGTAGGTAGACGACCATGGAATACCAGAAAGCAATGGAGAGTTATTTTGTTGTAGTATGGGACTCTTCATCGATGCACGTGTATGACCTTACCGGATGAGTTGTACCCCATCACCATCGGTTTATTATGCAAACACTTAACTTCTCGACTACTATGCCATCATCCAATGGCGTACACGTCCAACTTCAACCAACTGATAATATTGAGCAACAATCTTCCATTAACTGTGTTGTATAATTCTTTCACATATTACATCACTGAATTCCTCACATTACGCCTTCGCATTAGAACTTGATTCATTGTTTCATGAAACTAGTCACTGATGACCACATGCTTGAGATGAGTATTGAGTTTTGTGGAGAATGTAGTACCAAAATTTATTGACAAACGCATTGTAATTATAGAATAAAGCCACACACTGTTAATCCTACTATTTATAACAAGCTCTATCACACCAATCAATTTTCTATTCCGCACAGGATGCATATATCCCAACATATTACTGACCAATTGCAGTCCTAAATAACAGTGGGAAGATGCAAGTTAAACAACGCCAAGTGAATTTAGTGTAAAGCGATTGGTGGAGTAGTAGATATAAGAAAACTAATGAAGAACTGAATGGTTCAGAAATATATCATCTATTAGGCCTCCTCTGTTCAGTGATAAGACAGAGATATCGTAAACCTTTTCTCAACACAATAATCAAGACCGTTTATCTCAAATCCTTATGACTATCTCCATACTTAAAAGAACTGAACGAATAGCATGGAGAAATTTGAAGATATTTGACAAATCAACCTGAGTAATTAAGTTCCATCTATTAAATGACAAACGAAGCATCGTATAGAATTTATCTTATTCCTGCTGAATAACGAAAGGTGTCAGCTGAATCGTTAGAATAAGGCTAATCTCGTCTACACACTCCATACATTTCTCATCATATAATCTTTAATGTTTATTATTTCAATGAGCTTATCTTGTCAAGGCCTGATCTACTTCCCTTTTTAATACGTTCATTCATGTCATCATTACTTACTTACTTACTTACGCCTGTTACTCCTCGTGAAGGAGCATAGGCCACTCACCAGCATTCTCCATCCAACCCTGTCCTGGGCAATCCTTTCCAGCTCCGTCCAGTTGTAATTCATCCTTTTCATATCTGCTTCTATTATCCGACGCAATGTGTTCTTTGGCCTTCCTCTTTTTCGCTTCCCTTCAGGGTTCCAAGTTAGGGCTTGCCTCGTGATGCAGTTTGACGATTTGCGTAATGTATGTCCTATCCATTTCCATCGTCTTTTCCTAATTTCTTCTTCAGCTGGAAGTTGGTTTGTTCTCTCCCACAGAAGGCTATTGCTGATGGTATCCGGCCAGTGGATGTTGAGTATCTTGCGTAGGCAGCTATTTATAAATACTTGTACTTTCTTGATTGTGGTTGTTGTAGTTCTCCAAGTTTCAGCTCCATACAGTAGAACTGCCTTGACGTTCGTATTGAAGATTCTCACTTTGATATTGGTTGAAAGTTGTTTTGAGTTCCATATGTTCTTCAATTGTAGGAATGCGACCCTTGCTTTGCCGATCCTCGCCTTTACGTCTGCATCTGAACCTCCTTGTTCATCGATGATGCTTCCCAGGTATGTGAAGGACTCTACATCTTCCAGAGTTTCGCCATCAAGAGTGATTGGATTGCTGTTCTCCGCTTGAATTTGAGGACCTTGGTTTTCCCTTTGTGTATGCTGAGGCCTACTGATGCAGAGACTGCTGCTACACTGGCTGTCTTCATCTGCATCTGTTCGTGTGTACGTGATAGGAGGGCTAGGTCGTCTGCGAAGTCCAAATCGTCTAATTGATTCTGAGCTGTCCATTGTATTCCGTGTTTTCCTTCAGATGTTGAGGTCTTCATAATCCAGTCGACCACCAGAAGAAAGAGGAAGGGAGAGAGTAAACAGCCTTGTCTGACTCCAGTCCTTACTTGGAATGCATCTGTCAGCTGTCCTCCATGCACTACTTTGCACTGTAGTCCGTCGTATGAGTTCCGGATAATGTTGACAATCTTCTCAGGAACTCCGTAGTGTCGAAGAAGTTTCCATAATGTCCTCCTATCTACACTGTCGAATGCCTTTTCATAATCAATGAAGTTGATGTATAGTGATGAGTTCCACTCAACTGATTGTTCGACGATGATCCGTAGTGTTGCAATTTGGTCTGTGCACGACCGATCCTTACGGAATCCAGCTTGTTGATCTCGAAGTTGGGCGTCTACTGCATCCTTCATCCGGTTCAGCAACACTCTGTTGAAGACTTTCCCTGGTATTGACAGTAGTGTAATGCCTCTGTAGTTTTCACATTTGCTCAGATCTCCTTTCTTTGGAATCTTGACGAGGTGTCCTTCTTTCCAGTCCATTGGCACTTGTTCCTCCTCCCAAATCTTTTTGAATAGAAGGTATAGCATGCTTGTGGTTGCTTCGATGTCTGATTTCAGTGCTTCAGCTGGTATGTTGTCGGGTCCTGCTGCTTTCCCGTTCTTGATTTGTCTGACGGCCATTCTAATTTCTTCCGTCGTTGGTGGGTTGACATCTATAGGAAGATCTATGTGTGCTGCTTCGATGTCCGGTGGATTCATTGGAGCCGGCCTATTCAGGAGTTCCTCGAAGTATTCCACCCATCTGTTACGCTGTTGTTGAATTTCGGTGATTGGCTTGCCTTCTTTGTCTTTGACCGGCCTCTCTGGTTTACTGTATTTCCCTGCTAGTTTCTTCGTTGTATCGTGAAGCTGTTTCATATTTCCTTCTCTAGCAGCTTTTTCTGCCGTCGTTGCTAGTTCTTCCACGTATTTCTTCTTGTCGGCTCTAATGCTCCTCTTCACTTGTTTGTTTGCTTCTATGTATTCAGCTTGTGCTTGGACTTTCTCTGCTCGTGTTCGGCTGTTGTTAATTGCTGCCTTCTTGTTCTTCCTTTCTTTGATCTTGTCCAGTGTTTCTATAGAGATCCATTCCTTATGATGGTGTTTCTTTAGGCCCAGAACCTCTTGACACGTTGAAGTTAATGCTTCCTTGATGCCTTTCCAGTTGTCCTCCATACTAGTTTCTTCTTCTTCAGTAGATCTTGTAAGGCTTGGAACCTGTTGTTGAGAGCTATCTTGAATTCATTGAGTTTGTCAGTATCTCGAAGGAAGGCTGTATTGAACCTTTGTAGTGCTGTTTGTCCACTTGTCCAGTTCTTTTTAGCTTCAGTTTTAAATTGGCTACAACTAGGTGGTGATCTGAAGCTACGTCAGCACCTCTCCTGGTTCTCACATCTTCCATTGTCCTTCGGAATTTTTTGTTGATGCAAATATGATCTATTTGGTTCTCTGTAGTGTGGTCCGGTGAGATCCATGTAGCCTTGTGTATACGCTTGTGTGGAAATATTGTGCCTCCTATGACCAATTTGTTGAATGCACACAGATTTGCAAATCTTTCTCCATTTTCGTTTCTTTCTCCCAGTCCATGTCGTCCCATAATATCTTCATATCCAGTGTTGTCTATTCCGACTTTGGCATTTAGATCTCCCATCAGAATAGTTAGGTCCTTTCTTGGCATTTCTCAATGATTGACTGCAGCCGCTCGTAGAACTGATCTTTAATGTCGTCGTTGCTATCATTGGTGGGTGCATAACATTGGATAATATTCATTAAGATCCCCTCCTTCTTTGTTTTGAATGATGCTTTGATGATTCTGGATCCGTGAGACTCCCATCCTACAAGTGCATTTCGTGCTACTTTGGACAGCATAAGAGCGACTCCCTGAGTGTGTGGAGCATTTTCCTCTCGTGACCGGAGTATAGCAGCATCTCTCCCGTAGCTAGCCTTTTCTGTCCAGCTTGGGTCCAGTGGGTTTCGCTGATTCCCAGTACTGCTAAGTTGTATCTCCTCATTTCCATTGCTATTTGACTGGTCTTCCCGGTTTCCCACATTGTTCGAACGTTCCATGTACCTATAAAAATTTTTGCTCTGGTTGTTAGAAGGGGCATCGGCCTCGTGGCTTCCGAAGGAACTCGGCTTTCACCATGAAGCGTCATAATTCTTCTAACTGAAGACCTTCTAACTCCCAGGGCAGAGTTTAAATGGTTTGGATTATTTTTTCTGGTAAGCGTTTTTTTAGCGAGTTAGTTTTCTACGGGATGGGGACGCTAACCCCATGCCCAACCCTCCTCCTTTATCCGGGCTTGGGACCGGCAGTATTCCTGTTAGAGCTACAGGGGGAGTTCATGTCATCATGCGTTACTAATAATTCGTACTTTTAACTTATCATGGGTTGTAGTTTAATCCTCTCTTCACCGTTATTATTGACCCATATAATTATTAATCCTTCACGTATAATAGTGTAAATATTATTGTATCGTAGAATAGGAAGGGATAGAGATATAATTGAAAGTATTATTTTCTCCATATTATTCACTTACTAACTAACAAACTTACTTACGCCTGTTACTCCCTATTGAGCATAGGCCGCCGACCAACATTCTCCAACCCACTCTGTCCAGCGCCTTCCTTTCTATTTCCATCCAATTGTTGTTCATTCTTCTCATGTCTGTCTTCATTTTTCGGCGTTATGTGTTCTTTGGTCTTGAAGATTCAAAGTGAGGGCTGGCCTCGTGATACAGCTTGGTGATTTCCGTAACCTATGTCCTATTCACTTCCAACGTCTTTTCCTAATTTCCTCTTCAGCTGGAAGCTGATTTGTTCTCTCCCACAGTAGGCTGTTGCTGATGGTTTCCGGTCAACGGACATTAAGTATCTTTCGTAGACAATTTTTTATAACTACTTGTACCATTTTGATAATGCTTGTAGTGGCTCTCTAAGTTTCAGCTCCGTACAGTAGGACTGTCTTGACATTCGCATTGAAGATTCTTACTTTGATATAGATTAACAGTTGTTTTGAGTTCCATATGTTCTCTAGTTTTGAGAATGTCGACCCTACTTTCCAATCCTTTCATTCACATCTGCATTAGATCCTTCCTTTTCGTCGATATTGCCCCCCCCCCAGATAGGTGGATGAAAGATTCCACCTCTCCAAGATTTTTGGCATCGAGTGTGACTGGTTTGATGGTCGTTGTGTTGTATCGGAGAATCTTGCCTTTCCCTTTGTTTATTTTGAGACCTACTGCCACTGAGGCTGCTGCAACAACAGTCGTCTTCTGCATTTGCTGTTGAGTGTGCTATAGAAGAGCCAGATCATCTGCGAAGTCTAGATGGTCCAGCTGCATCCTAGCTGTCCATTGTATCCCGTGCTTCCCCCCAGATGTTGACATCTTCATGATCCAGTCGATCACCGGGAGAAAGAGAAAGGGTGAGAGTAATCAACCTTGCCTGACACCGGTCTTTACTTCAGACGAGTCTGTAAGGTGTTCTCTATATCCTGTTCGGATATCCACGGTCATCCACGGATGACTGTTTCTCAGCAATTGATGTCATTAATATGGTATCATCGACTAAGTTGTCTTATGGGGAGATACTTATCACTTGAAATTAACTTTCCTCGGCTATTATCGGTCAGATAATCCGGAGTAGAATGAAACAGTCATCCAGTGCCTTCCGTTTTCAAACTAGTGTCATTTGTTAGCAGTGATAATCTTTAAATCATCTAAATTATTCTGAAATCTAACTTAGAATGCTTTCCATATTTATACAGCATTGGAGTTGCGTTTGAAGCAGTCGTGGAAAGTCTGCTTCAGAATGATATCTCCCTACATCAATATGCCCTTCTCTATCAATTAAAAGTTCATTTACGGAGCACAATGGGAGTCCTTTTGATCCAATTACGTGATACGAATAGTTATGTTTTACTCTGAAACGTATTTGAATCAATAACACCTTCACCTACTTATAAGTAGTATAAGACGTTATATAAAAATATCACCGTGTAGGCCGAATATTGGGATTTATGAAAACCATTTTAGGATTTTTGAATAAAGGCTTAATATAATCACTTATTTCTTGATTAGTGATTCTACACTATAAGCGCGGAGTTACAGGGTCTAACTGATAACAGAGTGAAATGTTCACTGTAACTAAATCAAACTGATTTAACTGATTTGATTATGTCTTCTCCAGTAAGATATGACCTAATGCAAGGAAACAGATCAAGATAAACTATTTGACTCCGAAAACTGATATGGACTTTTTAACCAGAGATGGATAGTGGCTGGTAGTGGAGTTCAAGAATCCCGTTTCTTCCTGTTTTGGACTCTTAAGCCAAAGACTTCCTGTAAATCAAGGAACAGTCGGGTCAATTTCTTCAACATGCATACATCCTAAAAATTACTGGACAATAGCAAGCATTGATACCAACAACAGAATGACTCTAGCCCTTACAACTAAATTACAGATCCATATAATGTTTGAATACAATGATTTCTACGGATTTTGTTTACATCATTCAGTAATCAAATGTAAAGTAAATTCTACTAAATAATATTTGAAACTGAATAATTAATAACCGACTGTACGAACACTACGAATATGACAGGCTTAATCTACCATATCCAGAAAATATTGCTGGTTTACTAAGATATATGCATAATTTTTCCGAACAGTGTTATGAAGACTTCAGGTGATTTATCTTTTTTGTTGTTTTTAATAACTGTTGATTCTTGGTGTATGTATAACCACGACAATGTATTTCACATTCATATTCCCAGAATGATATATGCTGTTATTTGATTTGTTCCTATCACTTGATTTCATAACTCTGCTATATCTCAGGATCAGAATTGTTGGTTTATATACGTGCTGTTCTTCTAATTCAAATTTGTCGTCTTAATAATCAAGCCTTTCCCGATCTCTTGACTTCTCCTTGTCTTACATTGAGTTGGGGATCATTGTTGAAATATTGTATGTCAGCTATCCTGTTTATCTAGTTTACGAAGATCCATTTTTATATTAGAAGAATATTTCGACTGTTTGGAATTTGGAATTCCGTAGGTGATTGTAAAACTTAACAGATATACATGTATATTTACTGAGAGTTTGAGACATATAGTTGTAAGCTTTACGCGACACCAAAGTGACCTTGAGAGTGTGTACCTACTTACTAGAGCTAAACGAGGGTTATAAAACAGTTCGAAGAATAAGGATTATGATTTACAGTTGATGATTGGGGTTAGGAACTAGGTTTAACGTTTTCATCACGAACTGATAGAAGCTAAATTGACAAAACCAGAATCGAAGACCTTTTATTCTAAATCAGATTAATTAGTCCATAAAAATCATAGTCTCGCCATTCTCTCTAGTTGATTTTAATCTATAATAAAGACTTTTTATTTTATTTATTTAAATACATAAACACTGGTACAAGGAGGCACCAAATACATATGCGCCACATAAATCATTCGATTTGTGTGAGGGCTGGGATACTACCCAGATGCCGAAGCAGGTGGTTTTCTTGGAGGGGCCACACCCAGAGCTTCGACCTAAAGTTCTGATCCACAAGTCAGTGGAGCAACTTCAGGAGATACAGTCCCATGGTAACCGGTGACCAGCAATAGGTTCAGGATACTGGGGCGTATGTACACTATTGGTTTGGAATCAGGATTTTCCAACTCCCATAGGTGAACCCTCCATACCCAACAACCCGGTTAAAGCTCCGGACATTCTCTTTACGTCCTCTCGATTTGGTAAACAACAGTAACGCAGTGAGTAAAATTTTCTTGACAGTGGTTATATTCACGTAATAAAGACAACCTCTAAACCAAATAAGTTTCATAAAATCATTTTTTCTCAGTCCTAGATTCCACTGCTAGCCACTATCCATCATTGCTTACAAATAGCTTGTGAATTAAGGTAATATCGAGGCATACGCACAGTATGCACATATGCCAATAACAGACTGATCAATTGCAATCTTAAACCTCAATGGGAAGATACAAGTAAAAGACAATATCAAGTGAATTCAAATTCACCCCATTGCACAAGCAAGTGGCTATGAGAAGTCAGTAGCTGAGTGGATCACGCGATGGCGTTTCAAGCGAATGGTACTGGGTTCGAGTCACACAGTGAACATCAACTCTCTCAGATGCAGGTACATCCAACTGACGAGTTCCAAATAGGACGAAACGCGCGTCAAACTGGATTCCACTGCTAGCCACTATCCATCATTGCTTACAAATAGCTTGTGAATTCAGGCAATATCGAGGCATACGCACAGTATGCACATATGCCAATAACAGACTGATCAATTGCAGTGTTAAACCTCAATGGGAAGATACAAGCAAAACAATACCAAGTGAACTTATTGTTTTTGTTTGTAATTATTTTGATTTCAGTCTGATTTAAAATCCTTATGTAATTCCATTCATCATCATTATCAAAGAAATGATAATGATCAGATCATTCTGAAGTGGATACACCCACCCACACACATACACACAAACACCGAGACGACAAATGAATACTTTCAGAATAGCCATAAATCTTAAATTAATCATCTTAACATTGATTTTTATTTATTTATAGAACGATAAATTATTTCCTTTTTGTGGGGGAAGGGAGGGGGTTTTGCAGTTAAACTGTGTCGTAACTAAGACGACAACAACAACGAAAAACTGTATATTTTGGTTTGTTTTTCAACCTCGAAATATCCTGAAATTTAAGAAATTAAGTAAATATTGATTGACTTGATTAATATAATATTTAGTTGTTTGAATGTAATAATAATAACAGGTCAAGCTCAATTGACCAATCAAAATTCAAATGTATAAATTCATCCATTTATCATACATTGTGTTTCCTCATCACATTTTTGTTTGCTCACTTGTTAATTCGATTGATCACGTGATAAGTGAGTAAAATCCATTGGATATAGTTTTATGGAAATGTGTATGCGTTCGAAAGAAGGAATGGAGTAAGAGAACGTGTGTGTGTGTGTGTGGGGTGGGGGTGAAGGATAGTAGAAGATTAAACAGTTTGTGAAGAGTTGAGTAGAACCAATGTGTTACGAAGTTGTAATTTGAGACAGAAGATTTTTTTATACTGAGAATTAAAATAATTTTTAGTGATTTTTATAATAAAAAAAATAATAAATCTTAGTTACTAGGGTGTGTTAGATTTGCTTTCAATATTTTACAATGTTGTTAAGTGAATAGAAACTGGAAAACTTAAAGTAGGTGTAATCAAAGAAAAAAATAATAAAAGGTTGACTTAATATCTTTATGCAAATCTTTATTTGAATAAGATGGAAATTTCATAGATAAGATATTTGGGGGAGGGGATATGATTCAAACAAGTAAATTTGATTCACTCAATATTTTGCAATCACTTCTCAGATAATCGTAGAGAAAATTTAGATAGGAATTAGCTTGAATTAATCAGTAGAGTAATGAGACTTGGAAAAAACTTCTTTAAAGTAGGATCATAACTTGTGTATAAACAATATATCTTAATTCAGAGCATTATATTGAGCTAAGTTGCCCACATGTCACATCAAGACACTTATGTATGAAATTGAGAATAATTGAGATGGACACAATATTGCACGACCATCTTAGACATTAACACCGTTGGGTGTCGACTCAGTGGTTTTGACGTTAAGCGTTCACTCATGAAACCGTAGATCCTTGGTTTGATCCCCTCTTGCGAAATTGTGGATCGCCCATTAAGGAGTCATATGCTAAGACGAAACAACCGTCTAATGCTTTCAGGTTTTTAGTGATAGCCTATCATTTTTCGGCTAATGATTTCAATAAAAGTTAAATAAAGTAATAACTACTTATTTAATTTAATGAATTGTAAAAGCTTTCGAATGAACCTAATGTAGAAAGAGGATATTGTTGTTAGCCTAACTTAAACTGAAAAACTGTAGTAGTAGTAGTAGTAGTATAGGATGTGGCTATCTACGACGTTCACTAATTCTGCCGTTCATAGCACTTTCAATAATGTTTCTGTTTATTTAGTAGATGAGTAAGGTTTACCTAAGTGCAATTTTCATCAAAAGTTTCATTTCAAGTCATCTATTTTACTACACTTACGTTTTCCATCTGATATATCAGGTTACACTACACCAAAAATTGTCCATAGACAGCAGTTTCGAGGAATTCTACCTTCTAGGAACCATAAAACACTCAGTAGGAAAGTTGTAGCACTAAAAGAGTACTTTAAGAGATGCTGTTTTTTCTAAGGAGTATGATTTAATTGTAAAATCTTCATTATCTTTCTAAAAAAAGGCACCATCAAGAAGAAGCCCAAAGATCATATCATGGAGAGAGATAACCAAAATGAATTTGTAGATAGAGAATGAACGACTAAAGGCACCAACCCATAAAATTTCACGCTGACAAAAATGTTGTTAATCATCTGTTATTATGGGTTAGTAATTTTGCCTACGGAAACAGTGAATACTTCACTATCGAAAACATTCGGCTTATAAAATAGAGCGCATTTGAAAACTGTTTATAATTTGTCAAATAAAGCAATAAACTATGACTGTTCTCCATAGTGGAATGAAATTTGGTATCAGATGGCTGGTGGTAATTGGTAAAACGCCTTATTATACCTAGGTTTTACTCCAAATGATGCTTATCAACGAAGAATATATACAATCTTGAAGGAGATGAAGTTTTCAATGAAATTCGAACAAACACCACTCAATTTAACAATCCAAGACGCAACCAAAAAGCTATTCCGGTGGCAACTGAGCTCTTGTATAGCTCAGATCTTTGCATTGATCAGTCAATTAGTAATTACTAATGTCATGTTTTTCTGGTCCCTTAGTGCTGTTTAACCTCTATGACATGCAAGTTCCCATCTCATTGGAAGCATTTTTTTCCTCAAAATCGCTAATCCGTCTTTCTCGGCAGTGCCAGTTAACATGAGATAGATTTTCAGGACTTCCAACCATCTAACATTAAGATATATAACATGTGATTTTAGACTATCTAGAGTAGTACTAACGTTGAGACATGTTCTTTAGAATGTGATCAAATAAGACAGGAATAAAACTAGTCACTACTTAGTGGTGAATCATTGTGAAATAAATTTCCTTTGTGAATATTCTTGACCGAATTCATCGTCGAAAATACATTGTGGACAGATCCTAGTTAACCAATCATTGTAAAATGTCGATGATTAGACAGCTGTTTTGTTTCAACGTAGGATTCCTAATGTTGATTCATGACCGTACGGAAGATTGAACTCAAAATCTTTAGGTCTTGTGGTGAGTACGTTACCTTTAAACCACAGAGTTTGTATTCAATGGTCTTCACGTTCAACTTCAATCGATTCGCTATATTATCCAGTCATCTTTTCAATTCTCTATAGTTTTCAATGGTTGTCAAAGATCAGTCCATGAACTAAGCCATAAAACTCAACAATTTTCATACAGCTTCTATAGTGAATAAGGACTACTTATTCAGCCTCAAGTTTTTCAAGCAATAAATCTTCACAACGTCAACATACATGAAATAAATATCGAGGCAATACGCACAGTATGCACATATGCGAATAAGAAACTGATCAATTGCAGAGCTAAACATCAACGGGAAGATTCAAGTAAACAATATCAAGTGAATTTAAGCTTCACCCCATTGTACAAACCAGTGGATATCAGGATTCAGTAGCTAAGTGGATAACCCGATGGCGTTTGAAGCGAACGGCACTGAGTTCGAGTCCCAGAGTGAACATCAACTCTGAGATACAGGTACATCCAGTTGACGAGTCCCAAACAGGACGAAACGCGCGTCCTAGATTCCATTGCTAGCCACTATCCATCTTTGCCTAGAATAAATTCTACGGTTTATAAAATGTTATTCGTTTCTTTTAAAAAATCAATCAATAATTCCCAGCAGGAATAAGAAATATTATTCGCCTAAAGGAATAAAAAATTCATTTACAGAATCATGTATATGATGGTTTAAAATGAGGTCATCCAAAAGCATATCAAATATCATTTGACAATTGATAATATTTTGAATGATCACTAACAGTGTATTTTGTTATAAGTTGAACTTGTCAGTTGTAGATATCTCCAATCATGTTTCCCTCCTATTAAGATTCAGAAATACAGTACTCATTATAAGCAAAGATGGATAATGGCTAATGATGGAATCCAGGATGCATGTTTCGTTCTATTTGGGACCCATCAGCCGAATGTACCTGCATCTCCGAGTTCATTTTCACTCAAGGACTTGAGCTCGGTACCATCGGTGTCAAACGCTATCGCGTTATCCAATAAGTGACTGATTAATTGTTGTCCTAAAAATCAATGAGAAGATTCAAGTAAACAATACCAAATGAATTAACAGTACTCATTGTTTAAAATGCAAAAATTGTTTTCTCGACAATACAAAATCAGAATAAGCATAGATCGGTATGACCAGTTAAAGAGCATGACTTATACTTTATCATTGCTGATATTCAATACAGAATTGTGATGTTGGGTAATTGGAAGTATTAGACAGGAAACCCCACATAATCTAAGTTTCGTGTTATTTAGCACATATCAGCAAGCTGTACTTATAATTTTAAAGAAACTAATGTCCACTGGTTGATTAGAACTGGTGTCACATAGTTTGATAATGTAAGACATTACCAGTGAGTTATTTGGTTTGAGATCAACCTCCTAAGCATTACTAAGTAGTAACATACCAAGATCAAACAACTAATCAATACTTCTCTGTTTTCAATGATTATCTAAGATGAATGTTTGTAATGTTGTTAAATCCCCTTAAACTAATAATTCATCTTTTACTTTAATCTGTAATACAACCAAGAACAACAACAAAATAGAGAAATAAATAAACCGAAAAAACAAAACTAAATTCATTTCAACTGAAATTTGAATAATCTTCTATTCATTTAATTTTTACATTCAAAATTCAAAAGTAGAATAGTAAAACAAAAATTTGAATGGGTAATTGTTACCATGGTGATATGTTTAATATGTATATATGATCACTTCAGTTTAATTTACAATACTAAATTGAAAAGTGAACGGATATATATGTATGAGAGGTTGATATAGGGAATAAATTATTTCATTTCGTATTGAATATAGATAATTACAACGAGGAATAAGAGAGGAAATATAACAACATTGGAATAGATGGAAATGAACGGATTTTTAGTTGTATACAATTATATAATTGAATAGTGTACACATTCTATTGTCTTTTATCTTTCTTTCTTCTTCCCTTCCCTTCTTTCTTTTTTTAATAATCAAACTAAATAAAAGGAAATTAATAATTATCATATTATCCATGATGATAAATACAGGCACGTTTATACACATGTGAAAAGATTATGTAAGTAAGTAAGTAAGTAAGTAAGTAAGTATAATGGTGGGTATGAGAGAGAGAGAGTGAGAAAGACAGAATTATAAAAGTGAAAACGGTATGAGGGGAATCAATGACAAAAAGGAATTAATTTTCGTCACGAACTTAAAATGAACTAAGAGGAAAATCATTTATTAAAAGTAAATTACTAAGTAACTATTTCATTTTATTGAAAGGAAAGTGTGGAAATCCATTTTTTTTATTGGGATCATGAACCGATTGATGTTAGACCACCATTGAAAATCTGGAAGCATTGAATGGTCGTTTCGTCCTATTGTGGTAATCCTCAGCCGTGCGCATCAATGATCCCACCACGTGGGATTCGAACCCAGGGCCTTCGGTTTCGTTCGCGAACTTTAAACTATTAGACTACTGAGCCAGTATCCAACAGTGTTAATGTCTAATTTCAATCAATTCACGAAATTGAGCGATCATCTTCCATTGTACTGAGGTAGATACCTGTCTCTAACCAACACGGATTAGACACGGATAATCCATTTTATATTTGAAGATAGATATCACTTGAAAATTAATTTAGAGTTATTGAGCATTAAAAGGGTATATATATATATATATATATATATATATATATATATATATATATATATATATATATATATATATATATATATATATATATATATATATATATATATATATATATAGACCCATGATAGGATTCATTACCAGTGAAAATCTAGGACAACTGATCCTCATGGTGAGTGTCGCAGCTTCGGACAACTGAGTGGATCGATTCAATGGTTCATATTCGTTATACTTCCTAATGATTATCTAACTATACTATTTTTGATTATCTTGTTTTCAACAAGACAAAATTCCAACAGTCATGATGTTAAACTACAATTTTAGTAACATCTGGAAGTAGGTCACTAATGAATTGACCATCATGATTTAGTGGAGCTGTTTTTGTCAAGATTGCTTTAAGTCATGAATTGTATATTTTATAGATTAATCTCATTTATGTTGCCGATTTCAACCACTTAGCACGGGATAGCTGTTCTTACCTATTATGGCTTCCTTTAGGTCTTGTGTAAAAAGCCTAACTACTAAAACCACTACATTTATGTCCAGTGGTGCATAACCCATTGCAATTAATATGCAATATAATGCGATGATGACAACTATTTCGCTCCTAACAAGTCTAAACTAACTTAGTCACAAAATATCACAAGGAGCATCATAAAGTAAGTCTTAAGTCAGTGAAACAATGAGACTTACATGATAAATTTATTAAGTTTAGTGTAAAACATGTAAAACGTAATAACTTTTATCTATGTGATATTATATAAAATTTTAGTAATCAAGATTATTGTTGGGGACGCTATATAGTTATACTTCCCACTTGGGAGAGTCTTAAACGCTATTGGTCCGTTGTGTCCTTTAGTAGGCAATTTTGTAACGCTTCCCAAGGACGGTTTTGTGCTATATATATATATATATATATATATATATATATATATATATATATATATATATATATATATATATATATATATACGTTTTGATTTATGTCTGTTGTTATCGCTCGTGGTTCTGGCTTTTTGCTGAATATACTTCCCCGTTCGGACTTCGACTTCTCTCTCTAGTTAGCGGGGCTGGGACGCAACAGAATAGCTAGTTTATTTGTCTTTGGTCAAAAGTCTTTGTTCCGATCGCAGACTAAGTGAACTCGTAATCGCTTCAAACATAGCAATTATAAATTAATAATTGATTCTCAACGTCTTGTAATCTTCATAATACAGTTATTTCACTTATTAAACAATAGAGGTTCGAGGGTGAAAGTCATTCGATACGAACCTCAATTGAGTGTCCTATTTGTTCACCGTTGAGGAGTACCTTACCAGAAAAAAAGACAATCTGTTGCTTGCCAGGAGCAATTGACACAAGAAATGTATAATCCATAAAAACATCTAATAAATAAGAGAGATATATCCCCACATTATAGTTTTCGTTAAAATCTCATGTAGTGTGACATCATTTTAATACATCGTAAAGTTCATATGCAATATCTAATAGTCACATATGAACAGAATCCGTTGTTAGTGTTCATTGGCTGGAAGAACCCGCATAATTCGGTTATGAAGTAATGACAAAAATCAAATATGTTACTAAATTCTCCACAAAACTCAGTACTCATCTGAAGCATGTGGTCATCAGTGACTAGTTTCATGAAACAATGAATCAAGTTCTAATGCGAAGGCGTAATATGAGGAATTCAGTGATGTGATGTGTGAAAGAATTATACAACACAGTTAATGGAAGATTGTTGCTCAATATTATCAGTTGATTGAAGTTGGACGTGCACGCCATTGGATGATGACATAGTAGTCGAGAAGTTAGGCGTTTGCATAATAAACCGATGGTGGTGGGGTACAACTCCTCCGGTAAGGTCATACACGTGCATCGATGAAGAGTCCCATACTACAACAAAATAACTCTCCATTGCTTACTGGTATTCCATGGTCGTCTACCTACGATCACATTGTGTTCCAAACTGTGACCATTTAACAATCTACACAAAACCATACACCAATATTATTCAGATCGATCCGACAATAGCAATAACAATAACAATAGTAACAATAATAAAAATAGTAATATTAATTTCACAGGTTGAAATCATGAGTCAGTTGAAGCTAGGCCACCATTAAAAGCCTGGAAGCACCGGACGGCCGTTTCGTCCTAGTATGGGACTCCTCAACAGTGCGCGTCCACGACCCCGCCCCCCGCGAGATTCGAACCCAGGACGTATCAGTCTCGCGCCAGACGCTTAACAAACTAAACCACTGAGCCGGCCGGCGTCCGACGGTGTTAATGTCTAACTTCAACCAATCCACGAAGTTGCGCCACTGAACACCATTGCCTTCAGTGAGCTGATATCTCACAACAGACCTGGTTGAACTCCACTGGTGACGGATTCTCACTAGAACTCCAAGAGGTTCTCCTGAGGTCAGTCACTAGTGAGCAGTTGATTATTATCAGAATGAGTTTTGTGGAGATTTTAGGAAATTTCACAGATTGAAATCATGAGTCAGTTGAAGCTAGACCACCATTGGCGCAACTTCGTGGACCGGTTGAAGTTAGACATTAACACCGTTGGACGCCGGCCGGCTCAGTGGTCTAATGGTTAAGTGCTCGCGCGCGAAGCCAGTAGGTCCTGGGTTCGGATCTCGCGGGGGGCGAGTTCGTGGATTCGCGCTGCTGAGGAGTCCCATACTAGGACGAAACGGCCGTCCGGTGCTTCCAAGCTTTTAATGGTGGTCTAGCTACAACTGACTCATGATTTCAACCTGTGAAATTTCCTAAAATCTCCACAAAACTCATTCTGGTAATATTAATGATAGTAATAATCACTACGATGACTGATCCCATTCCACTGTTTTCTTAATTGGTGATGACTAATTACAAACATTGTAACAAACCACAGTTCTAACCATATTTTAATTGTCGAAGAAACATGAGTGAACATTGTGATTGGTTGGAAGTTTGTTCATCCACTACTACTTGATCGTATCGATAGTAATTGTCATCACATTGCCAATGTCTAAATAAGGATATTGAAAAAACATTAGACCAGATTATACCACACTAGAACATCGTAAGTGCATGTGACTAATTGAGGTCAAACTCAATTGTTGTTATTTTCTTATTGTGTGAATATTATCAGTGAGGAGATAAACTGGTCAAATCATTCATTAATCCACTCATTCATGCATTTTAGTCAATCATTACAGGAAGTCACATTTTATTGTTTTGTCAACAGTTCACTTGCACATGAAAAACAACTAGACTAAATGTGATCGTATGATGTAAAGTGTCAGAGTGTGTGTGTGTGTGTGGTTGTGATTGTGGTTGACTGTATTAGATGAGTGCACTTTTATTCGTGTGGGCGTGTTGATTGATGATGAATAGAGTTGAAGGAAGATTACACAATGACAGCTTCACACTATTAATGAGAACTCTTCCAAATTATGAATATTATTGTCAATTGCAACTTTCCTTCAAATGATCAATCTATGAAGATGGTATGAATGGATCGAGTCAATTACTACACGAAATTCATTCTCGAATATTTCATGTAAGCATTGCACTGTTTGACAGGTATATTATTCACAAATGACTAATATGTTGTAGATGGTGGTGTATTCAGTCGAGTAAAACGGGAATGATTTTATCCTCTAATACGTTGAAGTCATAATTCATGGGTAATTCATTTCATAGTATCTGAGTAATGTGTCTCCCTGTATAACAGTACGGAACAAGTACGATCTTGGCAAAGTGGTCTAGTTTATTAACTAAACAAATTTAGCAGTACAGATTGTGTACATACTGCAGCAAATAGTAATTCATTAGGAGCAATCCATTAATCTACGTTGACTACTTTCGACGGCATTGTTGTGTTTTGGCTGAGATCACAAAGCTGTGATCAGTGGAGTTCAAGCGTGTTTGATGTGAGGCATTTACCCACTGAAGAAATTGAGGACGGTCGTGCAACATCATGGATTGGTTAAGTTGGACATTAACACGGTTGTATGTCGGATCACTGTTATACAAGCTAAGTGTTCGCATGTGATACCGAAATTACTGTGTTTGAGCAATTTTTGTGGGATCGTGTGCGTGCACACCTGGGGATTCCAATAATATGATGGAACTGTCGTCCAGTGATCCAGGTCTTCAATAATCATCCGATATTCATCCATCTCAATCATCAATCATGTCAATCAAGATATTCATCAAACAAATAAAAAACTATTGATCAGTCATTGAATGTTGGAATGGTTGAGTTTGATGAATGATTTGACAAGCGTTCGGTGACACATCACTGGTCCTACACTGTGTTAGTCCGATAAAATACAGTAGTCCATATCTTTCGTGCAATATTCTTCTTTTTAAACTGACGTTGCGTACCACTTTTGAATAAGTTCAGAAAATCAGGATAAACCGATGAGTTAAATCAGTGAATAATTGGAATGCCAATAATAATCGTGCGATTAACATGGTTTATTAAGTTCATGTGGTAAGTGAGATAGCACTATAGACGTGCTATTGTAAATAATTGATAATCCACATACTCAACATCACCATCTCTGTGTTCTTATCAATGTAAAACATACATTATATCGATATACAATTAATTTCACTAATCTGCATTCAGCGATTAGTTTCACACACACACACACACACAGATGTTTCCTTCCTGTGAAAACAACTGGCTATTCAAACGCCACGAACGTAATAGTGACCGAATTCGACTTCAGAATAATCCAAGTATTCATTCCTCTCACATTTCGATAGAACATTCACTATGAAGTTTATGAACTGATAGCTATTAATGAGAATGTTCCGTACACTTGATTCAAGTAATGTATAACTCATAACAAGATCTAATGAATAAGTGGGAGATTTCTCCTCATTATGGTTTTCCTTAAGATCACATGTAATTTTACATCATTTCAATACATCGCAAAGTAATGTTCATATGCAATATCTAATATTCACAATCACATTTTAACAACAAACTCTTATCCATAAAACACCATCACCACCACCACCACCAACAACAATAATGTTATGAACAGATGAGAAAGTTCCCTCAATTTATTTTTTGTTTTTTCATCATTTCTGTTAACTAATTACAATTAACTTGACAATTGATTGATTATTCAACGACAGAGTAATTATTGATTGCCACTTTTCATAGTGAAGTGAGAAACAGAAACGAAATACAATGTGGAAGATAATGAAAATCCGTTGACAATAGATTGGACAAGTGAACTGGTTTTCATTCAGTTTACAAATGATCATTCTGCGAATATCATTTCGGACGAATAGAGATGAATGAGCAATGACAACAGAACAAGTGAGTTGATCCGATCATCATCGTCATTATCATTAACATGAACACGTACACTCATAAACAGAGAGAGAGAGAGAGGGAGGTGGGAGGGAGTAGGGAGTTAAGTAAACAGTGTGTTCACCATTGTTGTGTGTGTTAGTTAGACAGAAGAGATAAGTGTGAAAATGGCGTGGAGATGTGAACGCTTTACACGTGTGAAATGCAACACATTGACACATTGAGTCAACTGGAACAAAATCAACAATATCATGTTATCTTCAACCTGTTCAAATAAGAGCGCACAATATATGGAAACAAATGAACAAACAATCAAACACTCAGACAAATAGAGAAACGAGAGAAATAATTAAACAAATAATTGATGAATGAATGAATGTGAATGGAAATGAAGATTATGTCAATGTGTTTTCATTGTGTTTTTGTCCGACGGTTGAACAAGTGTATATGTTGCAACTGTCAACATTTCATACTTTCAAACACCGTAGTAACATGAAAGTAGACAGCATAATCAACTGTGAAATGAAAGCAAGCAATTAGAAACTATCGTTAACTATCGTTAATTAAAACAATTTGTGAATGAGTTAATCAGTTAGTTGTATGAGAAGTGAGAACCCGCACAATACTGAATTGAACAATCGATCTCATTCTGTCATGCTTTAGGCTATCTACATTGAATTCAGTAAAGTCATCAATTGATTGTCTTTCTCTCTGTCTCTCGCTCTCTCTCTCATTCACGTCTGTAAACACACACACTCTCTCTCTTTTGTGTAATTGGTGTAGACTATCACATTCGACGTGACAGCATTAATCTGTTCGGAAGTAATATTTCTATCATGTGGTGACAATATTATGTTTGGCTGTAGATGGCGGTGACAAATTCGTACGAATAATGAATGAGATTGTTTGGTTGGTGTGTATGATGTGTGGGAGAATGGATGTTTCAAATAGTAACAAATTGTTTTGATCGATTGATGACAGTTGTGGACATGGGGTTTTGTTCAGTTCATAGATGTGAATTATGGAATACCTTGATAGTGTTACCAGTCAGTCGAGTAATTCAGCAGTAAGATGTTGAGTATTTGGTGATATGGGAGTGTTGATCTAGTAGTGACTGGTGATATGGAGATGGAATCAAGTAGGTTTCACTACATACGACTCATTGAACATTGTCCACTACTTGGATCAGACTCATACATTCTGATTTGGTTGTGTTTGAATGGAGCAGTGACTAATTCTCACGATAATAGACAATATGCTTCACATATTTCAAATTGTGACCATCAACACACCATCACGTTTCATTTTATTATTGGGCGATCTTGTGTTGCGATCATACACATACAGTGATGGTGTTTACTTGTTGATAAATATCAAGAGGAGAACTGCACTTTGATCTACAACTTGTTTGATCGGTACTTGAAACAGGTTGACACTGAATAACTAGTGATGTTTATCGTCCTTCTTCGATACTCATAGATGAATCGGATGATGGTATGAATGTGTATAATTAATTTACTTCACTTCGCTCATCTTCCATTTTGCATTTGTTGTTCTTTCGTTGTTTTTTTACTTCGTTTGTTTGTTTGAAATAGTCATAAACTGTTTATCGTTTAATTGTAAAATGCGTCTCGTTTTCTATTGGGATCCTGTCGCATCGTCTACATACCCTTTCTGTCTCTGTGTGTATCTGTGTGTGTGTGTGATTTTTCTTGTTATTATGTTATGAGTTGCTGAATTTTGTTTTTGTGATTATTTATTAACATTGTTTATATTATGTCTATTTATTCCGATGGGATATTTTCCAGAAAAGTAAAATTGTTTTGGGGTAAAATATAGATTCATTTAAGTAAACAAATAACACATGTGTACAATAATCATTTCTCAATTTCTGTCAGTTTGTAAACCTTCAAGTGAAAGTTTGTTTGATATCAGTTTTATGTGACACAGTTGAAAAATAATTCTTTTCATCATCATCATCATCATCATCATCATCATCATCATCATCATCATCATCATCATCATCATCATCATCATCATCATCATCATCATCATCATCATCATCATCATCATCATCATCATCATCATCATCATCATCATCATCATCATCATCATCATCATCATCATCATCATCATCATCATCATCATCATCATCATCATCATCATCATCATCATCATCATCATCATCATCATCATCATCATCATCATCATCATCATCATCATCATCATCATCATCATCCAATGTTGTGCACGCATACTTTTGATAAATCTTGGATTGAAACTAAATCTTTATTTTGAAAAATCTATGATAAACTTAAATAATATGAACTCAATTCTAATAATATAAGGAGTTGACAATTTAGTGTACTGTATTTGATATTATATGTTTGGAGGTAATCAATAAGGAAGAAACTCAGGTTCTCTGGGTAGTTAACATTCATTAACATAAAAGGTTGAATTGCTGGTTGACAACTTTTCTGAGTACGAATCCCGTAATACGAGTTCAAAACTCTGAAAGAACGTTCGTTTTTTTTATTGCTAGAGAAACTGAAACTATGAGAAAAAATTATTAAATTTAGGAAAACATTTTAGTGATACTAAGTTCTCTAACACGAATGATTTATTTTAAAAAGATTTTCTTGTCGTTCTCCACAACATCACTAGCGCTTACTCCATGTAGAAGTAAGCACTTGAGTTTGTAGTTAGTTGAACTCTTTCTTATAAACTTATAAATTAGGTCATCAACGGCATCTCTGTTACTCATCGATTGACCTGAATAAAATGTTTCTTGAAAATCCTTACGATTCTTGGGATATTTTGGACCCATGATATGAATAATTTCTCAATCAAATTTGTATCAGAAGTTGTTTAGATGCATTGCTATCAGTGATAGCATAGCATACCTTTTCACTGTTAGCATTCGTTCACGTGTATACTGGTGACGGTGGCATTTACTCAGTCCAGTGAAGTGTTTTTCACAGTTAATACAGTTTATTTGATAGATAATGTTGTATTTGTCTTCGTTAGCTGTTGCAGTGAGACTATAATTTATGGATGACCTTTGAGCAACGCCTTAGCGACCTTGAGTATGTCCACCTACTAACTAGGACTAAATGATGGTGATAAACTAGTGTAAGGAATTAAAATTATGATTTACAGTTGACGGTTAGGGTCAGGAATCAGATTTACGGTTTTTATCACGAACTGACATAAGCTATAATACCAAGACGCTATTTAGATAAATGGATTATTGAATTTCCAGCCAAAATCCATGATCTGTTATCCTAAATCTGACTGGTTTGTCGATAAATTATATTCTCGCCGCTGTTGCTTCCCTTGATCTGGATTGAATGATAAATATTAGCCAACAATAAGTTTATATCCAGGGCTTCTAACAGAGTGTCATCAACATCTTAACACAATGGATTACTTGTTGTGAGGCATTTAAAATAATTTTCTTATGATGAGAAATGATCATTTATTATTTATAAACCATACAAAAATCGCACAGCTATGATAACTTTATTATTCATTGAGAACTCAACAACACAATAATGCATCCTTTGTAGAATCAAGCTCGGAACGGTAAATCTTCTTGAAATAAACATTGGTTTCCTAAAAGACGATCGAATTTGCATGTAACACGAACTATATACTATGAAACTGAATAATGAGGTGGGACCAATTGAACTTCCGAGTTATGACTGGAGTAATGGTTTTATGGTAAGAATGTTTAAGATCCAATCACTTAATTATTGGATCAGAACTCACACTTCGAATTCAGATTTATTAACCAGGCAGTATCACTTTGATATTGAATGATTTGAAACATTCAACAGGAAACCTTGAATCTAGTTTTCATTCTAGTCGGTGCTAGTTAACATGATATACTTGTGATATTATAGAGAGCGATATTACCTATGGTTTTTGAGCTCACGTTTCTCAACATAACAGCCTGAGACGTTACCATTGGGCTATTCGGGTCGTGTTCGGCCTTATATAATGATAACATTTTTACTCAGGTTAATTACTGAGTAGTGACCGATCTTGTGTTTTTAAAATCCTCCAGGCATCACTCACTGGTCAAATAGCCAAGTGGCAATGTCTCTGGCTACAAGGCTATGTGACATAGGTTCAAATCCTACAGATAAGATTACTCCCCGTAATATTATAAGTATATCTTATTAATGAGTGTTGACTAGAATAAAAACTAGGTTCAAGGTTTCCTATCGAATGTCATCAACCGGACTAACCTTTTTAAATACTTCACACAACATGGAGATAATCAAGTTAGTTGCCATGCTGAAACTTAGTCGATGGAATCAATTCACTATTAGGAACTAGATAAACAAGATAATTGCCACTAATCAGTGACCAATTAATGAAAATAGTGTCATCAATTATTATATCATTAGATTTTATCACAAACTGATATTAAATTTTTAAAAATCATCTTTCTGTTACACTTCTCAGTAAATTAAACCTACAACTCAATACAATATTAAACACAGAACCTGATATCATCTTGAGTTGACCAGGGTATCATTTCACAATTTCGTCAGAATTCAATGACTTACATTTTCAAATCTATTAATTTTACACCACTTATATAGAATTTACTAATTAATATTCGTAACTTAGGTCACTTCATAATATTATGCTTCCATCATCCTATGCCTGTCATTATAGAGAATATAGTTAAATCAGATGTGAATTAATAGAACTGAAGGCCTGTAAATTCTATTACATATCCTCATTCAGAAGGAAAGTATTATATGCTTCTGACTAATAGTTAAGAATAAAATCCTGAACACACTTTTCATCCTACTGGGAACTCGTCAGTTGGGCATACCTGTACATTGCAGTTTTTACGTTAGTAACAAGACTTGAAATGTGAGCCTATCATCTTCTAATTGCTCACATCTGGTGCTCCGCTATCTTCATTAGACTTGAAGATAAGACAAGAATCATCGTTTTATACGCAAAAATCCGTTTGTTTTTCTTTTCAGCATCATTCTAATATTCGTTCATGATGCCGCTTTCACTTCCAATGAAGTTACAGAAGTAATATAAATAAATTCAATTGGTATTCAGTATGGGTGTTGTGGAGATTGTTAAGTTTTTGGTTGAGATCATGAGTCAATTGATGTTAGACCACCGTTGGAAACCTGGAAGCACTGGACGGCCGTTTCGTCCTAGTATGGGACTCCTCAGCAGTGCGCATCCACGATCCCGGACCCCGCGGGATTTGAACCCAGGACCTACTGGCTTCGCGCCTGAGCACTTAACCATTAGACCACTGAGCGCACTGCTGAGGAGTCCCATACTAGGACGAAACGGCCGTCCAGTGCTTCCAGGTTTCCAACGGTGGTCTAACATCAATTGACTCATGATCTCAACCAAAAACTTAACAATCTCCACAACACCCATACTGATAACTATCATGTGCTCACTAGTGACTAGCTTCGTGAGGGAATTCTCGGAGTTCTAGTGAGAAGTCGTGACCAGTGGAGCTAATCCGTGTCGGGTAGAGACAGGTATCTACCTTAGTACAATGGAAGTTGGTCGCGCAATTTCGTGGATTGGTTGATGTTAGACACTAACACCATTGGATGCCCGCTCAGTGGTCTAATGGTTAAGTGCTCAGGCGCGAAGCCAGTAGGTCCTGGGTTCAAATCCCGCGGGGTGCGGGATCGTGGATGCGCACTGCTGAGGAGTCCCATACTGGGACGAAACGGCCGTCCAGTGCTTCCAGGTTTCCAACGGTGGTCTAACATCAATTGACTCATGATCTCAATTGGTATTGTCTACTTCAATCTTCCCACTGTAATTCGTCAGTCTCTTATTGGCATTTGCGCATACTGTATGTATTGCGTCGATATAGCCTTGATTCACAAGCATTATATGCAAAGATGGTTGGTGACTAGCAGTGGAATCCAGAATGCATATTTCTTTCTATTTGGTACTTGTCAGCTGGATGTATCCGCATCTCAGAGTTGATGTTCATTCTGGGACTCGAATTCAGTACCGTTTGCTTAAAACATCATCGTGTTGTCCACTTAGCTACTAAGTTCTGATATCCACTTGCTTATGTAATTGGCTGACGAGTCTCAAATAGGACGAAACGCGCATCTTAGATTCGACTGCTAGCCACTACCCATCATTACAAGTAGTATGAATAGTTTTAGTACTTTGGGTAGTAGTAATATTCAAAATCACTAATACAAGTTTGAACTTGTAAATAAATGAGATCTATTCAATGATCTTTAATTAAATAAACAATTATTTATTTATCTTTTCTTTTATTGACTTTTTCTATCATTTAGTGACAGAAAATGAAAATTTTTTTATGATAGAATAACAAATATCTACACATATCATGATTAACACCAGATTTTTTTTTAACTGAATCATATCAATATCTGTAGAATCTATCTTATTAACCTAACTTAACCTATCCGATCCTATCCAATATCCCTTATTAGTTTTCATGTATCATTTAGATAGAATTTTCGTTTAGAATAAACACAAGTGGAACACATGGACAAGTATTCTGTTTAGATAATGAGAAGGGTAGAAAAGAAAAACTACTTATTCATTCATTCATTCATCCATCCATACTATAATCATCATCTTAGGGATAAACAGAAAGAAGAAAACAAATAATAAAGGAAGAAAGAGATATTGTTTTTTTTGTTGTTGTTGTTTTGTTTCATTCTTTTTCCCCCTTATTAATAGTTTCGAATAATACTCTTTGTCTATAAGAAGACTTTGTTTATCTTATAGATAAATGTTTCGAACTAATAAAAATACAAATATCCAACCTTTCTAAAAGACATTAAACCAGGAGGGAGGTAGGGAGGGAGTGAGGTACTTTATAGTTGACAATAATCAGGGTGGTGTATACAACACACATGCGTAAGTTGATGTTTTTCATTGCATACAATAAAGAATTAAACGTAGTGATTTAAAAGTTTATCAAATTTGTTGACCATGATTTTCATCAATCTTTCTTTATCTTACACTTACTCATATGGTAGCCTTTTTTTGTCTTCTTCTTCTTTCCCTCTCTCATTCATTCGTTTATTGTCTTCAATGTGAAGCGAATATTGTTCAGGACGTTTAATAGAAGACAGTAGCTGATCATGAAATTATCAAGTGTATATATAATAATATATACATCTGTTGAATATTTCATCTTTAGTAGTATGTATAACATATATATAGAGAGAAGAATATCATAAAACAGAATAAATATAAAATAATTATTAAGATAAGGTAGATAGTATTAATAAAATTAGAAAAAAAGGAAACAATTCCAATGAATCCATAATCCAGTTCACACATGTTCATTAAATGAATTCTGATAATAATGTAGTTTGTACAATATTTAATTATTTCAATGGTTGAGATCATAGAAAACTAGGAAATAATAGACGGTCGTTTCGTTATAGTATAGAACTCCTCAGTAGTGCGTATCTACTATCCCGCCTCGCGAGATTCTAACCCAGGACTTATTAGTCTTGCGCGCAAACGCTTAACCTTTGAACCATTGAGCCAGCCGGTATCCAACGATGTTAATGTCTAATTTCAATTAATCCACGATATTAAGCGATACAATTACCATTGTCTTCAGTGAGTTACTATCTCACAACAGACTCGGTTGAACTCCACTGGTCATTGCTTCACATAGTAATATTTTTAAACTTGTAGTGAGTGGTTTATCTAAACAATGTTGAATTGAAATCCAATGGTAATTTTAATCAAGTTGGCAATAGAGTAAATCTTCTCAAAGAAATAATCAAGACTAAACATGGACTAAATAATACTGTAGCTTGATTACTATACTGCTACTGCTGAAGATACCGCTGTCAATATTAATGTTATTTAGTATTTTGAAAAAATGCGCTTAAATTATATGGATATGGACTAATCGTCCATCCATCTATTCAAAGAGTTTTTTATTATATAGCTCGATTCAGTGAGACTATAATATATAGATGACCTTTGAGTTATGTTAGAGTGACCTTGGGAGTGTCCACTTAATAAATAGAACCAAATGATGGTTACAAACCAGTGTGAGGAATTAGAATGATGATTTACAGTTGATGGTTAAGGTTAGGAATTCGATTTAGGGTTTTCATCACGAACTGATATCAATTATAACGCAAAAACTCTATTTGGCCAAATGGATGAATGAATTACACGCCAAAATCCATGACATGTTATTCTAAATCTGATCGATTCGTCCATAAATTATAATCTCACCCTCGATTCATTTCAACTATTAGTTCACGATTCTTTAACTTTCAATTGACCCAGTATGGGGGAATCTTTGTTGCCAAGATCCGAATAGTGATATACATAACTCTCCATATATATAGCCTGAAATGACACAGACAGGAGAACATGAGAGTATTAATTTTAACCAAACGCATGAATAACTCATTCACAGAAGACCAACCATATAATTACTATGTGATCATGCAGTGGCATGTAATCTATTCCACCTTACCGTGAATACCAGTTTTTTTTCTCATAAATTTCTAGTAGTCTAAATTATTCCACTCTGTGAATTAAATTGATCTCCACATTTCCATTGATAAATATTTGTCAGTATCAGAAGGGGTTTGGTGGATATTATAATAATTTTAATAGTTGAAATCATGAGTCAATTGAAGCTATATTATCATGGAAAACCTAACGCCAGACCAATAGTGCCTGGGTTCGAACCTCGCTAGGCGGGATCGTGGATGCCCACTGCTGAGGAGTCCCACAATAGGATGGAACGGTTGACTGTCCAGCGTTTCCAGGTTTTTCATGGTGTTCTTGCTTTAATTGACTCATGATCACAACTATTAAAATATTTCTTAATTAATATAAGTAGTTTTAAGACAATTATTTTATTCAGTTATAAATGTTATAGTTTTCTTTTTAAAATTTAATTATTATATATTACACGTGTCCTGGATTCCACTGCCAGCCACCAACCATCTTTGCATATAATGCTTGTGAATTAAAGCTATATCTAGGCAATACGCATAGTATGCACAAATGCCAATAAGAGACTGATCAATTACAGTGCTAAACATCAATTGGATGATTGAAGTAAACAATACCGAGGGAATTTATATATTACACTGTTTCAATATTTCAACTTTTTCCATGAAGGAATTATAATACACTCTATTATTTATATCATTCTTGTATTATATTAGAAATTTTTAAGAAAACAAATCATTCTGATGTTAAACCTTTTTTTCAACTATGTCGAGTATAAGATCGACTAGTGATATTGGAAGTATATTTACCCAAACATTTAGGATTGATTGAGATTAGGAATGTAAGCCATTGAACATAAGATCAATGATCAAAAAGACTTGAAATTCCTGAACTCTTTTCCAAATGGTGTTGAGAATATACAGTTTTGACGGAACTTATTGCTATGTTAATTTATGCTCTGGTTGTTAGGGAGGGACTTTGGCCTTGTGAATTCCGAAAAATCTCGGCTTTTACCATGAAGCATCATAACTCTTCCAAATGAAAATCCTTCAACTTTCAGGGCAGAGTTTAAATACGTTAAATGATTTTTTCCGAATTAACGTGTTTTATAAAAGTCGTTTTCTACGTCATGGGTTTACAAACCTCATACACAACCCTCTTCCGTTAACCGAACTTGTTACTGTGGCTCTCTAGGATCACTTGAAACAGACACTAATATTAGTAATAACTGTACTGTTTAATTATTTGAGTTAGACAATAACATGAATATGTTGCTTTCTGCATCATCTAGGAGTTTTTCGATTGCATAACTAATGGTTTTTTCAGTTATTTGATCAGTTATAAATGTCTTCTAGCACTAAATTAACAGCGAAGAAAATAAATCAGTTGTAAGATACTAGAGAGAGTAATCGACAAACTTATTCAAGAATGGAAATCACAATGCTAAGTGTATTATTAAATTTATCACTGGATGTTATGGAGATTATTGAGAATAAAGATTAACATCACAAATTGACTTTGGTTGAACAAGCACTCGAAACTAGAAAGTATTCAACAACTGCTTATTCCGAGTATAGAACTATTCAGTAGTGGGCATTTATGATCTCATCGAGGACAAAAATCAGGTTGCTCAACTCCCACAACAAATACTTAATTTTTAAATCACTGAGTCTTAATACATTGGTTTATAAGTCAAACATTAATCAGTTGAATGATTAATTGTTTGTCATGAGACTTGAATGTTCTGTATTCACTCTTTGATACCCCCAAATGCCCTAGTACGGCCAAGAGTGAGGTGGGCCAGCCCTCCCTCTTGAAATGCTCTAACACGTCCACGTGTATACAGCCTCTGCCAGGGAAGTCCTACTCACTGCCTTCTCGTGGCGGGGTGTTGTTTACAAAAATGAGAGGATGAAAAGCGAATGTCCGGCGCTTTAACCGGATCTCAAACCAGTGGTGCACATGGGCTCTAGTATCCTGAGTGAACGAATGGCGTATGAACCAATTGTTGGTCACCGGCTACTATGGGACTGCATCTCCTCACGATGCTCCACTACCTTGTGGATCAGACTTTTAGGTCAAAGGCTTGGGGTGTGCCCCCCCCCAAGAAAACCACCTGCTTCTGTTTAGGCAGCCGGGCAGATTCACAGCCCACACACACACACACAAATATGGTGTGGCGCATATATATTTGGTGCCCTCTTATACCAATATTTATGTGTTGAAATAAATAAAAAAATTCACTCTTTGATAAGGCAATAGATATACACTTATCATTTGATAAATCAATAAATGAAATAACTAAGAATATCAAGGATATTAATTCTAAACCTCAAAACTATTGGGATAAAAACAAACTTGGAATGTTTACATGTTTATTACAGATTACATTTTAAATATTAAAAGATAAATAAATAGAAAAAAAAACAAAGAGGCTGTATATATAATTTAACTCATAAAATAACTGAAATGGATCCATACAATTATTCCTAACAAAATCAATGAATATACACTCATATGTAATGTGTACAATGTGAAGAATTTACTTTTTTAAATGTTGAGATCATGAATCCATTGAAGTTAGATCATTATGGAAAACTTGAAAATACTGGATGGCCGTTTCATCCTATTGTGGAACTTTTCAGCAGTGCACATCCATGATCTTGTCTAACGAGATTCAAACCCAAGACCTATTGGTTGCACACAAACGCTTGACCTCTAGATCACTGAGCTGGCCATCATTCAATGGTATTCATGATCTCAACCATTAAAATTACTATAATATCCACAAAAACCCTTCTGATATTTTAAAAAAAGTATAAATTAACACGTAGTTTATATTAATTTGTTTTTGTACAAGGAGAAGATATAAAATCCCAAGAGAAAATTCAATATTCTATACATAAATATTTGAAAAGATTGCGTTACATACAAAATAGAATAAAATTAATGTTTAGCTTTAAAACAATTAGTACATAATAATAAGAATATTATTATTATTATTATTAGCAGTAATAGTAAGATAAATAATAATGATAATGATCTCCTCAAAGGTCACTATTGAATATTGTACATTCGATAAGTCAGTTTTGTAGTCACCTAAAAAAACAATAAACAAAAGTGAATTGTAGCAATGACAATAATGATAATTTTATAGTTGAATTCATGAGTTAATTGAAGTTAGACAACCATGGAAAATCTGGAAGCACTGGACGGCCGTTTCTTCCTATTGTGGAGCTCATCAGCAGTGCACATCCACGATCCTGCCTCACGAGATTCAAACACAAGACCTACTAGTCTCGCGCGCGAGCACTTAACCACTAGACCACTGAGCCGGTCGGCATCCAACTGTGTTAATGTCTAAATTCAACTAATCCACGAAATTGAGCGACACATCCACCATTGTCATCAGTGAGTTACTATCTCACAACTGACCCGGTTGAACTCCATCGGTCATTGTTTCGCACTAGAACTCCAAGATATACCTCTTTAAGCCAGCCACTAGTGAGTATATGTTGATTATTATGAGAAGGGTTTTGTGGAGATTGTAGTAATTTAATAACTGAATTTATTAGTCAATTGAAGCTAGATCATCATGGAAAACCTGGAAGCACTGGAAGGCCGTTTCGTTCTAGCATACGGCTCCTCAGCAGTGCGCATTCCCGATCCTGCCTAGCGAGATTCGAAACCAGTAGAACTGAACAGTCACTTGATACTCCTAAGGAGGCTTTTCGGTGGTGCTCACCTAGGGTTCGAAAGTAGGACCTTCGTACCTCACTATAAACCACTAACTTTAGAACTACCAAATCAGCGTTCACTTGTAAAATTCCAGCTTCAGTCAGTTGATGATATAGCAGGATAATCATCAAATGGAACTAGAGATAGCTGTCTCATTCACGTTATGTTCAAACTCCACTAAATATAATTTCTCAGTGGAATTTGAAGAATATTATTAAACAGATCATCAATAAACTAACGAATAGAGTTTACTTGAAAAATTTTGGTTGATAAATCGTGACTAAAGAAGTTCAGACTTCTTGTGAGTGAAACACTTATCATTAGTTGGATTGAATGACCGTTCCAGTATATCATAAATTAGTTACAGTCACAATTATAATATTGAATGCTGACTCAGTGGTTCTAATGACTTAGTCTTCACTAGAAAATCTGAATGTCTTGAGCATAATCCCTAGTGTAGTTATGAATAGAAACTTTCAAAATTTCTATAACTAACTACACTCTTCTCTAATGTGAAAATGTAAATTTTAAAAAAATCTCTATTTTGCCAAAAAATTTCTTTTCTATACTGTATATGTCCTATCCTGTCCTGTCATATGTGTATGTTATAATACATTTTGTTGATAAGATGAAATACTATTAGTTAGTTATATAATATACCCTTGTGAGCCGGGGTAATTTTACATTGGTTTTCAGGAGAACCAGACACCATCCTAACTTTCACGTGACAATCCAAACAGTACAGCTCAACCCCGTTTAACAGGGGAACCAGACACCGTATCGGCTTTAACGCTACAATCTGAATAGTACAGCTCAATCCTGTGGCGCAACCACACAGGTACCAAGCACCCTGGTGGACCATTCTCACCTTTCATATACACATTCACATCACATGTATAGTTATTCCGATCAATGATCGCGTGAATCAATTATGCACAGCACAAACAGGCCAAAGTTGAACTATTCCGCTTACACAACAGTCAAACTCGTTAATGTTAGCAATGGCGATATGCTTTACAATGTCCCAATGACAATGGTCCTCGGGAACACTGAAAAGCAACCACAAGTATGAATGAAATCGGTTAACCAGCAAACCAATTTTTTGCATGAGCAGTAAGCAAAACTTGCCAAAGCAATGCCGAACCATCCACAATACCAATGGCGAACCTCCAGCCTCATATGAGATCTTCAGCTCTACATAGCCATATAGCCTGTCGTATGGTGTTCTCTTAACTTTCGGATTGCCTGATCTGCCAATGGCGATGGGACAGTACATGATGCTATTGTTGTGTGCTAGGTTCAAAGAGAATTGTATGCTATATGCATGCAAATCCGCCCCATTATTGTTTAAGATGAAATATAATTATTAATAAAATGACTAGAAAATCAATTTTTTTCAAAAAAAAAAGGGAGTATACTTCGCCTTAGTGATTACCAACTACACTTTTTTATTGTTTAATCATAATTTAACGGCTAATTAACATACCATATTGTTGTTCAGTTATTTAATTCTAATTTATCTTGAATAAATTCATTTGATTCTGCTTAAAATTCATCATGTTGACCTTGAAAAAAATAACCTTAACAAATAGGAAATTTCAATCGTTGAAATCATGAGTTAATTGAAGCTAGATCACCACGGAGAAACCTGGAAACAATAGACAGCCGTTTCGTCCTATTGTGCGACTCAACCATTGGAATTACTAAAATTTCCACAAAACCCCTTCTCATAATAATCATTGTATGCTCACTAGTGACTGACTTCAAAAGGTATTTCCTAGAGTTCTAGTGAGAAGCCGTCACTAATGGAGTTCAACCAGTTCTGTTATGAGATATTAGCTCACTGAAGACATTGGTGTACGGTGCCGCAATTTCGTGGATTAGTTGAATTTAGACATTAACACTGTTGGATGCCGAACGGCTCAGTGGTCTAGTGGTTAAGTGCTCGCGCGCGAGACTGATAGGTCCTGTGTTCGAATCCCGCGAGGCACGATCGTGGGTAGGCAGTGCTGATGAGTCCCGCAATGGGACGAAATGGCCTTCCAGTGCTTCCAGATTTTCCATGGTTGTCTAACTTCGATTGACTCATGAATTCAACTATTGAATTTACTAAAAATCTCGACAAAACCCCTTCTGAAAATAGGGAATTAATGAATTTAAACATATACGAAGTGTAATTTATGTCATTCACTTTAACTTACTTCGATTTAAGTAAAAAAGATTAAATGAAATACAAAAGTGTGTATAGTTAATTATTGAGTTGCATTAAAACTATTTTTTTTTTAAGAGACTAATAACAATTTGTAATCTACTGATTATAGAAAAGTAGTAAATAAGTATTTTATGTTAATTTGAGACTATTCGGCATTAGATCTCGATTTAATGAATAAAAAGTATCATGGTTAATGTAAAACATGATATTTGTAGATATAATTTACTGTAAGTTTATAAGTGAGCATCACTGATGAGTCCTAAAGTTGGACGAAATGAATTT
Source organism: Schistosoma mattheei (assembly GCA_944470405.2). Classification (NCBI taxonomy): domain Eukaryota; kingdom Metazoa; phylum Platyhelminthes; class Trematoda; order Strigeidida; family Schistosomatidae; genus Schistosoma; species Schistosoma mattheei. Next base: position 4,818,434 of record OX103947.1, read on the forward strand.
TCCATAATTATTGATGTGGAATATAATGTAGTCACTATTTAGGTAATTCAATAATAAGAATAACTTTTATTTGATCATTTTCTAGTTAATATCAAATTATAAACTATTTTTGAAGTTCTAAAGGAGTTGAAATGGTTAATGGTTTACATCACGAACTAATTTTAGTGATAATAACAACTAATGACTAAAAAGTACTAGTTTAGCCCCTAATATGGAACTACTCAGTTGTGTTTATCTACAGCCTTATGAAAGATTGAACTCAGCATCTTTAGACCTTTCAGTGATCGCTTAACCTTTAAACCACATAGTCGGCATCCAATTCTCTTTCAATCCATTGATAGTGAAATGTTTCAAAAATGACATAGATAGAGGTTTCATTATCAAATTTGATAATAACTCCATACAATTTACATCGAAAAAGTGAGATTATTAGGTGGTTTTTAGAAGGGACTCTAGTAATTCTTAGAAAAGGACACGAACTTTGAAAGTATCGGATGATTAAACTGTTTTGAACTTAAAAACTAAAGTAATTATGGAAGGATGAATAAAGGATTTCTGATATATCGAATTCTTCAAGCTGAAAGATTGAATTATGAATATTTTTTAGATGATATCATCAAGATGAAATCAACTAAGTGAATTATCAAGTATATACTTAATCAGAACAAACTGTTTGTCGCTTATGATGACATTTCAACAACACACTTGTGATTTGAGATGATGGAGAAGATTTGTATTTCAGATGAATGATTTTGATAGAGTTTTATTCCAGCTCAAAGAACAAAACTGCATAGAAACTATTTTGTTTACGGAAAACATGAATACATTGAATAGAAGAAAAAACAAATTGTAGCATCATGTAGTCAGTAAATAAATGAACATTTTTTTAAAAAAGATGTTTAACATGCTACTTACTTATTGTCATTTAAGTAGTAGTAGAAACCATAATATTCGATTTTATATTTCATGTAATCAATAAATGATTATTGATTATTTTTTGCTTAGATTTTTTAATCATATGTTCATTTTTTGATATTCTATTAATTTCTTTCGATAGAGGATCAATGGTTTCATATTGATTTTTTATTTGTTTATTATTCATTTGATAAAGATCAATACATGAAGAAAATTGATTTTTTATTTTCGTTTTATGATATTGATTTAATTGATTTAATTGTATTAAATGATTTAAATCATGATCTAAACTTTTAGATCGATAATTTATGAAAGATGATTGATTTTTTAATTTATTTGTTAATTGATTATTGTTTAAATGAATGTAATTTTCACGTTTGATTTTTGGTTGCCATAATGTAAATAAATTACATGATTGATTATTATGTAATGTTATCTGTTTCATTTCATTATTCAATGGAATAGATTGTTTACAAGTGAATTGATCTTTAATATATATTCCATTATTATCGATTGTATGATGATTTCGATCAATTTGATTTGATTTTTTGCATGGAGTTGATGGAATTATCATTGAATGTTTTATAGAATATTGATTATTGAATTGATTATTATTATTATTATTATTATTATTTATTATTTTATTAGATCGATTATAATTTTGATGATAATAAAATGATGGTATATAATCAATAGTTGAATTAATTATTTCCCATTTCCAATAGGATTTATCATTAATTATTATTGAATTCAATGTATTTAATTGATTTAAATCAATATTATATTGATCTTGAATATTTTGTATACTTTTCATACATGCTTCATAGGCTTCTATTTGAATATTTTTATATTTTATTGGATTCTGTAATAATTTATTTGTAAATAATTGACGAATTGGTTCAATGGTAGGTGATAAATTGCAATCGATTGACATCTTGAATTAAACACAATAATTGTAACCAAAATAATAATAAAAAAAATTGATCGCGTGCCTAATTTTACATGGATATTATGAAAATAGAATTGATGACACATGACCATGAATTGACCAATCAGATGTTTTCTTTTAAAATAAATAAGTAAAGTAGACATGGTAACCATTCAAAAAAAAGAAGAAATATTGCGATGAATTGACCAATCAAAAAATTATTAAGGGAAGTGATATTTTAAATTCACTTCTGTATTGTTTGGCTTGTATCTTCCGATTGATGTTTAAGACTATAACTGATCAATCTGTTATTGGCATATATGCATACTGTGTGTATTGCCTTGATATGGTCTTAATTCACAAGTATTATATACAAAGATGGATAGTGACTAGTAGTGGAATACAAGGCGCATGTTTTGTCCCATTTTTATTCGTCAGCTGGTGGATGTACCTGTATCTCAGAGTTGATGTTCACTTTCGGACTCGACTCAGTATCATTCGCTAGAAACGCCTTCGTGTTATCTACTTAGCTACTGAGTCCTCATAGCCACTTGTTTGTGCAATGGGATAAAGTTTAAATTCAATTGGTACTGTTTGTTTGAATCTTTCCATTGATATTTAGGACTGTAAATGATCAGTTCGTTATTGACATATCTGCATACTTTATGTATTGCCTCGATATAGTCTTAATTCACAAGTATTATATACAATGGTGAATAGTGGTTAGCAGTGGAACAATTTTGAATCTTTAATATTGACCCAAAGATATGATATTATAGAAGTGGATGTATCAAAATAGGAGAGATAAAAATTGAGATAAGATACATATATGTAAAGTTACTATGAATCTATGTCTTAATGTTCAATACATTTTATAATATCTGGAGCCCCCTTGGGGCTACTGCCGGCCCCGGAGGGTTTTTCATGGGGTTAAGGACTCTATTCCGTAGAAAACTAACTCTCTAAAAAAACGCTAACCAGAAAAAGTAGGTGTGTTACATTGAAAATTGAAAATTTTATTTTAAGTTTTGACTCTCAGTTTATTTAGTTTTTTTAAAAATTGTCTGTCAAGTTGGAATGTTCTACAGTGTCGTCTTCATGGAAGACATACGTGAATGATTGAAATGAACTTTCAAGTGAAAATGATATTCTTATTTGCAGTACTTAAATGGTTTAAATAATTTTTTTCTGGTAAGCGTTTTTTTAGCGAGTTAGTTTTCTACGGGATATGGGTCGCTAACCCCATGCCTAACCCTCCTACTTTATCTGGGTTTGGGACCAGCAGTAGCCCCTGGAGGGACTCCAGGCGGAGTTTTATTTGCAGTACTGACCGATTAAATAAACAGAAATATGCCCGAAAATGCTAGATATTACACACTTATTGAACACTTGAAAAAAGGATGGTTATTCTAACATAAAATTCAAGTTTATTAATAACTTAAAGTACGTTTTACTGATGTTTTTATTTTAAAAATATGATTGACTGATATAAGTCAATGATCGAAACACGAATAGAAAAACACTGAACTATAGTTCGATAGGTTTTTGAGAATTCAAACGAAATCAAACGTATGATATGCAAGTCTTATGTGAGCATAAGATTTTTAGATCACTAAATCTGAAACCAATAGTCTACCATCGTCAAGACTGAACAATCTCTACAATTCACAACCTTAATAAATGACAGTGATGCGTAGATAAAATAGTGACTGATTTTGTAAATATTTCTCTAACTTCTTGTGAAAAGAATGACTGATGGAATTCAGTCATGTTGGGAGTAGATTACTGACTTATTATTTAGTGTCTGATTAGTAAAGTATCTGAAATTAAACTTTGATATCGATGTTATGATCTCTAAACAGGTCATGACTGAGTATGGTGAATGAGTTGCTAACTTGAAGGAAACATTGTCTTAGTGATTATTCGCTTTTACAAACTGTTCAAATGAACTAATTTACACAAATTTACTTCTTATGGTTGAAACAAAATGATCGAATCATAGACGTTTTACAGCATTCGATCAATAATGGTCAAGCAAAATTCAATTTGACAAAGATAACTTATTTCAAAGGCATGTGTTTTTATCTGTATGATCTCTCAAATGATCAAACTTTCACTTTACTACACTTAAGTAAAAAAAACTTTTACTATGGTTAAATTCATAGTTCATCAATGGTTAATGATTCAGTCTGGATGCCGGTAGTCAACTTGAAAAGTAAATGATTTTTTTGTTTGTGAACTATGATAGTGTATTTTCACGAATTCATCTTGTTCTGAAAAAAACAAGAAAATTTAGGATGTCTAGTTGAGGATCACTTCAACTTTTTTTTTACCAATGAAAAGGAATAATATAAATACCTACTCGAGTATAGTGTTCTGATTTCTTAGTAACATTACGGTTTGCAATGTTATCACCACCCTATACGTTTTCCTGAAAATTTTTGAAAGTAACTTTATGTGTTTACAGTAAGACAGTCTGAACTAACAATATTCTCTTTCCAAATCATTGTTGGCCTTCATAATCGTTATAGATAAACATCTAAGTAAGTCAAAAATTAAACTAACATACGAATCACATTAGATCGGATATAAATAATTATCTTGTATTTTTAAGTGTTCATCATAATTAAACTAAGTAAAACAATATTCTTATGTGTATAGGTGAGAAAATATTGAGCAAGATTGATTACAGTATTATAGCAACGCTAAAGAGAAACTTCTATGTAGCTCAACTATTTTTGGTGTATAACATCAAATGATTCCTTAAATCAATCAAAGATGGATCAATACTATTTTGATATCACCTTTAACTGTAGTTACGAATTGACATGTACTTGTGAAAGGAATTGAATAGGAAGGATCAAAAGAAGGATATTTACATGGTATTTCAAATACCTTCTCCGTAAGTTGTGTCCAAAATGAAGTATTCATAAGTGTGATCATTAAACATTTAATAGATAATAAACACAAGGTGGATGTATCAACAGCGTTAGAAATAATTAATGGTAAAATATACTATTTTCTCCAAGGACATTACCATCAAGAGCTTACGACATCACCTGTGTATACAAAAAGACAGTGTAGTAAATCTATCATTACCACAGTAAGATAGTTATATTACTTTAATGCTTGTCAGTTACATTATCTTTTCAATATGATTTATAACATGAAGTAGAAAAACGTACTGACATCCATTAACAACGCTAGTGTTAATTTATGTCAATTAGGCGTCATGACTATCACTAATCTGTTAATAATTTGTTTCTATTCATTATCTATTTATTATCACTTAAAACTTTCCCCCTTTTCCCCCTTTTTTATGATTTCATCTTCATCATATCAATACTAATCAATCTTAACTATTATTGATGTGTGGGCGAGAATGATAATGTTTGGTTGTCTGCTTAGTCAGATATGTAGATAGTCTGACAAGTGTCAGATGAGTTATATATTCCCTTATCCTTATTATTGTGACTCACTTATTAGTGATTGTTCATTGTTGTTGGATTGTGTCGGTTTTTTGGTTTGGAAATATATTTACATTGTGGTCAGGCTAATCACGTGTTCTTGATCTGAGTTGTGTTGAAGTCCTGACGAATAGACACGGAGGGAATCTAGTGTAGATATTCGTCTAAGGTAAATTAACATCCCATACATGTAAACGTGGAAACCCAACCGTTATAACACTAGACAAAGTAAAACCGAGCGTTATAACAATAATTTGCTTTGAGCTGATGAGAAATCTTAAAGTATAATGAATTCATGTTGTTCTCCAAATTTTGTTCTTCTACTTTTATTCAGTCATGTATTGTAATTGATTGATTTTTAACTACTTCAAGATCATAAAAAGTGCCACTCTTTACACATTTTGAAGTATATTTCCGTTTTCATTTTCAATACTCAAAATTGATTTGGAGTAGTTACTTGATTTTTAATAGTTGAATTTAGTCTGAAAAGACTTCAAACCTAGTTTATACTCGTCAAAGGATCAGTACTTGCTATAAGATCCTAATCCATACAATAAAGTTTCTTAATCAAAGAAGTTACTACCGTATGTTATCTGAGTAGTTCCTGAATTCCTGAGACATTGCGTAATTCTAAGTTGAATCTCATAAAGATCATTAATCCCATCAAGATCATAGATATAAATCACTCATAGGGACCAACTAGCGTAAATTCTTGTTCTAAGGCTATCTTTGAGTCTCTGACATTAAACATGATATGCATAGAATGTTGAGTCGCTGAAACCAATGACTAAATTATGGCTTGGTTGATTAGTATTTTCAGTGATTGAAATCATGAGTCAATTGAAACTAGACCACCATGAAAAACCTGGATGCACTGGACGGCTGTTTCGTCCTAGTATGGGACTCCTCGGCAGTGCGCACCCACGATCCCGCACCTCGCGAGATTCGGACCCAGGACGTATCAGTCTCGCGCCAGGCGCTTAACAAACTAGACCACTGAGCCGGCCGGCATCCAACTGTGTTAATATCTAACTTCAACCAATCCACGAAGTTGCGCCACCGTACACCACTGTCTTCAGTGAGTTCCTATTTCACAACAGACCTGGTTGAACTCCACTGGTAACGGCTTCTCACTAGAACTCCAGGAGTATTTCCTGAAGTGGTCTAGCTTTAATTGACTCATAATTTCAACCAGTAAAACTTCTAAAAATCTCCACAAAACCCATTCTGATTAGTATTTGTTCAGAAATAGGAGTTATATCACACTAGTTATTACTTAGTTTTTACTTAGTGTAAACAGTTGTTCACTTATTAATAATAATAGGTGTTTCATTCGAGAGTATTTCTTCTACTACTTATCACTTAAAAAATAACAAATAATTTTGTACAAGAAACAATCTGAATGAAGTCATCCATTATTTTACTGATATGCACATACACTTATGGACATATATATATATCCACAACTCGTGCTCCCCTATATATATATAATACTGCAGGCCATTCGAATTTACACATAACCTCGAATATTAAATCTCAAACTAATAATCATATATGATTATATCATTTACAGTTCAACATCTTGTTTATCTATCTATCTATCTCTATTTGATGTGTGTGTGTGTGTACTAACACGTGCTGATCTTCACACACACACACACATATACACACACATATATATATAGAACAACCTACTGCAATTATCATCATTACTAGATTGATTCATAAGCTAGAAGAAAAAAAAGAAACATAAACCATAGCAACAATACAATAAACTCTTAAAAATGAAATAATGAATATTAATTTTTTTTGTTTCTGAATAATAAAAAAAAGTAAAAAAACGAATAAGTTTCTCATTTATTTTCAAATTGTAAAAAATAATTGTCTCACTTATCTATTTTAAACTGTGTAATGTCTCTTTTTTTTTTTCAAGTGATAACACAATTATAATTACAAAATGAATAGATATACTCAAGCGTAAATATGAAGAGTTGATGAATATGAGCAATGGGAGAATAACAGGGGTGGGGGACTAGAAACAATATACAAAGTGGAAAAAAAGAGAGAATACAGACACATTTTTAGACACACACACATACATACATATATATATATATAGAGAGAGAGAGGTGAACATACAAACAAGTGCGTACATTATATAATATGAATAGGGAATAATAAATGGTGACAACTATTTCTATTCTTGAAAAATAAGAGAACAACCATAAAATAACTGTATTATTTTAATCAGAATGAAGTGAATCATTAACAATACAAAAGAACAACGATTAATTTAATAAAGATAGAATAAGTAAATTGTTGCTATACTAAAGTAATATACATTTTGAATTGTCGACAATTGAACTGACATAATACGTTATCTTTTTTTCTTGTTGTTTGAATTTGAGATATATCCTATAAAACAATTTCATTGATATAACAAAGAAAGAATGAATAAGAAGGGATGAAATGTATGATTTCGTATACGCAAAAAGACTTTTTATCTAGTTAGAAACAAAAAAATGGACGATTTTGTTCATTATGTATGAAAACTGTTGAGGAGTCCCATAATAGGACGAAATGGCCTTCGAGTGCTTCTAGGTTCTCCATGGTGGTCTAGTTTCAATTGACTCATGAATTTCAACAATTGGAATTACTAAAATCTCCAACAAAACCCCTTCTGATACAAATTGAAACTGTCAATTCAATGCTAAACATTGCAGTAATACATAATTGATCAATATTAGACCACCATTGAAAACCTGGAAGCACTGGAAGATCGTTTCGTCCTATTATGGGACTTTTCAGCAGTGCGCATCCATGATCCTTCAAGTGGGAACCAAATCTAGGACCTCTGATCTTGCACTTGAGTAATTTAAATCTAGATTTCTGAGTCATTATCCTATAATATACAGGTCTAACTTCAACCAGTCCATGGCACTGGGTGGCCATCTTTGTCTTAGCTGGATACCTCCCTCAAACCCGACTTAAATCAACTCCACAGGTTATGGTTTCTCATGAGAACTTTGACAGTTTTCTCTCGAAGCTAGTCTGATTAAGTCTAATAATCAGGTTTGATTGATTGGAGAATGAGTTAAATATAATCTAATTTCTCCAACTGCCTATGACGTTTTGTTGTGTTTATATTGTGTCCATCTGTTGTATGTCACCATGTTATTTTATTACATGCAAAAGTTATTCATCTGGCTAATGGTTTGTTTTTTAAAAATATTTTCTTATCTTCCGAGGGTCGAAGTCGATTTATGATCTCGTGAGTAGCCATCACTCGGTCACAGTATACCCTTGCATTCATCTGTCGATTAGCATTCTACCCATCGATTTTAACAATAGAAATTTCACGTCACAGAGAGAACCTCACTTCATAAAAGCATATGATAATTGTCAGTATAGAGTTGTGGAAATTTTGAATTTAATTGGAGTCATGAGCCGATTAAAGTTTTATTCATTCATTTCGGTTAAGATTTGCATTTAATATTTTATTTTGTTAGTACGTGATATCGCATCATTGGCAATAGAGTCTTATCTTACTGGAATCAAAATTGAGGCATGCTGTTGTCGAATGTTATCTACTTGAAACATTTATTGCTTGACCTGATTCTTGTGGACAGAATTTAGATCCTATTCCTTCAAGAACAGTTCTGTTAATTCATGAACATAACAAACTTTTCACTGTATAGTGAGTTGTTTTGTATCAGAGAAACGTTAGATTGTATGGTGGCGGAAGGGAATAGTTGAGGTATTTTTCATTTCTCGATATAATTCGTTACCATAGTACCGTAGATATTGATGTAAAACTGTGTTCAGTATGGTTGAGATATAACGGTTGACCATAAGTGACTCGAAGTAGCTTCGTACTATATATAGAAGAATGTAGTGGTTAGGTTCATTCAAGCTGATCTTTATTTTTCTGGATCATTTCGTGAATTCAGTTCAAGATATTTGAATTTTGATCGTTACAATAACTGTGAAGAATATTAAGTTCGAAGTGAAACGAATGATATTGGTTGAGTACTGTTAGTTCCTCATAAACTTATGGAAATTAAACATTTCTACTACTGGAGTTTTGTACAGTAGTCTGAAAATTTATTGTTCATTTACCGATGTAAATTTTCCCGCTGTCTGTAATTATAAGTATGATAATTGTGAGTATTCTCAAGCTAAAACACAACAACTATTGAATGCTCATTGATTTTCGATGATTATAATGTACTGTTATAACTTAGAAACATTAAATGTAAATGTACGTTATGCACGTACATATATACGTCCAATCATTGTTACAATCATCAAATTATGTTGAACGACTATCGAATGATCCCACTTTTCAGAGATCTTTGGAGTTAACCATGATTTACTTACACCTGTACCCTTCCAGGACCACAGGTCACCGACCAGGAATCCTCAAACAAAACTGTCTAGAAATCTTCTTTCAAGTTGTTTCCAAACGCGATTCATTATTTCGATATTTCAGTCGGATTCTTAACTCGATATGTTCCTTTGTGTTCATCCTTTCATTCCCCCTTCACGATTTCCTAAATGAAACTTGCCTCGTGATACAGTCTGGTGATTTCCACAACACATATCCTACCCACCTCCAATGTCTTTTCTGAATTTCCTTTTCAATTGGAATCTGGTTTGTTCTCTCCCACAGTAGGTTGCTACTGACAATGTCGGGTTAACGGATCTGGTATACCTTGCATAAACAGATGTTTTATAGATAGCTGTATTTTCTTGATGATGGTTGTGGTAGGTCTACAAGTTTCAGCTTCGTACAATAGAGCTCTATCAACGTTCGTACTGTAGTTTCGGACTTTGGTGTTGGTTGACAGTTGTTTCCAGTTCCACATGTTCTCCAGTTGTGAGAATGCTGACGCTACTTTGCTAATCCTTTCATTGACATCTGCATCAGATCCTCCTTGTTCATCGATGATGCTGTCTAAGTACGTGAAATTGTCCACCTCTTCCAGAACTCCTCCATCAACTGTGATTGAGTTGGTGGTCGCTGTGTTGTATTTGAGGATTTCGATTTACCCCTTGTGTATGCTGAGACCTACTGTTGTGGAGATCGATGCTTCACTGACTGTCTTCACCTGTATTTGATTGGTTATCTGTGGAATCCAAATCACGTATCTGCGTCGAAGCTGTCCATTGTATTCCGTGCTTTCCCTCAGATGTCGAGGTCTTCACAATCCAGTCGACAGCAAGGAGAGGAAGAAAGAGTGAGAGTAAGCCGAGCTGTCTGACACTTGGAATGCATCTGTCAACTGTCCTCCATACACGACTATACAAAGTAGTGCATCTTATGAATTCCATGTGATGATGACGAACTTCTGGGATAGAATCCAAATGGTTTAAATGATTTTTTCCTGGTTAACGTGTTTTGGCAAAGTAGTTTTCAACGTCATAGGTTATTAACTCCATACATAACGGCTGTAAAATGTTTTGAATGGTTGTTTAAACAAGATCGATTCCTGATCTCAATTATGAAACGTTGTTCTGTTCAACAATAACTCAATGTATTAAAATTAATAAATACATGCATTTTTCTATAGTCAGCATTTTCTTTTTAACTTTATACTATCTACAATCTACTTTATGAATGTTGTCCGGCTTCATTGATGACTGATGATATCATTTTTACCTTTGTTGTTGAACTCTACTGTAAAAGTATGTATATGGATCAGGCATTTAGAATTAAGCATCTTGACTTTTGACTTTCACGCGAAGTTTAAATATCATGTATGGCAAGATGTAGAAATACCTATTTATACTGCTTTTAACACTTAAAATAATGAAGAATAATTACTTTCCACCATCACGAAATAAAATGATAATGTTAAAGTCATAAAATATTCAAATATACCTGTCTAGTCTGTATGTGAAACAACCAAATAGATACTACTACAAAATTGTGACCATGAACCCCTTGTGGTGTATACTACTGATGTCGCCAAATATAAGTAGTATGTATCACCAAGCGGAAGTGGAAGGCCTGGTGGCAGAAGGTTGACTAAATCGAAGAGAAGAGAACGAGAACAGAGAGTGATTGGTATGGAAACGAGGGATCAACAAAGTCTGAGACAATTAATGGATATGTTGCAAATGAAGTATAGTTGTATGGGTCTCAGATTTTACCAATATATTCTGTAATATGTCCTCATTCACTACACCCTAATTTTGAAATAAGCCTAAACCAGATAGCATTAGATTTTATGGACGAACTTATGAGATAGTTCCTCTTGATTTTTACTGTCGAATAACCAGAAATCGCCTCTTACACTTCTGCATGAAATCCGCTCATCAATTCGACAAGAGATTTTTTTATTATGGCTGTTGCCATTCCGTGATCGAGATCCTAACTACAAACTCATTATTCCCAACCAGGATACCAAATCCTAACGAAGAATAGTATGAAGATTCTTAAAAATCCGTTTGGGTCCTTTTAAAAGTTCGAAAAGACAGATAATCTACATTCATAAGGATGAGTTAATCTGTTGCTGTTTTTTTCTTCGATTAATTGACAGAGTAACCTACGGAAATTGTTAATACATTTATTGGTAATGTAAAATTTGTCTACACTTTGAAATATTATCGCTTTTCTTTCCATAAACTATTCATCTAGAAACTGTTTTTCGATTGGTCAGAAGCTGGTGGAAAACTTGTTGCGTAATTTTTAACCTCATCTCCACACAATACTATCTCCAACATTACAAGTCATGATTTCCTACAAGAATTATGAGGAACTACATCTTCAAAAGAAATATTGAAAAGAACTGGTATATTAAGAACTGTTTTGTTTTAGACATCAAAGTCATTCAAAGAAACGAACCGTGGAATTTTAGGCAAATGCTTCATTCTAGTTTGGAGCTCATCTATAATATACATTGATGATTTTACCAGAAATCAAACCTAAAATGTACAGGCCCTGACAATGAATGCATTGTCTTTGTTTATATTATCACTGAATTGGTAATCACTAGTTCACATTTCCAATTTAATTAGCGTTAATTATTATTAAATGATAAAAATGTCCAACCTGGGGGGATGCTTTTGTTGGTGTTGAGTTCTGTGAGCTAGACTATTTAATTGTAGAGTTCTCATCGATGTTCTGACACAACATCATCAGAGCATATTCCACGATTTGTTACATATTAGGAAAAAGATTGAAAATCCTTAGAGCACTGGAAATCTTATTGTTATTTGCTTTATCAGTTGAATAAATTATTCAAGGATATAAGACACTTTTATTTAAGATAAATTAATTTACTATGCCATCTGACCTATTTGCGCTCTTTATAAAATTATCTCTCATTGAAGATATATTGTTTTTAATGACGATTTGTTTCATTTGAAAGTGATATTTATTACGAGTTGGATTCATTTGGGGTAACAATGAACAACAAATGACACTGGAGAGCTATTCCAACCTAGTATAGGATTTATGGTACATGTGTACCTAAGCCCCAATTAGAGATTGAACATAATAGTTAAGTGTTCGTTACAAGACCTGAAAGTCATATTATTAACATGTGTTTATTTCTTTTAACTTGATGATAATATTAACTATTAGTATGTGAACAAACTATTGAATAGAGTGAATATTAATAATCATTTCGGTTGGTAGATCATATTTTCTTCACTCTGTATAGACTGTGAACACATAAGAACATTTCATTCAGTAACGATGAGAATGATGATGATGAAGAAGAAGATGAAATAGCAGTTTGATATTTTACAGTTCAATTCAAATTGGAGTGTTATTCTTCAACTAGTTGGAGAAATGTTTATTTTTCTGGAGAATCCATTTTTCGACGCATGAATAAATGAATTGCTAATCAATTACGTACTGTGATCATGTATGTATCATTGTTTATTTCTTTTTTTTTGAGATTGAGTTCATTCATAAATTGTAGTTTGTTTATTGATTACTGTGAGTAACCAAGGTAACTAATAATTGTTATCATGTTAATGAGTAACATCATACTCATTTTGTGGGAGAAGTTTTATCAAGTTAGATGACAAGTTAGAAAACGATGAATATCACTTAATAATTGAGCAAAACACAAACTATCATAGTGAGAAGAGATTACAATGTCTGTTCAGATGAAAAACTGTCCATATTCATGTAATGGGAGGAATTAGTAGAAGTGGATTGAATAAGCTATAGTTTGTATAAGCAACACTACATAGTATACTATGAAATTAAATTATATGAGTAGTTGATATCTTCCTTTGAGTTAGTTTAGTGTATGAGAATAAACAACGTCGGTAATATGAACTAAGATCTATTGATGAAAGTGGATAAGTAAAACGCTGACTGATTTGATAGATGCATGAAATAGTAACCGATAAATATGTGTTTTATGGTTAATTGAACTTGAATAAACGGGTTGTGTGTATGTTTAGGGTGGCAGTCACTATGTTAAGACTCATGAACTCATATGATAAATTGTGCTAAATCATAACCGGTTAACCAAAATCTAATCATAGTATTGCTGAATTGGTGTTTTCGGAATGAATTAGTAATGTTGTGAGGTACTCATTATCAGACATTAATAATCCATGTATATTATTTACCTCTAATTTTGATATTGCATAACCATAAGTCTGAATACAGTAAATTATTGCATTGTGCTTATTCCCTTTATATCCACTTAGTAACTCTTTTCATCCAATAACACAAGTTCTAATTAGACTTCTGCGATTGTAGACGTGCTGAAATCTCTCAACAATTTGACTGTTTGAGACCTAAATAAGTTTTCTGATATTATTTAGTTTATTTCTTACTTTAATCTACGGATTAATTTAATATGATATTCATTGGTATTCTCATGATGTCAAATAAATGAGTTAAATTTATTGAAATTGACTTTAGATCAATGTAAAGCGAATACATTAGTATAGATAGAGAGATATCATCAACGTAGAGTCTAAGTAATGATGTGTTATCATGCCACATTAACACGACGAGATCAGAATAACAGGGTGAATGGTAAAAGAAACTAAAATAATGTTGTATCAATGATGAAACACAATAAACATCGGGAATATAGTTCGCAAAGACAGAATGGAATTTTGTGTGTGTGCGAAGAAATACTAGAATTCACAATCGAATTGAAGATAAGAAGTGAATACATCTGTGCCACTGCAAGCGATTGCGAACCATATCATGTAATGTCTCTAACACTGACAGCAGTTTTCCTGAAGACTCCAACCAGGCGGTATGCATAAAATGTAATTAATGGTAACCTTACTTTTTAAAGTAAGATAACGCTTCATCTTTTATCTTTATCGCTCCTCTTGGATAGCTAGATATGATAAAAACAAAAGTATTGTTGTGCATTAACGAAAGGAACTTAATAGCCCATACAATTATTATAATTATTATACTGAAATATCAGCTGAAAAAAGGGAAGGTTTTTCTTCACTTAACACTAGTCAATTTAGAATTGTAACAAAAGACTAGGCCTTGATGTGAACCAGTATTTAATACCAGTGTTAATACCGATAAACTTATATCGGACCACAATTAATACATATAAGTGTATGAGTAAGAACAGTACCTTAAGAATCACTGAGTCAAGATTCAACGATTTGCATTTTTATATCAGAGCTTTAAAACTCATGATATCGTATGACGATTTGGCGAGACTATAATTTATGGACGCACCAATCACGTATAAGATAACAGGTCTCGAATTTTGGCGTGAAATTCACTCATTCATTTGGCTAAAAAGTTTTCGCATTACAGCTGATGTCATTTCGTGATGAAAACCAAAAATCCAATTCCTAACCTTGACCATCGACCGTAAGTCATAATTCTAATTTCCCACACTGGTTTATAATCCTCATTTGGTCTTAATTATTAGGCGGACACTCTCAAGGTCACTCTGGCGTCACTCAAAGGCGTCCATAAATTATAGTCATACTGACGAGTTTTGTTTAATAATCAATTTCACTTGGTGACAGAATACATTAGTTACTAGGATACTTTACCAGATATTTATTAGATCCTACTTTTAAAAGTAAGATCATTGTTGCTTGGTTTTTAACAGAAAGACAGTGAAGAGAGGGAGATTAGAAGTCTAAGACTGGTGACATTAATTAAATTAAATTGTACAATAGACAACATGTTAGATTCGTAAATTAGTTGAGCTTTATAAAGATTTAAAAGAAATAGATACATTATACTTTCTGCTATAATTTAAAGTATTAAGTTCAATGTTGTGTGTTATGTATGAGATGCCAATGAAACTAATAAGAATACCTCACAATTCCCAATTAAACTACACTGGTTTTGACGTTTGATAAAGTGGAATACTTTCTTATTTCTATCTCCTGCTCACAATAAGACAGAGATATGACAGTAATAACAAATGCATTCACTGATTTTCAGTAAGGGTTGTGGAGATTGTTAAATTGCATTGAAATCGTAAACTGATCAGTTGATCGGTTCTGACAATTATCATGTATTTACTAGCAACTATCTTTAAGAGGTAGTTCTCGGAGTTCTAGTGAGAAACAGTGACCAGCAGAGTTCAACCGTGTCGAGTGTGATGGAGATACCCACTGAAGACGGTGGAAGATGGTCACGCAATGTTGTGGATTGATCGGTGTCATGCACTAACACCGTTGGACACTGGGTCAGTGGTCTAGAGATTAAGCATCTGCGTGAGACCAAAGGTTGTAGTTTTGGTTTCCACAAGCGGTACCGTAGATGCGCACTTCTGAGGAGTCCCATACTGGGACGAAACGACTGTTTAGTGCTTTCAGGTTCTCAGTGGTGGCCAACATTGATTGGCTCAAGGTTTTAATGACTTTTACTCATTCTTGGATATTAACTATTATTCTGTTGTCTACCGCTTAGTGCTAATTAAATTCTATTGATCACATGTGAAGTGTAGAAAGTAGATTAAGTGACTCAGAATTATGATATATTTTATTAAATCTGAAATGATTAGAAATAATCAGCATATATTCTTGAACTAATGTCCCATTTTTGCTGAGATTTATTTGCACGGCTTATTCACAAGTTTTTAGAAACTGAAGTATGTTCCAAGATTTGAACCCATATCACCTAATTCCACAATTTGAATGTTAACTCTTAATGATTCAGGTAGCGACTGACTTTCTGTAGAACTGAAATACTTAAAAGGGATTAATCACTAAGTAGTGAACAATATCATTTTAGTTTAATCCTTTGATAGTGATCTAATTCTATTGGTAAAGTTTTAGTGTGCCCACTCATCTAAGTGACTTGATATTGTATTCATTATGTCAGTATGTTAGACATTTCAAATCTCTCTGAGAACATCAATCCTTCAAGATTTCAGGTACGTCTTTCCAATGAATACTATCAGAATTTCCTGTTGGCTACCTTCAACCTCCACCTAACATCTAAACATAGTACACACGATATCAAGTCACATAGACTAGTAGCCATATTGCAACATGATTGATAGAATTCGATCATAAACATGAAATTGTTCATTACTCAGTGATGAATTCATTGTGAATTTAATTTTACCTCATTTTAGTCAATAATAATACTAGAATTAGGATAAGTATTACATAAAATCACATGGGAAATAATTGTTATTTTTTTTATATAGTTTTTCTCACAAATGATAATTGTTTGTATATCTCTAAATGAGTGAATGTTAGTATTTGACCTGAATACATTCCTTTAGCTCCCCACCTTCCTAAAATTCTTAGTTACTAAGTGAAAATGAAATGAATTATGTTATTATTATTATTATTATGATTATTACAAGTCATAATGACCTTATTTAACCTGTCATTTTGCAATGAAAATATTTATTCGCATAGTTATTGTTGTTACAGTGATGTTGATTTGACTGATAACGATGGTCATTGTTTACTTAAATTATCACTACTATTTACTTTTTATCCTTCTATCTCTCTCTCTGTCCCCCCCGTTTCTTTCTTTTTCTATCGTCGACGTCACTATTATCAACGTCTTATCTAATCTCTTAAAAATTACCCATAATGTATGCATATATATATATATATATATATACTCATTGATTGATTGACTAATTTTACCGCTAAAATTCAATGTCCTAACCACTTTTAAACTAATGGGATGTACAAAAATTCTTATCCATTTGTAACTAATTTATTTTCTAGACCAGATGTCTTATAATCAAATATGTAAAAACAGGAGAAAAAAAATATTTTTTTTCTTTTTTCTATGTCAAAAAAAGGCAGGATACATTTGAATTTGGCACGTTTATTAACAACGACAACGACGACGACAACAACAACAACAACAATAACAACAAAATAAAGATCAATGACACCTGCTCAGCTGTAAAAACAGCTGATCATGATGATGACGATGATCAAGTAATAATAATGTGTGATCTATGCATAGTTTGAGTAGTCTAGTCTGTTTTCTTATCTTACTGATTTTAGGACAGAAATAAACAAACAAAAAAGATGGTTTTTTCTCTATTTTTCTTCTTCTTATTTCTGTTACTTAGTTAAACAGAAGTTATTTCGAATTCGTTTACATAATACATAGATTGAATTTATATTAAATTTCTTAAAATAAGGTTAAATAGTTACGATGTCACTTCATTTTGACATTGATATATTTTCTTTAGAATAAATCAATAGGTCAATTGTTTGTTATTCAACAGTAGTTAAGTGAAATTACATTTTCTGATCTAACAATAAATATTTATTGGTTGAAATCATGAGTTAATTGAAGCTAGACTACCATGAAAAACCTGGATACACTGGACGGCCGTTTCGTCTTATCACTGGACTCCTCAGCAGTGAGAATCCACGATCCCGCCCCTCGCAAGAAGTCGTTACCAGTGGAGTTCAACCAGGTATGTTGTGAGATATAAACTCACTGAAGACAATGGTGTACGGTGGCGCAACCTCATGGATTGGTTGAAGTTAGACATTAACACAGTTGGATGCCGGCCGGCTCAGTGGTCTAGTTTGTTAAGCGCCTGGCGCGAGACTGATAGGTCCTGGGTTCGAATTTCACGGGGGGGCGGGATCGTGGATGCGCACTGCTGAGGAGTCCAGTGATAAGACGAAACGGCCGTCCAGTGCATCCAGGTTCTCCATGGTGGTCTAGCTTCAGTTGACTCATGACTTCAACCAGTGAGATTTCTAAAATCTCCGCAAAACTCATTCTGATAATAAATATTTAATTGATTAACAGCAGAAGGGTTTTTGTGCGTGTGTGTGTAGATATTATTAGTAATTTTAGTAGTTGAGATCATGAGTTAATTGAAGCTAGACTACCATGGAAAAATTGACAGAAGACCGACAGATCTTGGGTTCAAATCTTATGTGGCGGGATCAGGGATGTGAATTGTCGAAGAGTCCCACAATAGGATGAAACGACTGCTGTTCAGCATTTCAATGTTTTTAAATGATTCATGATCTCAGCTATTAAATAATTTTTGTAAGTAGTTACTTTCTACAAATTTTATTTGTATTCAGTTCATTTATTAATGTTTTCTGTCAATTTTCTTTAATATTAGAAGCGGTTTTGTGGAGATTTTAGTAATTTCAATAATTGAAGTTAAACATTAACACCGGTTAGCTCAGTGGTCTAATGGTTAGGCGCTCGCGCGCGAGACTGATAGGCCCTGAGTTCGAATCTCGCGAGGCGGGGTCGTGGGTGTACACTGCAGAGGAGTCCCGTACTAGGACGAAACGGCCGTCCAATGCTTCCAGGTCTTTTATGTTGGTCTAGCTTCAATTGCCTCATTTTAAGTTTAAAGTTTTTTTCTTATACACACTAAATTACATCTTGATAATGAAATTCAGTTTACGATTGTGTAATACAAAATAAGGGTGTAAGGTCTTTTAAGGTTTTTGATATAGTTTCATCTGTAATAGAATAGTTTTCCCATCTCAGTTCCCATTATTTGAGGAATCATTGAAAGCATTCAGAAGTTAAATGTATCACTATTTTTCGCCTACAATTCCGTTTGGAACTTCTCTAGGGCTATTGCCGGTTCTAAGCCCGGTTAAACGAGGAGGGTTAGACATGGGGTTAGAGACCCCATCCTGTGGAAAACTAACTCGCTAAAAAGCGCTAACCAGAAAAAAATAATTCAAACCATTTAAACTCTTTCCTCGGAGTTAGGTCTTTATTTAGAAGAGTTATGACGCCTCATGGTGAAAGCCGACTTTCATCGGAAGTAACGAGGCTGATGCCCCTTCTGATAACCAGAGCAACCATTAAT
Organism: Schistosoma mattheei; assembly: GCA_944470405.2. Classification (NCBI taxonomy): domain Eukaryota; kingdom Metazoa; phylum Platyhelminthes; class Trematoda; order Strigeidida; family Schistosomatidae; genus Schistosoma; species Schistosoma mattheei. The sequence continues at coordinate 4,838,005 of OX103947.1, forward strand.
TTAGACACATGGAACGCTCGTACAATGTGGAGACCGGAAGAGTCATCCAAATTGCTGCAGAAATTTTTCACCTACTAACCGTTTAACAATAGAACCTTTGTATAACTATTTTGCATTTTTTGGAAGGAAAATAAATTTTAAGGAGCTATATCTGGTGAGTAGGGAGAATATTATAGCATAAACTGAACAGTATCACACAAATTTGCTTGTAGACTACCCCTCAAGTTGTTTAGAATTCCCACAATACTTATTTTGACCATGGTGAACAACACAACGAACTGTTAAATTTTCATAGGTTAAATCATGGACCGATCTTAGTTAGACCCCTGATGAAAACCGGAAAGTATTGGACAGCTGTTTCGTTCAAGTATGGGACTCATAAGGATTGGATATTCACGACTCCCACCATAGGGGATCAGACTGAAAACCTGCGGTCTCGCTTAACATGTAGACTACTAGGCTAAATCAAAATTCCATTCAGTGCTTTTTGATGTTCTAAAGAAGTTCGTTCCTGGATATAAACTATGAAAATAATACGAACACTAAAAATCACGCAACATAATCTTGATTTTTGACTGACTTTTGTGACACTGTCGTTCATAGTCCTTACCTTACTTTCGATTTCTTGCTGTCAGATTTCATCTTTTCGTCATGGTCATATGATTAAATGTTTTATTTGTCCGTTGTAACAGACTGCAATCTGAAGAACATACAACCATACCATTCACATTAGCTATATGTTATTTATAGAACCATTTATGGTGTGAACCTGTGATGATTATGAGTATTTGAATTATTGTACAAATTAGGAATCCCATAAATAACGCAATTTAACAAAGAAGAACTAATATGAGCACGAAAGAACATATTGCATTTGGGATTCGAAATAAGACAGTCATCAAGTACAAAGGAATTATTAGTTCATACAAACACCACAGAACCCGTCTACTAACTTTACATTTAACTAGCTTTTATCACAATACGACGGATTCATCAAACTTCGAACGGAATTTCAACTAGAAATATGGTTGAAAAAAGAGGAAAATTATTCAAAGGATAACTTAATGCTTCAAATATATGAATCAATTGAAGCTAAACCACCACGGAAGACCTGGAAGCATTGGATGACCGTCTTGTCCTAGTGTGGGACTGCTTCGCACTGAACAACCACGACCCGGCCTCGCGAGACTCGAACCAACGACCTATCAGTCTTGCGAGCGTCTAACCACTAGACCACTGAACCGGTGGTCTCCAAGAGGTATTTCCTGGAGTTATATTGAGCTGTGACCAATGGAGTTCAACCAGGCCTGTTGTGAAATAGTAACTCATTGAAGACAATGGTGAGCGGCAGCTCAATTTCGTGGATTAGTTGAAGTTAGACATTAACACCGTTGGATACTGGCTCAGTGGTTAAGCACTTGCGTGCGAGACCGCCAGGTCCTGGGTTCGAACCTCGCAGGGCGGGACCGTGCATGCGCACTGCTGATTCCCATACTGGGACAAAACGGACGTCCAATGATTCCACGTTTTCCATGGTGGTCTAGCTTCAATTGACTCATGTATTCAACTATTAAATTACTATAACATCCACAAAAACCCTTCTTTGACTTTATATATTTCACTAAGAGAAACTATTCAAGGAAGTTTCCCACAAAATGGTCACTGGAATGCATTACTTTCAAACCATGTGTTTATATTTATGCTTTTCTGGGTACAACGTATATAGGCCGTAGCCAGTGCTTGCTTCCAACTCGGATACGAGAACATGTCCCAGTGTGATTCCACAAGGGTGAGAGGAAAGCATTTAAAAGTTCTATTCTTGAACACTTAATCGTCCTACTGATCCACAGGTTGATTTTAAGGTTGTTAATACAATTCCTCTAAATGTACCTAGATTTCTTCGTATCCAACTCCTTAAAACAGCAGAAGCGCTTACCATCCATGAGCTGAAGCCTGAACTGCGCATATAAACGAAGTATGTTGTATCGTAATCTTGGCCTTAATCTATTATTTCATTCCGAATTTGAAAATATCCTCCTCTCCATTTACTTATGCCTCATATCCTCATGATTTCATTCATAATTCTTTCGGATATCACTTCGTTTAATTTTGCGCCTTGATTACCTTTAATTATTGTAACAAAAACATTTTAATCATCTTACTTCATTCACATTACAATCCGTTGTTAACTTCTTAGTTCTTATTTGTACATACACAATCTTCTATTGTAATCATCCATATTACGCAATCTAATAATGTAATCTTACTACATTATCATATTTATTCCTTGTTCATATATCCTCATGGAACTAGTACTTTGAAAAATTTCATACACATATATGATTGTACAGCTTGTTAATAAATTTGTTGAACTTCATGTTTTCTATATATACAGTAAGTTTAACTCAATTAACAATGACGAAACAAGAGAAACGATTTCTTAGAGCTAATCAATAAATTTCAATATTTTAGAACCGATGAAAACCATGATGGATTGAATAGCTGTTTTTTCTTGTTTGAAATCTCTAGGCCCTGGGCTTCTACGAACCTTCAATGGTCTTACGAAAATAGTTATCTTTCGACTTTCTCTTTACGGGAAACATTCTAAATGTTTTTGAAGTCAGCCTGATCCTATGTTGTAGCTGACTTGATAGCCAAAATTGGTATAGAGCCTGAAATATGCGTTAGCGTAGCAAAATGAAATTAACGAGATAAATACCAAACGACTCACAACGATAGTAGTCCTGATAATAGTGAGACTAGAAGTTGAGGATATGGTTCGGAAAGGAATGAAAAGACCTAGAGTAGGATAAAAGGTGAGTACGGTTGAACCGTTGTCCCTAAATCCGAGCCAAGTTACTCAACGTTCTTAACCACTGGTAGTGATTATAACACGGACCCTAACCACGTGTATTCCATGCCTACCAACACAGCTAAGTTCAATACTCAACAATTTCATGGACTAATATCTCCGGTTTTTTACCAATCTATTCGTATTTCAGACAATAGTGCGAATTCAAATAGACGGTAGCCAAGCATATTTAAGACGTAATTGTATTTTTAGAAAGAAACAAGTTTTTAAATTATCTCGGAGATAAATTCTATTAAAAAAAGTGACGATTGATTTTGCTGGATACAACAAAATGATTAAAACCAATTGAAAAAGATATCTTTATAAATAATTATACAATTTTTTTGTACAAATATAGGAACTGTAAAAACATTAATAAAAGGCATAGTTATTTTACTCTCATTTTTATTTGACGTGAATGGGCAGGCGAATTGGGTGTATCATTGAAAAATGGAGTATCTACAGGACGAGTTTTTAAACGAGACCTTTTATCATTTTTATGTGTTGAATCAGAATGTTTGGAAATTCTATCTGATGGCATTTCAGAGTGTTTTGATGAAGTATGTTTATAAGATTTATGTTGCTGGTGATGTTCATCATGATGACGATTGCTATGTGACTTCTTTTGTAATTTATGCTTATCTTTAGAATGTTTTCTCTTTTTACGATGCTTTTCATCATTTGAACAACTCGACTCTGATTCACTACTACTACTATCACCACTAGAAGATGAATTTGAAGAAGACGATGAAGATGAAATTGATATATCACCTAAGACGGATGATGATAGTTTATTCTTGGATTCAGATTCTTTTTTTGCTAGAGCTGAATCACGTGATGCTTGTAAATGTTCACGAAGGTCTAAGGTTAAACCACCTAAACCAATTGTGGTCAAAAAATTAATAGCAAATCGTGTATCTTTAGGATTATCACGTGGTAGGAGACCAGCAAAAAATGGCTGAAGTGTCTCATCACGAAGTCTTGCTTGTAACTTCGACAAGCCCATAAATGAGCAAAGTTCCAGAAAAAGATGCTTGAGAAATATACGTCCAGAAGAAGTTGTATCACGTTCATTCAAGCGTACACATTCAAATACACCCCATGATATAGAATCAGAGTATAAAAGATGGGCAAACAAGAAAGCAACATTACGTAATTTTGCAGTTTCCAATCTATGAATAATTGAGTATTGTTCAGAGAAAATCTTTTCAAACTGAGCAACATAACTACGGGGTGGACCTGATTCTTCTACAACTGGTGCAGGAGTTTCTTCTTTCGCTGTAGGCTTACTGACCTCTTTATTACTTCGATATCGACTACCGGGACCTAAGTCGGAGCTTACAGAAACAGTAGTAGATCCCGTGCTGGATGGGGTACTAGATGGAAAGACAACTCGGCAAAGCCTTTGAGCTAATCGACCATAACGACTTTCATAACTACGTGTTTGAGCACAACAATCTAAAACCATAGAAGCTACTTCATACTCTTCTCCAGGTTTAATTTTCAACTGCAGAAGACGATGTCCAGCTTCATCTGCACTTAAACTACTTTGCAGCATCAAGTAGATGGTACGACGTAGGTGGACTAGATTTGTTTCTGTTTGATCAATAATTGTTTGTTGATTCTCTGCAGTTGCAGCGGCACTACGTTTATGTTCTTCATCCTCTTCATCACCGTCATCATCTTCATCACCTGATTCGTCTGAATCTTCACCTTCATTTCCACCATCTGACTCAGCTTCTGAATCTTCATTCGATTCAAATAATGCTGCTCTGATTTCAGCATACTTTGCTTCATTTGCCAAGAATTCTGGATCGAATTTAAACACATTCAAATGTTCCTCTGGATCTACTTGATCAAGAAGTGAAGTTGTATGAGTGATTTGATCACTTTCTTGAATTAAATCAAGTTCTGGCAAGACAATCGGATGATCTTTCCATCCATCACGACGAATCTGCACGAAAATATGTAAAAAAAATACAATATCAAATTTTTTTTATCACCGAGAAATCTATTTGTTTATCAGGATACTCATCTAACTTAATTGCAAACATTTACTTATATTTTTAAAATATCATTCGTCATCAGTTTTGAGCAGTCAAACAGAGAGAACGTATAGCTAAACAATTTGGTGTTATATGTCCATATAACTCAAAACCATATCTACAAGAAAGTTCCCTAAGGCTACGGACTAAGAAAATTGTTTTGGAAAGATTAATGTGTTGTGTTTGAGGGTTCAATCGAGTCCCTAAATACAGACTCTTAAAAACTTGACCAATCAACTATGGGGTGGGAGAAAACGAAGAATATAAGTAGAATTACTGTCAAAGTCGAAAAACATTTAACACAACTTAAGTGTATAATATAAGTTACCAGGCTGAACAAGACACACATGTTAACCTTGACCATGGTCAGGTAAGTAGTCCACTTACTCAAAATAAACCATCCACACTTTCGTCTCTCACCTATCATTTGATTCTGGAACAACACGTGATTGAGTTAGGTTTGGCATTCATATCATTATGAAGCTATATTTCCCTGTTAAGATCACAGTTAATTGATTCAATTATTATGAATGGTCTAATACAAATCAACAGTATTAAAACACGTATAGAAAATATTTGTAAAAACACCATCCAAACCAACTGAATTATCAGTTGATATTCATTTGAAAGTGAATTCACGGCCAAGAAGCCAACAATTTCAAAGTTAAAACTGTCCATAAAGGGCGGCCTGCTTGAGCGTCTGGGCTACCTGTTCCTGCCATCTAGATACTTCAACAAGTTATCTATTTTTGTTTGTTTTAATATATCATTATGTTTATTAATCGCATAACCTATTCTGCCACATTTCTGAAAAGTGTACAACCTTTTGTTGTCAAAGTTACAAAAAACTCAATAAGAGACAATGTGGTTGCTGGCAATATACAACGAGAAGAATGCACATTATTCAGATGTTCATTTACTGGAGTGCTAACATCTAACTGGCGATCACTCAATATTTATCGCCAGGACCGACCAAGGAGAAAGAAACGGAAACTTGTTGAAATACTTTGCGCTGAGAATTCTATATTGTACCAAAAATATAATATTGAATAAAGCTAATAATAATAATAATAATGTGTGCTAACGCATAACCGTTTTTGTTTGTTGCACTATACTACTTGTCGTTATTCAGTAGTTAATATTATACTCAACCATTTCCATGACATGAGTGTTGAGACGAATATCTTTCTGTAACAACGAACTATTACTAATAGAAATCATTTGTAACCATATTTCTATGATTTAGCTCATTTTACACTCGCAATAATATTTTTTCCTATTTTTACTGTTCGATCTATATTGCCCCTAAATGCCCTGGTATGGCCGAGGGTGAAGAAAGTCCGCTCTCCCTCTCGAAATGCTCTCGCATGGCCACGTGCATACAACCACTGCCAGGGAACTACTCACCGCCTTCTCGCAGCATTACTGTTATTTACCAAATTGAGAGGACCAAAATAGAATTCCGGCGCTCTAACCGGGTTGTTGGGTATGGAGTTGGAAAACCCTGATTCCAAATCAATGACGCACATGGGCTGCAGTATCATGAAGGAACAAATGTCCTGTGAACCTATTATTGATCACCAGCTACCATGGTACTGCATCCCCTCACGCTGCTCGATTGCCTTGTAAACCGGACCTTTAAATCGAAGACTCGGGGTGTGGCCCTCTAAGAAAACCACCTGCTTCGGCATCCGGGCAGTATTATAGTCCACACACAAATCAAGTTACTAGTGTAGCGCATATGTAATTGGTGCTCTTTTGTACCAATATTTATGTGTTCAAACAAATAATAAAACGATCTATATTTGTTTGCGATTCCTTGAACCTTTGTGCCTTGATTGGCTTGTCCTATTCTTGAAATACATATGAATCATTGTTACCTGTTTGAAGCAAACGTGTGATATCCTACCGTTTATAATATATGATATAAATTTCTTCTTATTTTAGGTTAATAACTTCTTTTTGATTAAACTTTGGATAATAAAATAGATATCTAGATACAATATGACTCGGGTTTTGTAACTTCATATTGTTTATATTATTCTCTAAAATAGTATCATATTTTCAGACGAATTTCATCTTTTAGTCTTGGGATTACATGAATAACTACTCGGTTGTGGGGCTATAAAGGCACAACAAATTTTACATGAATATACCACGATAAACAGATATACACACATCAGGGAGATTAATTACTGAATTAAAAAGTCGAATTGATTCAACGATAAATAGATTTTATGTCATATTCTAATTTCAGGTCATTTTTGTGAAACCGCATGAATCCCAGTAAATGCAGACCATGAAACTACTGTGAAAATTTAATCATAGCCACTATCCAACTTGACTTAAAGATGCTTATGAATAAATGACAATATCGAGGCAATCCGCTGAGAATGCCAACATAGACTGATCAATTGTAGTTTTTAACATCAACAAGGGGAAGAATATTAATACAACCTTTACAAATGGCATGATTCAACTTGTTTTAATTAATTAGAGATGAAACCTATGATGGTTTCCCTTACTGAAACAATAAAAGTTTTAATAACAATGAGAAGTAAAGTCAAAAACCTCACCTGAAACATAACTTCTAACATATAAGAAATACGTTTATCACATTGACCTTCATTTAAGATACGTCGAAGATGTTCGAAAATTCCATGAACACCTTTCGGTACAAGACGTGAAAGCATAGCACCACATTCTTTAAGGACAGATACTGCCACTTCTACACTGTCATCGGTTGTTTGCTCCAGTAGTAGCGTCAATAATTCCAGGATTATTAATTCATGAACAACTTTTTGGTTGACCAAATGGGCTAGAAATCGTGCAGTAGACAAACATCGATCTTTCTGATTACGTCGAAATGCTTTACGGAATTCATTGATTAATCGTTTAAGAACCAGTTCTCCGACCTGGTAATGACGATAATAAAAAGACAATTGATAAAGTGCTGGATTTCACCTTATTCTATTTTAACACATAGACAATGGTACAAGGAGGCACCAAATACATATGCGCCACACAGATCTCATTTGATATGGATTTCACTATATATGCATGATAATAATAATAATTGAATAATACGCCGAAATTATACTACAATTAAGGATGTAATTTTTAAAAATTATTCCATGGTTTCTGTTATTTTGCAGTTGTTCATCTAGAATCGATTCACCGAAAATTTCCCGAAAATATTTGAATCTCAAAAGATGACCAATTAATTTAAAGAAAAATTGTTAAGTCCAGTCGCTAAAACGAATCTCTGCTATAATTAAACAGCCGGACGCAGTTGCTAGATTAACGTTGTGGTCAGGTTTGTATGTAGTGATGACCCAGATGAACTACATTGTCTGAAACACTTTCTCTTCTAGGTCTTACCATTCCAGCCAGGTTGGTTGGAGCACGGTAAAACTCAAGGCGGCAACTTAAGATATGAGGGAGAAGTTATGCCGGCAGTAAGGTGTTATCAGAAAACAGCATTTACAACGAGGTTAGAAAAGGTCGGGCTTAGAAATAGCACACCTCATCTTGCCCAATGGACTTCTAACGCTAGCGTTAGAGCTTTTGCAGTACACAGCTAACACGTCAAGAACCCCTCGTGAGATCATGTTTTACCGAAATCAAGAAGATATCACGTGAAATCTGTGGTCACATCTAAAGGCCGCCAAGACTGCTAATAATGCAGTTTCCCCTCTGAGTATCTCAAGAAGAGATGGTTTAATCTTAGCAACCACTAACTTTAAACATAAAGACATCGTCTAACATGGTGACTTCCACAACAGACTAAAGGAAGGACACAGATAGACCACACTGCCATAGGTCATCGTTGAACAGACTCGATAGAAGAATACCGCTCATTTTAGGGTACATGTTTAAACTTTGATCACGTTGTAATGCGAGCGTGTGTGTTTTGGCCTTACGAAATACATGGAAGACGTGGTAAGAAGATCGATTAGAGTGATGAAGCAGTTAGTCGGTCGCCAAAGTTATGTCTAACCCGATGTAGATTAGTATGATATCTAGATGACTGTGAAAACACCAGTGATATCTACGAGAGATGATAGCCAAAGGGTTAAAAGAATCAGTGGATTTTAAACGCAGACTAGCAAAAAGTCTACGTAATGACAGTGAACGGTAGAGGGCAGATAAAGCAAGACCGATGGAAAAGGCGGTACTGAGTGATAATATTAGATAACAGTTTAATCGTTCTCCAAATACCTTTCAGTTGCCTACTTTTAACAAGCACCCTGAATGGAATGTCAATATAAAGCTCATGATCCCTATTGAGGTAGAAAAACCCACAGCAAGAGAGATAAACTAACTCGAGAGATCTTTAAGGATGGTAGTCTAGTTTTGGCGATATTAGCTAGAATATGGGGACCGGACGTGATCTCATCTGACTAGTCTCGATCGCTGATCCTTATAGACTAGATGTGTGGCGCATATATATCTGGCGCTCCCTTGTATCAACATTTGTGTCCAAATAAATAAATAAATAGACTATAAGAAAGGAGAAAAGTGCTCTTGTGATAACCATAGTCAGTTTAAATAAATATCGTGTCTAAAATATTAGCCTCAACAGACCTCCAACGTTTGTTTATCTAGGGGTCATAAAGGGCGAACCTGAGAAAATAAGGCAGGTTTCAGACCTGAACATGGATGTACACACTAAATATTCACTCCTCGTCAGGTTTTAAGACGTAAACATACATACCAGTACCAGAAAATAGTTGTATTCTTTGATCTTAAGGATGTATTCAGCTCCACTAACAGAGGGTTTGTGACAGTTTGTCATTGAAAGGAGTACCGAAGTGGATAAACTCTGTAAAGTATCTAAACTTGAACACTGCTGATTGTTAGAGCTTATGGAGAGCTGTCATAAGAATTTATAACATGAGTGTCTTTTAAGTTTGTCCACTTTCTCCATCTTGACTTAAGTTTGTGATAGACATCTTTTTTAGCGATCACGCTTTCGTCCTCTGAATTTTCAGGGATTGGTCTACCACTTGACAGACTTACTTATTGACCTTGAATAGCCAGATTATATAGGTCTACCTGGCAAAAATGCTGGCTTAATTCAGGATTTTCTAATTGCTTTAAGCGACAATCCAAATATTCATGGGATGTGTAATTCCCTTTAAATGGAAAATTTTGCTTCAAGCATCATCCGTACCATCACCCAGCTGATCATAAGAAGTGAAGTGGATGGGCGTGTTGATTACTTTATTTACCTTGAAAGTCACTCGAGTCTTGATGGTTGATGTAATTAAATCTCAGAAACGTTGGTTGGCGTTTCTGAACTTGCGCCACACAGTGATTTCAAAACTGTCTTTTATTAATTTACGGTATGCATTTTCCCTTCTAGAACAAAGAGATTTGATCAAGATATTCTGTTATCGTGAATGTACAGCATCACACAAATGTGCGTTAACCAAAGTCTAGCGATATATTAATATTTGATTTCACATATATAATTTCATAAACTGATAGCATTTCGCTTACCTTGGGAAATTTCGAATTGACAACAGCAACAAGGGCCGAAAAAACATGAGTGAAAGTTGGTGACGCCGATTGTGCGGTTAAAAGGGATCTAACGAATAAACCTCTACCTCTAACAATATTTTCCGTAAGTAGCTGTTTGACAACTTCAGATAAGTTGGATACATTCACTTTATTAATAAAACCATGGATGGACTTTTTCAGTGCTTCCCAAGCAATTCGTTGATAGGCCTCAGATGATTTGTCAGTTATCTGGGCTTGCATTTGGCGAAGTCGACCAGGGGAATATACGCACCACCAGTTTTACCAAATATGTTGGCGAATTTGTCAGGATTTTTTGACGAATCATCTTTCTTAGGGTTCTCCGACACAGAGCTACTCTTCTCATTTTCTGGACTATATCTAGCACGTTTAGTCCCACGATCCATTGCGACAATAATTGTTGAAGAACTGTATCAAGTTGATTAGGTTCACTATTTCTGTCAGCTTGGTATTACTAAAAAGGCACATACACGACGACGTTAGGTTACGCATAAAACAGATACCCAATGAGTGTTTGAACAACCAATACGGGATTATAACAAGGAATACTTATGTATATAAATGAAGAGGATAAAGTACAGGTGGTAGTTTAAACTGTTCAAGAGAGTATTCATTATCAGTTTAAAAATAAATTTTCTCAAAGCAGAGTACAGGACAACCCCTTCGCTCTTAATCTGCGATAAAAATAACGTGCTACAGTTATATACCCTTGAGAACCCAACAATCGTGCTTATGAATTACTAATGTTGGCACAACATATGAGATCTAACAATGGTGGAAACCACAGCAGCTTATGCCGTCCTTTAATAATCTTTAGTGTCGTGACGATACCAGTTCGTTCATATAAGGTAGAATACACAACACATTATAAGTTCGCCCCCATCTCTGTGAATCCTGACATTGAAAGAACTAACCAGTTTCTGAATGACTACTAGTATTTAGTGGTATCATGCTAATAACGCGGAATCTCGGTAGTGTTTAAGATCGGTGATAACAACTTAAGCTATTCTATTATTTTTCTAACACTAATTTTAGTGGTTAAATCATGTTTCAGGCATATTATTTTCGCTGCTTCCACACCACCCATTATTTACGAGCTCCGTAAACAGGTAGAAAAAGAGGTATTTAGTGTATGGCACGTTGTCGTGGCATGAAAAATCGTACAGTATTAACAAATTTCGCTTCATCACAACTTAGTTGGAATCCCAAAGATAGTACAACTCTGCTTTGGAACGTTATTAGATTCAGATTTGTGTAGTAAAGACAGAAGGCCTACGGCCTATGTTATTCCTTTTCTAGTATGCTTCTGCGAGTGTCCAGTCTCTTCTTGAAAGAGTCAATTGAAGGTGCGGACACCACTGCTTCAGGCAACAGGTTCCAAGTATTGATGACTCGATGTGAAAACCTGTATGCCACGGGTATTTTGTTCGTTCTTGGCTTTTCTACTCGCCTGCTATGTCCTCTAAGGTGTCCCGATCTAGTGGGAAGAAAGAGAGAGAATAAGTTGGTCCAAAATCATTTCTCAGTATTCTGTACATCAAAATTAGATCTCCCCTTAGTCTGCGATAGGACAGAGTAAAGAGGTCCAGTTTTTCAAGCCGCTCTTTGTATGATAAACCCGGAGTTCTGGAATTGCACGGGTAGCTGCCCTCTGTACTTTTTCTAGTATGTCCGAGTCACCTTTAAACAGGGGCTTGCAGCCTGAACGCAGTTCTCTAGCTTAGTTCTCACTAAGGATGTGTATACTGTGGTGAACATGGTAGTATCTAACTTAGTGAATGTCCCTTTTAAAGCCCAGAGGGTTCGAAACCCCTTGGCTGCGACCTCCCGGCAATGGGCCGTCGTCTTAAGATCATTACTCACTGTCACCCCTAGATCCTTATGAGACCGGACCACGGGTAATGACACATCCCCTATGTTGTACTTATTAACCTTTGAATCCCCCAAGTGCATGTAGACACACTTTTCCGCGTTGATAGGCATCAGCCACTCTTTAGACCAGTTTATCATATTATTTAAGTCTGCCTGAAGAGTAAATGCGTCTTTGTCTCCAGTTATTACTCGCCAAATTTTTACATCGTCAGCGTATAATAACATTGGAGACTGTACTATACTTGTAAGATCATTACCATACGTTATAAAAAGTAAAGGACCTAGGACGGAACCTTGGGGTACCCCACTAAGTACTGGCCTCCAGATGGGGCACTTGAAATTCATTCTTACTTTCTGTCTACAACCTACTAGGAAATCCTCAATCCATTTTAAAAGAGTTCCCGCAATACCAAGGTTTTCCAACTTCAATAGTAGTCTATTAGTTGGCACCTTGTCAAAAGCCTTACTGAATTCTATGTAGACATCATTCACTGAGTTTCCGTTGTCCAGCACCTTCATCCAATACTCCTCTGCTATAAGGAAGTTCGTTGTACATGATAGACCCTTTCTAAAACCATTTTATTCTATGTTTAGCAAGTTATTGGATTCCATAAATGCCATTATGGTCCGTTTAACTATTCTTTCCAATATTTTAACTACAACACTGGTGAGGCTTACAGGTCTGCAGTTCGATGGAACTTGTCGTGGACCTGTTTTATGTATGAGAGTGACGATTGCGTCCTTCCAGTTCATAGGTAACACACCTTGGTCAAGTGACGTATTGAATATCACAGTCAGTGGGACTGCGATATATTGGGCAATATGTCTCAAGATTTTGGGTGTAGTTCATCCGGTCCTGTTGACTTTTCCATATTTAAGGTGCTGAGGGCCTTAAACAAATCGTCTTGATCGAAGTCCACGGTGAGCAGGTGGTTTTTCGACTCCTTATTTTGGTCTGGTTCCTTGTCTAGAGGAGGTTCCTGAGTGAAAACTGCCCCAAAATAGTCAGCCATAGCCTCTGCTTTTTCCTGATCTTCCTCTATCATTTCAGATTCACTTCCTACTTTAATTAGGTTGGGAATCCAATGATGCATCCTTGTTCTGTAGTTTATGTACGAGAATATTCTCTTGGGCTGCTTGAGTGCAGATTGTGCCAGCTGCATTTCATATTTTCTTTGAGCTTCCCGAATTTTCGTTATACACTCGTTTCTTATCGATCTGTAGCGTTCCATCGTACCTGCTGTGCCAAGGCGGATGGCAACGTCCCAGCATTTCTTCTTTTGTCTCAGTAAACGTCGAATATCCCGCCCTATCCAGGGATGTCCGTGCTTCTTTTTCTTTGGGACAGTCCAGGGTATGTATGGTTGAGTTACCCGATTGTATAACTGCCTGAATAGAGTCCATGCCTCTTGTACTGATGCCTTTGAGTCAATTTCCCAGTTTTCAGCCGATGCTGCGGAGTTAATTGCCTGCATATCTGCCTTCCATATGTTGGGACGGGCCGGTGCAACTGTTTGACAGGCAATCTCAGCCATGAATTTGAATAAGATGACTGCATGGTCACTTCTCCCAAGTGGTGGGAGAAAAGCCATTTGACCAACGTCATCACCGTGTGTGAAGACTAAATCTAAAAGAGAAGAGTTTCTTAAGTCGTATCTTGTGGGATCTCTAATGTGTTGGAATAATGCTAATCCAATCGAGGTTTCTAACAGTTTGCAGTCGAACGACGATATGGATGACCCTACTTCTAAGTTAACCCAGTTTATATATGGTGCATTAAAGTCGCCTACTACAAGGCTTTTACCGTTGTTACACCAGGACTTAAGTTTACTTAGGATAAAATCATCTGCTACACATTCTGGACTGCGATATACTACAACTACTTCAATATCTTGCCTTCGGCATTTCAACTTACATCTCACCAGTTCACATGTCCCTGAAACATGTGCTACTGTCTCAGCTAATCTTATGGTTAGGGTACTTTTCGTGTACAGAATAACCCCGCCTCCCCTTCGGTTTAATCTATCAGCCCTACTGGTTATGAAACCAGTCAACTGGATTTCACTATCTAATACTTCTGACGTTAACCAAGTTTCCGAGACAGCAATAACGTCCGGTTTTTCTTTATCCACCACTGACTTGAGCTCCGCCATTTTATTTAGTAGGCTGCGAGCATTTGTGTAGCATACCTTTAAGTCTGTGGAGAGCTTTCCCTTGCCACCCAGAGTGGCTTGGGGATCGTTTTGCTCCGAACTTTTACAACTTGAAAACCCTTAAGAACAAGGTTTCGTTCCCCGTTTTGGCGACGTTCATTTATTTCCGCTTCTGCAGCTCGTCTCTTAATACGATCAGCTAGGCTGAGATCCTCACGGACATATATTCCGGATCCAATCAGTTTACGTGAATTACTTAGAATCAGGTTCCTTTCTTCCACCGTGTTGAATGTAACCTTTAGGAGGCGGTTTTTCGGAGGACTTTCGGAATCCACCTTTTTTCCTATTCTATAAAGCTTACAAATACTAACTCCTGAAACTGTATCTGGGAGTAGTTTACTTAATGATGTCTTAATATGATTGAGATCGTGTTCAAATCTCGCCTTTGGTTCTTTATCTGAAGATTCTCTTATCTTATGAAAAATGACTGATCTCTCAGAGAGATCTGTCTTGTCACGCAGTGAGGATTTTCTTCTGATAACATCCCTTCCAATGCCTTGCTGACCAGCTGCGTTTTGCCCACAGTCTTTTTCTTCCCACTTCTTTTTCTCCTTACTGAAGTCCATTTGTCACCACTCAGGACAGCCACACCTGGACTACGTGGAACGGTGACAGTTTTATCCGGATCTTCTATTTCGACTAGAGGTGTATGACTGCCGATGTTAATATCAAGCGGAACTTCATTCCTCGTTAATGTCAACGGAGATTTCACGTTCCCGTCAACCACAGTCAGGTGTTTAACGGGTCCAGTAGCAGCACTTACTACACTGACACATTCTTCTCCGTCAGTGCTCTTGTTATCATTGCTTCCGCCATCGTTTTTCTTGCAGGCCAAAGCCAATAGGCCCATAGCCTCCTGAATTAGTACCTTTTTATCCGTACAGCAGAACATACAAAGCCAATACGAGTTAGGCTTCGAGCATCTTTTGTAAGCCGTCGGACTTAGGAGTGTATACATTTCGTGGCACCACTTTTTACAATCGTCACATTGAATTCTCTCCTCCACGAGGAACAAACAATTTGGTTGCCCACATTTGTGAGTCTTACCAACCATTGTAATTCGATTTAAAAGGTTTAAAAAACACAAAACGATCACAATGTGAACACACGTGTTAGTCAGGAGTAAAAAAAGGTACCCAGGACAAAATTTAGCAAAAAATGTCAAGCTTTAACCAAAGGACTTTAAGTTAAAGTAGACCAAGAATGCTTTTTGGTGCAATAAGTACCCAAAGCAAGTATAATCACAACAAGTACAAAAATCACTGCCCTTAGGTATGGTTTAAAATAAAACAAGTGGATATCAGACTGTAGTTTTCAAGTACATTATTCATGGGTATGAGATAAGTATCCCAGCTTGAAGAGAACTTTCAAAACTCCCTTACTAACTCGAGTTCATCATATATTGAACACAATTCTTATTTACCTATCGTATGAATTCCATTTTATTTTTCACCACTACTTTGTTTACGTGGTGAAACTTTTCCACGCTGTGTCAAAGTCTACATTTGCTACACATAACTAAATCCGTATAAGCTAGTAAAAATATACCGTCAAATTTCAACAGTAAGAAAGTACAAATCAATATCTTATCTTCACACAACCAATGTAAACCCAATAATATCAGGTTGTACGAATTCGTGGCTCCAAACAGTATGCAAAAAAGCTGTTCCACCCAAAAAATAGTAACTCGGTAAGAAATTTGGATCATGTAGTTCGTACTAATCAGTACGTTACAACAGGACCGACTTTAGACACAAGTAAGTGTTGACAAGGTGGGCGTGTCATAAATGCCTTTTAATGTGGTCACTAAAAGCTACTGAAGCAAAAACAAGAATGATAAAATACAAACATTGACAATGGAGGACCGCCCTCAATACAATAGATCTAACTAACCTCAAGTAGCCAATGTATAGAATTATTTGAAATAGCGCCTAGTAAGCAATATCCAATACCTATATCACGAGCTTGTATAAATCGACCAATTTCTTTGCACTCGCCTTTTGTTATGTCATTGTGGTTCCATGCATTTTTGTAATTTTCAGTGTGTGGTAGTCCGCCCTGCTGAACTAATTGAAGTCACTTTGGTAGTTATTTGTGGGTTACAATCTGACTGGGCTCGAGTTGTGCCTACCATGGTTGCGTGTTTGGCTGAGCTCAGTTTTGGCCATTATGATGTACTGATTGGGGTTGATACGGCTGCTTCCAATTGGCTCATGTTCATCTCTTTTATCAATTCGGTTGTTTCATTTTTCTACGCTACATGTGAAGCCCATGATCCCGAAGCCCTCCAGCTTTTATATGCTCTGTTTACCTCAGTGGAGACTATCCAGATCTCCAGGTAATTTCAGGTCAAGCTAGAATTGGGTCAGTTGATCCTTGTGTATGTAAGAATTTACCGGTATTAGTACACATCTCTTTTCTGACGGAATGAAAGGTTTGATCAAGTATCGTGAACTCGCTATGAAATGACTACCTAATATATTTGAGCTTATTTCGGGGTCGCATCATCATATATACTGATTAGTAACATCGATTTTAGGACAAAAGACACCGCATATGGTGTCAAAAGTTGTAGCAACCACGTTGCTACGGCTTAGGCGTATTAATTATAGGGTTCTGGAACCTTTGGCACATATATTACAGACGTGTTCAGTAGCTCACAAATCCTGGCTAATCGTGTCACCTGGATCATTCTATATAGATAGCAGGTAGCTCAGTTTAGTCACTGTGTATGAGTTTGTACCTTGATGACCAATATGTGTCCAAGTGCACTTGGAAGCACATTAACTGAAACTAATGCAACAGACTGGCTAGATTACTCGCACTGGATACAGTACTCCAAAAAACATGAGAAGGAAAATCAATCGATTCACACAAGACCGTTACGAAGATTTTAAATGCTGGAAAACTGTGGTTCTGTCTTTTAACTACTTACCCTGTTAATCAAAGTAAAGATCGATTGAGTTGTCTGAATCCTGGTTTACATTGGACGGTCTCTGGTAAGTTCATAGAGGTTGGCTTTTTATAGACGCCTGTGCTTGTACTGTTACGAAACAACAGAACAATGTGGAAGTCATACGTATTGGGGCGAAATTTCTATTAGTTACTTTCCGACTTCCCAAACATCTCTGTACACACCCATTGTGGCAGTTTTTTCATTTGATCCGGTTACTACTTATTGTCAACGGTTGCTTTCAATGTTGAATTGAAAATAGGAGTCAATCAAGTGAGTTAGATCACCACGTTTGGATGGGTTGTACGTGGTCTTCCCAGTCCATATTTCAGGTAATTATCTTATTCATGTGGCTAGAAGCGACGGTTATATGATGTACTGATATCAGTGCATAGAGCGGATTCCATAAAATTGATATGAAAAGTGTTCCGCCGTGGTTAGGGTAGAATCAGCTAATACATTGGATTAGTCATTTGTCTGTAATAGCAGGATTTTGCCATTTTCATCAGTCCACTATACAGTACAATAGGACGTTCGTTTTAAGCAGGCTTCATTGTGATCATTCGCGCACCATATCTGTGCTAGTGTAATCACGTCAGAATATCCCTATTCCACTTTAACTTCGGATTCTTGAGTGTTCACTTGCCTCAAGAGCATTTACTCACAAGAAATCGTCAACAAACAACTAGTAACTTTCAGGTCTTTCGTCTAACTCTTCAGCCGAGGGTTTAGCTCCGTAAGATTGTCTCTTTTTTTTACGATACTCTGTTGGCTAGCCCATTTAGGTTCAAACATTGCGATCAAAAATAATGTACTACCAATTCCAAAGCGCTTCGAGCGCATCACAAGCATAAAAGTGGAGAAGATTATTGTAAGTCGTAAACACCGAGGACTAATGTGGATATTAGACATTGGATAAAAATTCGTACCGGATTTAGTTTGTGCGTAACATGGGACGAGTTCCTCCTCTTCGTGTTGTTCCTTGTGTTATTTATTTCTTATTTCTACTGAACTCTCAAAATGCACAGAAAGAACCCAGCTGCGGCCGCGCGAAAAGTTGTAATGAATGCATGGGGATACGTCCAGCCTGTTCGTGGTGTAGTGCTGATGAATTTGATGATACGAAAGAAGGGCCAGGGTTCCGATGTGCTCCATCTTCAGTCTTATTGGCTCGTGGATGTCCACAAAGTAGTATAGAGGACGTGGAGTCTGTGTTCTTAGGTGAGCGATCTATTTACTAAGACATTGATTCATATGTAATATATTTCACTGACAATGTCTCGGTTTATAAGCAAGCTTTGGTATTTGCTGTTACTTTTCGTATTTCCTTACAACGTAGGGTACTTATTGTACGTCATAAGCAATGGAAAACAGGATATCGTACACATATGTCCTATCCGAATCGTAGTGACGAGAGGTAGAATAGCTTTTTAAGTCAGTCCCATTTTAAGACACGAATGTGTCGATAGATGGTGCTTAAACGACATTTCGAGTCAAATGGTCCAAAATACTATCGATTAAAGTAAAAACACAACTAGTCGGTCACGGGTTTAGGAGTGTTTTCATATATTTCTTTCGGTTTTAAGGACATGGAAAATGACGGCATATCAGGTTCAAAAGTAGTTCGAAGTAGGTAATTACTTCACTTCTAGTCCTTGATGATGAGGTGAACATTTTTCGCTAGCATATTCTCGTTATATGGGAGCTTTAAGACTCCAGAAACCAACGTGGTTGGGGTTTATTAAATTCTTATTCAATAACGGTCTATTTTTCACTTAAGTGCAGGTTGTCTATGTGGAATATTCAAATTTCAATCTGCTAAACGTCAAATATTCGATCAGTTTTCCACCCAGACAACTTAAAGCTAATCCGTTTGTCCACAAAATTAGTTTTTTGAACTCCAACACTTTAACTTACATAGTAATCTGGCATGAGTCCTTGTCAAAAGCCTTACCGAAATCATTTACGGTTATATTCACAGGCAGATTTTTGTTCCAACAGTCACTAGCTTTTGTGTCAACAGTAGGTTCGTGGGACGTAAGTAACGTGTTCTGTAATCATGTTGCTTTCCGGGAAGTATCAGGTCTTCATCCCGATATTTGAATAATTCTTTACTAATCTCACATTTCGATAAATATACTGGTCAAACTTAACGATAATTTTCAGGGTTATGCCACACACCGGTTTTGAAGACGGGACTTACTATATCGTTTTCTCATTCCCCTGGTAGTCTATCTCGGATTGCAGAAAGTCAAAGGATTTTCTATGACAGATGGTAGTTCCTTTAGTAGCCTAGGATGGTCCTGTAGTTGGGGCCTGTAAATGCTGTAATGTGTTTGGAGACGTATTATATAGTGCGAACTAGTTAAGTGTCTCAGTTTCATTTATCCTGTAAGCCTTGACTCAAGTGTCGTTCCTAACTTGACGCTTGCCATACTTAGATTTTCACCAGGTTTGATAAAATTTTCCTTCTTTTAAACATATTGGTTTCTTCTTGCGCAGATGAAGTATGGTAACAAACTGACGGGTATTCATGATAGGTCCCACCTTTACTGTGAGTTTGGGTTAGGTGCTACGTGTTGATTCGTAACTGAAATGGCGTCTACCACCATAAAAAAAGTTTTCATTTCATTTGTGGTTCATGTCATTAGTGGTTCGAAGTTAGTTGCTACTTAGAAATGTGTCAATATTTTATTCAGTTCTGTGTGCCACGTAAACAAATGTTGGGCGCCTCCACCATAGGTGTGCCTGACATCTGGTTACCTGGCGTTTGTCATGTAAATGAATCTTTGGATGGAAATCATCCAAGTTACATACATCTATGTTTTTAATAATCCAAGGAGTCGTCCCATCATTCTCAGTTTTTAGTATTGTGGGAGGAATGGGCTAATTTTTAATCTTATTTGTTGTTTTGACTATAAATTTGTGCATGATAAATATTTTCAGATCATGGAGTTCCTCTTGATCAAGCCAGTTCAGCCGAAGATATACAACTTACTCCACGATCACAATCAATAAAGGTCAGACCTGGAGGGACTATGATGGTCAATTTCACATTCCAGTCTATTTCGGATTACCCTGTTGACCTTTATTTTTTGACAGATCTCAGTTATACAATGATTGATGACTTGGAAACAGTTTCTCGTTTGACTAACGATATCGTGTTAACTATGCGTAATGTAACAAAAAAGTTGCAAATGGGATTCGGCGCCTTTGTAGACAAACCAGTGTTTCCCTTTGTTGTGCCGACTCCAGAATACCTTCGAAATCCATGTTTGAATGTTGGTACTAAAATCTCCATTGCGATCCTCCATTCTTGTACAAACACATTTTGTCACTAACCGATAATTTTGAGGAGTTCCGCGAAAAAACAAAAGTAGCACGTGTAAGTTTTAGTCCATCTGTAGCTTTGTTTATGGTTTATCCGCACCGTGCTAAGATTTTTGTATAGCCTGTTTTTTTGGAAGTGTCTCAAGGTGTGTTACAAAAAGAATCATAGCCTTTCTTGGATTGAGCGACAAGTTTCCATCTGCACCCATCACTTTAGAATGATGGTTTCGTTTATTGCATAGACCCATTGGGGTTATACCAGTCTAAACATTTGCTAATTGGATTCTTGCTATGGTACAACGGTTAGTCGAAAATCAGTGCAGTTGTCAGAAGTTATTGTATGAATAATAGAAACCATAACTCTAACAGCGATGTTAAGCACGAGTTTTTACTGTTGACTGCGCCCTTGCAAAAATGATGGTCTTTCGTAGGTGAATCAAATTCGTGGTGATTTCACCTTCCAACTTTAGTAAGAAGGATATGATATTAATTTATTCAGATAAACGTATATCAAGTTTTGAGTCTCCGTCCGTTGTGAAATCACTTAAAAAGTAACTGAGAGTTAGAAAAACCCATTATTTCTAAAAATGAGTTCGATGAGTTCCTAACAAGTACATTTTGCACTGTGGTTGCTCACCTAAATTGGAAAAATAAGCAAATTTATTATGGTTTTTGCTGGTACTTTCAGAAGTATTAACCAATTCACATAATAGTGCATCGATATGTTGTTGCACTCCACTTGAAATATGAAGTTCGTTCAGAAAAGTAGGGATGTTAATTGATTGTTGTCAGTTTTCTTCCGTGTCTCCTGCATTTATTTTTCCTTAGTCTCACTGATCTAACACTTCATACTTGTTTAAACTCAGAGTTATCATAAATAGTACGTAATACAGCCGGAACTAGACATACAGTCTCTAATTTTGAGTCATCATTTTGCTTAGTTAAATTTTAGGTGCGTTTTTGGTGAACTGAACAGACAACAGACCACATTACTCCATAAGAAAATTTGCTTCCTCACAAGTAGTAATGGTGATGAGTTAAGTGTTGTTTTGTTGAAAATTATTACACTACCATGTTATTTATTGAATGAACTTAAACAAATAATATGATCTCGACTTTTTGTTTGTTAGCCTTCAGGTAATCTGGATAGTCCAGAGGGTGGTATGGACGCATTACTTCAGGTTGCCCGATGCAGTGAAGCTATTGGATGGCGTGCTGGTGCCCGTAAAATTGTGCTATTTGCTTCTGATGGTGGATTTCATTTGGCTGGTGATGGTCGAATAGCCGGATTAATATTGCCTCCTCCAACTACTTGTCAATTAACTTATCAGGCTGATCGATTCAATTCTTCACTTAAGTACCTCGGCTGGCATAATTCTGATCAAACTGATTATCCTAGCGTTGGAGAGGTGAGAAGACTTTATTATGAGTAACCGTTTTTTTTAAGTGGACTGAAAAAATCCTTTCACTCTCATTCCGAGGTTCTAGTTTAATGTGTTAAGGCACTTGATACAATTCTTACACTCGCTAATAATGTCTACGTATATTTCTGTGTTCTTTATGATGAACTCGCTTCATAGAAGATCGATTTTGTATGTTGAATAATGTGACTACCAGCATGTTGTATATTTAGTAGACAGGGGTTTTGTAGCAGTTTGTTATTAAAAATTATACCAAAGAAGTACTTAAATCTGGCGAAGGCTCTTTACTTAAATACCTATTCGAATAAGAGATTATGACGAACTGTCATCTGAACTGGCATTTTCAAGTGTTTGGCAGGGTAACCTGTTCTGTGTGCTTTTACTCAAATTAATAGAAATGGAGACTTCTCCGTTTAACTTTTCAGAGATTAATCTTCTGTTGGAAGATTCACTTATAGGCTTAGAAGACCTAGATAACGTAGTTATGTTTGCTAAGGATGCTGAAGTCACGCAGCCTCTAGTCGTCTTGAGCAACAATGGAAGACCTCTTGGGATAGGTTTCTTCTCTAAATGCGAAATTTTGTCTCACAGCTTTTCTACATCAACGCATAGACTAATAATAAAAAACACATCAACCACTTCACTTATCTTGGGAGTCTCACCCTGGTGGGTTGGTATCTGAGGAAATATCAACACGGACCCATGAAATTCGCTCGGCATTTTCCAGCTTCCACTACTTGGGTTGTAGGTGAGATTTTCATTTGCCGAACGAAGGACTAGTATACTACTTAGCAGTTCGCTTTGTTTTGTTTTATGGCTTTAAAACGTAGTCTCCAAAAGTAGAGGGCACTAATAAGTTATTAGTACATGAATCATTAGAAGCATTTTTCTGTACATCGGAATTACCGAATGAAAGGTTTTAAGGCTAGAATTATGTTACTAGGCAATTGTGGCAGTTCAGTCGATAAGATTGTAAATCCCCATAGACATGTGTTTAGGACATGTCTTACATGTATTAAACCGTCACCAACCTCGAAGTGGGATATTGTCTGAGAGAGTGGGTTGAAAAAAACTGGGGAAGAGACTAAACCCAAACGTCAGCAGTCCATAAAGTCGTTGAATTCTAGAATAAATCTTTTCGGTAGTTATGTAATATCAAAAGTAAAACATCCGCTAGTATTATCGCTAGCGTGTAGATCCTATTTCTCATATTTATTAAAACGATTCACTTATCTTGATTACTTTATGCTTAGTTCATTTTCAAAATTTTTGTTATTTTCCACAACTGAGTTCATCTTTTTGTTTGCATAGATTGCTCAAGTTCTAACTGAAGCTGACATCAGCGTGATTTTTGCAGTTGATAGTAAATTACACGGTTTGTATACTAAATTGGCTGAATTCTTGCCAAGTGCAGCTGTTGGCATCCTAACTGATAGTTCAACCAACATTGTTCGCTTATTACGTGATAATTATGATAAAATTGTTAACAAAGCTGAGCTAATGGCTACTTATGATGCAGATTATCTGGAAGTAAGTTGTTTTCCGTTATTAAATATTCTTATTTTATTTGTCTTTGACGTTAATATTTGATTTCATTCAATGTGTTACTTCTCTAAAATCTCCTTGATAAATAGCTTTAAGGATAACTTTTGTCCTTAACTAGTTGATCCCTGATTGATTAGTGATCATCAATAACTATAAATAAGAAACCATTTTGTAGTCTATGAATTGGACTTACTATTTCAAAGTTGATGACGTTACGCGAATGGACATATATGTAAGTAAAGCTGCTATAACTTGCTCTTTGCTACGCTATTCGAAAACATTAATGAAATGGTGGGCACAAGGGTGATCACAATTAGTCAACATATTCAATTACTTTCCACAATTATGCTCCCAATACTCTTCATCCAGGTTTCCACGATTAAAAAAGACAAATCTGTCCTACGACCATTAAAAATATGTATTTTATGGTTAAATATCGCTTTTATGTACAGTTTTTCTTTTTGGTGGTTATTAATTACATTTAAGTGATTATAACGTAAAACGAATTTTACGCTGAACAAATGTTAAAGCTGAGTAAATACAGAGCGAAAATTATCAGGATACAACATATTGAAATAATCAATAAGTGGATTTGTCAAGTTCAATAGACTTATACTGAATGATTACCATATTGTTTTAATTAATAATCTAGTTCCTAATTGCTCCCTATCAAAAGCTTTGTTTCAATATACAACACATTGATTAAGACTAAAAAAAGGTCATAGCTCTGACAACTTACTAGTGCACGCTTACTTGAGTATAAAAATACAAAGTTCAGGATTTTGAAGTTTCCTGACAAATATGTACATCGTGACACCCTAGTTAATGCTTTTGGGTTGTAGAAAGTTTTAACCACTGAAAGAAAAAGAGGAAACAAAGCAAATCAAAATAACGAGTAGAACGAAAATGAGGTATCCGATTTGTACAGCAAAATATAGTGACTTGGTATTGTTTTGCTTGTATCTTCCCATTGAGGTTTATTATTATTATTATAAGAAGCTTTATTCAACATTATACTTTTCGTACAAAATAGAATTCTCAGCATAAAGTATTTCAACAAGTTTCTTTTTCTTATATCTTGATCGATTGTGACGATAAATTTCGAATGATGACCAGTTAGATGTTAGGAATTCGGTAATCCGCATTTGATTAATGTTCATTCGTTTCAATGCATATTGCCAGCCACCATGATGTCGCTGTTTGTACCTTTCTGTATCCCGTATAGCGAAAGGTTGTAAACTATTCATAAACGCGCCCGAATAGATTGTGAGCACAATAGACATATTGATATGCTAAAACGAACAACAAAACAGATAACTTGAAGAAATATATAGATCGAAGGAACAGGTAGCCCAGATATTCAAGCAGGCCGCTAATTAAGACTGCAGTTGATCAGTCTGTTATTGGCATATGTGCATACTGTGCGTATGCCTCGATATTGCCCTATTTCACAAGCTTTTATAAGCAAAGATGGATAATGGCTAGAAGTGGAATCCAGGACGCGCGTTTAATCCTATTTGGGACTCGTCAGTTGGGTGTACCTGCATCTCAGAGCGAACATCAACTCTGCTTATAAAATATAGTGACGTTCACTAAGACCAGCCTTTAGAACTAACTTATAAGTTCACTATATCCAGTCACCACTGCAAAGAATATTTTACGATTAGTAAATAAGGTTGAGTATATTAAAAAATTGAATAATATAGTTTTTATTGTGTTGTTGTTAGATTTAATCTTGTATAATTGACAGATGTTGGATGACACATAGTTGATATTTATTAACCTACGTCATGTTCTAGTTACAATTTATTAGCGTGGTATATTTTTAGATCTGAGGTAACTTCGTGCTTTTGAAAGTCAAAATTTTACCACTTACTATTTCTTTTGATAGTACTGATGTACTTAATACGTAGATCATTACTTTTAAATTTAGTTTCATACGGAAACTCCGTGCGTGATATTAAGATCTATACATTTTCTGAAATATATTTTAATTATTTTTATTATCCGAAGGATTGTTATACACATAAAAAATAATCTATTTAGATTATTTCTACTCGACTGTTTTTTATTATTCCCTCTTCAGGTTCAAGTATTTTCCAAGTGTAATGATGAAAATGAATTCTCAAAGAAAACAGTATGTAATGATCATCCAGTTGGTGGTAAAATAGGTTATCAAATATCTATCAAAGCTAAACGATGTTTTGAAGGTGTTAAAAAAGTCACTTTAAAAATGGTAGCATTAGAAGATCAAGTAAGTATACGAGTAAATTATGTTTAATCTGGTGTATTGTATTACATTCTTTTTTATCACCTGCACATTTAACATCTTATTTGTGAGGATTTAAATCTTCAAGTTGTTGATATAATTAATGTATTGTATCTGATGAGTCTGGTTTGCCATTAAGTCACGAGATTTTAATTAAGGATGAATAGTGACTAGCGACGGAATCCGGGACTGGCATTTCGTTCTATTTGGTTGTCGTCAGCTGATTGTACCTGTATCCCCATGTTAATGTTCACTTTGGGACTCGAACCCAGTACCTTTTGTTTTAAACGCCTAATAAATTATCCATTAAGCTAGCTGCTGGATCCAGATAGCCACTAACTTGTATAATCGAAATAAACTTTATTTTATTTGAATAGATTTAGATCTTCGCATTGCTGATATTAGGAACTGCAATTGATCAGTCTGTCTTGACACATATGAATCTCAGGGTGCGGTTACATCCGGCTGACGTTTTTGAAACAAGATGAAACACTCGTCTTACATATCGTTACTACCCACTGTCCAATTTTAATTCTGAACATTAGACTGTTTAAACTTGGTTATCTATAGGTTTATCTCATTTAAACAATCTGTTTGTAGCTAGCCATTATTTTAACTTATTAAGAGTTGGTGTGATTAGAGATTCCTGGTACTGTGGTAACCCATATTTAAAAACGTAGTAAAACTGAACAGTACTGACGACCTTGAGTTGATAATCAGACAACTGTTCAGCCCCCGAATTCCCTGGTACGGCCGAGGGTGGAGAGAGTTCGCTCTCCCTCTCGAAATGCTCTCGCATGGCCACGTGCATACAACCACTGCCAGGGAAGTCCTACTCACTGCCTCCTAGCAGCATTACTGTTGTTTACCAAGTTGAGAGGACCTAAAGAGAATGTCCGGCGCTGTAACCGGATTGTTGGGTATGGAGGATCCACCTATGTGAGTTGGAAAACTCTGATTCCAAACCAATGGTGTACATGGGCTCTCGGATCATAAGGTAACAAATGTCGTATGAACCTATTGTTGACCAGCTACCATGGGACTGCGTTTCCTTACATTGCTCGTATGACTTGTTGATTATACCTTTAGATCAAAGGCTCCGGGTGTGGCTTCCTAAGAAAACTACTTGCTTCGGTTTGGGCACCCGGGTAGTATCACAGTTCTCACACAAATCATTGATAACTGCTACTGGCCTCATTGTTATTGTATGGTGCATATATATTTGGTGCCCCCTTGTACTAATGTTTGTGTCCAAATAAACAAATAAATAAACCAGCTACAAAACAGTTAACAATAAAAAGTGATAATTTTACAATGGATAAGTAGTTTTGAGATGATTAATGAACCGTTGTATATTAAATTGTTTATTTTAATAGACGAAAAAAGACTACGGTTGGGTATTAAGAGTTGGTCTAGTGTTATGAATTGGGGTTAAATGTCACGGTTTGGAAGGTTAGTGTCAGTAGTTTTGATGTTAGGATTGGATTGAATCACATGAAATTCTCTCAATTACAGTCCACAACAGATGCAGGTATTTCTAACAGTGCAGCTTGCACACCATTTTGCATTCACTGAATGGTTGCACAAACGATGTTTTGTATCAGTTTTAACCATTTTGGGGACTAGATATAGAGTCTGCTTATTTTTTGATAAGCTACTTGCCAGATTTCATTGCTCTTTACATTTTGTGCAAGAATCTTGATTGGTACATCAAAGCTCATCAGTATAGTTTAGTTTTTAGCAGCGTAAATTTTTTAACAGATTCAATTTTTAGCACTGTTTTTACGTGGAATCGAATAATAAACTATCTAATTGTCCTTACTTCTGTAGGCTGTACTTGGTGTTCAAACAGCTTGTTCTTGTCCTAGCTGCGAGAAAATGCCAATGCCCAGTTCTTTAACTCCTTTCTCTGCAAGATGTCAATTACGTGGACATTTACATTGTGGTGAGTGTAAATGTCAATCTGGGTACTCTGGTGACTTTTGTGAATGTTCTGCTGAGGCTAGTGCTGAAGGGGATGCTGCTATGCTAGCACAATGTACTGAATATGGAGTTAAAGAGGTATAGTGGACCATTAATGTTTATCTTTATGGTGTACACATCCAACAGCCTTCATTAATAACACTATATCCGGGGGCCTCCTTCTTGATGTGGTCTTTAAATTTTATTTCAATAAACTCCATTCATTCACTAAACGTAGGAATGATTATTTAATAGGCCGGGTGAATTCATATATATCCTGTGCCTGTCCTCATGTGCTGTTTCAAAGTCAAGCCCATGATAAGAAGTGGCAAACAAAGTACACTATTGGATGAAGCCGATAGTGGTAGGTATGAAGGACTTAGGTTATATATATTTGAGGGAGCGACGTAAATGTATACCACTGATTTGTACACGTTTTTATTTAACTTGCCGATTGCAGCTTCCTACTCATTCTTAGCCTTCTCACTCGTACAGGGTTTTGAGCAAGCGTTTAGGAAGCATATATGTCTGTATTTGAATAGGGCGACTGCAGAACTTAACATAATTTCTGTAACACTTGGTAAAACAGATTGTGTGTATATTGTACTTGACTAGTGAATTTCACACTTATTGATAATGGAATTTCGACTGCGGATATTTGAAGAACAGTGTCATCTAAATTATTGATTCAGCGTTCTACTTGAATATATAACAAGACTAATCAAATTCCGACTTCGTGTTGACCAATGATTTCTTATACTACATTTATGTATCAGCTTCATTCACTTAATCTTGAAGGTAGCTCAATAATTCAGTCAAAAACCCTAACTCCACTTTCTAACTAAGTGGTCGGATAATGTCCTTAGCTTCCATACTGTAATAGTGGCTCAAAATCTGGTACACAAACCAGTAGTCATATAGGAGATTCCTTCGACAATAGAATTGGAGCTGTTGATTTGTTCGACTTCTTTATAATTTCGAAGTTCATTAAATTAGTTTTCTAAAAATAGTCTAATATCTGACTAATCGTTTTTTCCTCCTAATTGGACTTCATTCGAAGTAGAGTTGAAAAGACTGACTGGTGAGATACTGTGATAAAATATGAACAAAAGCATGTCTCTCAGTTACATAACTGTATGATATAATACTTCAGTTTCGAATTGAAATCTGATTATAAACGTAATCTTGCAAGTCAATAGTTGGTATAGATAGAAACTCGATTGACCATAAATTTAGATTTGAATGTAAACGAAATTTCTAGGTGATTTTTAGTTCAAACCCATAACATCATCATTTTAAAAGTTCATTCTCTTGAAAATATCTTTTTATAGCCTTGCTCAGGTCGTGGTCGTTGTGTATGTGGAAAGTGTAAATGTAATCTAGCACGTTATGAAGGTACTTTTTGTGAATGTGACCGACATGGATGTAAACGTGCCTCAGATGATAATCAAGTTTGTGGAGGACCACAACGTGGGACCTGTCAATGTAATGGCACCTGTGAATGCAAGCCAGGTTATACTGGAGATCGCTGTGATTGTATGGAAAGCGAGAAACAATGTATTGATCCAAACAATCCATCAGTATGTCATAATTTACTTTCTCTTTTAAAAAAACACGTGTCGGTATTACGAATTGCTTGAATAAACAAATTATTCTTTGGGTTACTTGACTGTATTCTTCATAGTGATATTTTGATATGATATGATTAATTATCAATGTCGCACAGTTAATTGTGACTATATACCATTTTGAAATTCAGTTTAAGATTTAATGCTAGAACTTTACACCATTTTCTTCTCCTACTTCAGTTTGGGCACCCGGGTAGAGTATCCCAGCCCTTATACAAACCGAACGAAAAAGTGTGGCGCATATCTATTTTGGTGCCTCATTGTACCAATGTTTATATGTTTAAATAAATAATAAATCTCAACTAATCACGTAGAAACAATAAGCATTAAATCCATTTCAAATGTATGAGTCATTTCACTGATTTGAACCTTATGTTATATTGCCGGATGAATGTTGTTAAAACTGTCAGATTTAGAAAATCTATCTATGGCTTGAAAGTTTTATGTCCTTCTCACGGACTTACGAATTTATTTGGCAAATGATGCTTACTTCACTCATCTGTTAATTTTCTTTTGTAGTCTACTTAAATTTTTACGACTAACTTAACGACTAAGACAGGTAGTTAAAGGCACATATTATTCCAGTCAGAATGGTATCTATGGTAGACTCAAAATAGTTCAGTTATACTGTGCTAAGTTTCCACATTAGTCATTTGTTTATAAATATGATGTTTATTGTAGGGAAAAACAAGTGGATCCTTTGCCCATTGGTGCCCATTTGTTAATTTATTCTATTTGCTACTTATTCTAAATTATTTCATTTTAAAATCAGAATAATTTTCGACTTAACTTGTTTATTTGGATTTTTTTAATATTTAGGGCCCTAAATGTTCTGGTCGTGGTGTATGTGACTGTGGTCAGTGCTTCTGTAACAGTGGTTATACTGGTCATTTATGCAATGAAATTCAAGGTGGTGAATCTGCTTTATGTACAGATCGTGATGTAGAAAAGTGTGTTCTATGTTTACGTGATTCATTGGTGAAAAGTTTTGATATGGATGAAAAGTTGAAAAATGATGAGATCACGAAAACAGACAGTGAATCAGAGGATGAATCGTTGAAATTCAATCAAAGACAACCTATGTCAACGATTTATTCATCAAAAGAGTATGCATTAGCTGCTACACAATGCGAGTCTTCATGTAATGGAACTGTTGTAGATACGAGTCGAGTAAAACTAGTTGAAGTTAGTGAACAAAAAGATGATTCAAATCTTTGCATTATTTACACGGAAGATAATTGTCGAGT
The DNA here is from genome assembly GCA_944470405.2 of Schistosoma mattheei. NCBI lineage: Eukaryota > Metazoa > Platyhelminthes > Trematoda > Strigeidida > Schistosomatidae > Schistosoma > Schistosoma mattheei. The sequence goes on from OX103947.1 coordinate 4,868,885, forward strand.
ATTCTTCACCTATCGTTACTCTGATGCAATCTATGTTAATCGTAAAGTAAGTAGTTTATGATGAACGTTCTCCTTTTTAAAAAAAATTATATTATATACAAGTGTTTGTATTAGCTCTTCATTCATAACAAACGACCAGAATAATAAGTTAGTTGATAAGCGTTTTGAAAATTCACCAACTTAGTTCGCCCGATTACAAGATTGTTCATGTCGAATCACGAGTACAATATGTATTAGTACGTCTGAGGGTGGAGAGAGTTTGCTCTCCCTCTCGAAATGCTCTCGCATGGCCACGTGCATACAACCACTGTCAGGGAAGTCCTACTCACTGCCTCCTAGCAGCATTACTGTTGTTTACCAAGTTGAGAGGACCTAAAGAGAATGTCCGGCGCTGTAACCGGATTGTTGGGTATGGAGGATCCACCTATGTGAGTTGGAAAACTCTGATTCCAAACCAATGGTGTACATGGGCTCTCGGATCATAAGGTAACAAATGTCGTATGAACCTATTGTTGACCAGCTACCATGGGACTGCGTTTCCTTACATTGCTCGTATGACTTGTTGATTATACCTTTAGATCAAAGGCTCCGGGTGTGGCTTCCTAAGAAAACTACTTGCTTTGGTTTGGACACCAGGGTAGTATCACAGCCCACACACAAATCAAGTAACTAGTATGGTGCATATATATTTTGTATCAATGTTTATGTGTTCATATAAGATAAATAAAAATGTGTATTGATTGAGCTTTTTGAAGAAAGAACATATTCAATCCTATTGTTTACAATTAACTGATTTTAATCATTATGGAAATTTACTGCAAACCTATGTATATATTTACTTAATCTGACCAAAACTGTTTATCACATAATCGTTTTAAGTGTATTGTTTGTAATTATTTTTTTATCATCCTATTGATGTTAAAAACTACAATTTACCAGTCTGTTTCGACATATATATGCAGAGATAACTGACCTAGAACTATACTACAAACAATAATCAGCTTGTAGTCGATGTCACGTTGTAGACCATAACGGCTTTTTTGCTCTCATGAAAAGATCATTAATTTCCATCAACTTATTTTGGGCTAGAGATGTTAACTAAGATCTCATTGGAAACTGTAAGCAATTACCTCTATGAAGATAAATTATAGTACTACATAAACGTAAGCTGGTTTAATTTACACACAGCACACAACCAAAAAAGTCTCACACAATACGATGTGATTTTCCATTATATGTCCATATCTTAATCTGAAGATCCTAAGACGTTTTTCAATGCACTATTTTAACTGGTATCGTGTATCAACCTATGTTGTAACGAGACATATTGTGTATTCATCCTCTTAAAAGCAAAATACTTTAAGTTGATCCGGTTCTGTCCTAGTTTTTTTTATAACGGTTCTTCAGTTAGTATATACGTATGTGGCTTCGTCTATCATAAGAGAACCTTCTTCAAAATGAACAAATCTCCATTAACCACCTATGTCTAAGTAAGTCATGATAACTTGTAAAATGTATATCGTATTAAAAAATCATTTTCATTTTTGTTGTTGTCTAAAAATAGGTTGATTTAAATATTATCCGAAAAAGTGAATGTACAAAAACAATCAATATTCTTTACATTGTTCTCGGTGTCATTGCAGCTATTGTACTTGGTGGATTAATACTTTTATTAATTTATAAACTAGTCATTACAATTGATGATCGTCGTGAATTGGCCAATTTTAAACAACAAGGTGAAAATATGCGTTGGGAAATGGCTGAAAATCCTATTTTCGAATCACCAACAACCAATGTTTTAAATCCAACTTTTGAAGAAAACGGATATTGATCAAACATTGATAAGAAAGAGAGAGAGAGGATATCAACAAATATGAAATAATTCTTTCATTTGATGATAAATAAAATTTGTAATCTCCCCTGTTTTTTCCTCTCTCTTCATTTTTGCATATTTTATACGCATATATCTAAGCGGTCCTAATATATGATGTATATCTCTAAGCGCTTGTTATATATACCTTTTATACCGAAATAATATAACACAAATATACAATTGTCTTTGTGCCTTATGGTTAATATTATTATTTGAAACATAAACTTCATGACAGGAAGACTTAATTACACAGCTGTGTTAATAATGTCTATTGTCAACTAATCACCACTACGATGTTTTTTTTCCTGCTTTATATCATCGTTACAGCTTTTTATTCTCATGAATGAATTGTGCATGCATTTTTGTTTATTATTAGTTGTTTTATTTTGTTTTTCTCTCTTTCTCTTCTTTTTTTTATAAGTAACTAATATTACTACTTTATGTTGTAACTATATACAATTGTGTTACTAAACAATGATTTATAACACTGAATGTAATGATAATGAATATGGAATGATAAAAAAATGGGGAGGGGGTCTAGGTTGAGTATTTTTTTTTGCCCAAAAAAAAACGAAAACAATCTAACCGTACATCGTTTATTTAGTTCAATTTTTTCGGGAATTTTTTTATACGGTGTTATTTTATGTTTATGCTGTTATGTAAACAATACACAAATAATGTGTATTTATTTTATTGTATTTGCTAGATAAATTGCTTCAGACTTATTAATTAAAATATTATAAGTTGATTAATTTTTCTAGTATTTTATCTTAATTTATATGATTGTATGTATGTGTATGAGAATGATAATATAAATTTACCAGTATAGGGTTGTGGAGATTATTAGGTTATTGATTGAGATCATGAACCGATTGATGTTAGACCACTTTTGGAAACCTGGAAGCACTGGGCTGCCGTTTCGTCTTAGTATGGGACTCCTCAGCAGTGCCCAGCCACAATCCCGCTCGCGGGATTCGAACCTAGGGCCCATGGTCGCGCAATCTCATGGATTGGTTGAGGTTGGACATCAACATCGATGGATGCCAGCTCTAGTAGGTTAAGCGTTTCCACGCGAGACTGAAGGCTCCGGGTCCGAATCCCGCTAGTGGGATCGTGGACGCGCGTTGCTGAGGAGTCCCGCAGTAGGACGAAACGGCCGTTCAGTGCTTCCAGGTTTTCAATGGTGGTCTAACATCAATCGGCTAATTTCAATCAATATAAATTTAAACGGAGCAAGAGTAATAAACCAGAGAATAAAATCAATTCATCAGTCTATTTCACGGTTTCTCATCAGCTATAGAAAACTTAAAACTAATAGCATCTATGAATTCACATATACCTGAGATAGCAAGGGCCTCCACACATAAATAAGAAAGTAGTTTCCATAGATATAGAGAGTTCACACAAAGTTTTCTGAACACATTCCTAGAAATCTACGATTGGAAGGGAGTAAAGTTTTTATTAGTGCGATTGCTAGCCACGTTTTGGATAGTGGACTTGAGGTAGATGTAAGTAAAACATTTAAAATAATTAACAGACAAAAAAAACATTGGTTTTACTCCGTTTGACAGAGGCAATCGCTATCAGGCGTTCACGATGTGATCTATTTATACAGAAAGAAAGCGTGGTTGGCCTTTCCCTGACACGGTGATTAGGGGTTTATCCAATAGTCTTTATTAATTCTAATTTTTGATATTTTTGTCCCCAACTTTTTATTTCATTTTCTTATAATCATATTGATGTTTATATATTTGTATATTTTGTCATGTTGAAAGACTACCCAACCTCTAATTAATTTCATTACCGTTACATAATATCTTTTATCTTCATGGTGATTGCTAGTACCTATAACATCTATTCTACTATACTTACTTACTTATGCCTGCTACTCCTCGTGGAAGAGCATAGGCCGCCCACCAGCACTCTCCATCCAATCCTGTCCTGGGCAACCCTTTCCATATCTGATTCTATCTCCCAACGTAATGTGTTCTTTGGCCTTCCTCTTTTCCGCTTCCCTTCAGAATTCCAGGTTGGGGTTTGCCTCGTGATGCAGTTTAATGATTTCCGTAATGTATGTCCTATCCACTTCCAACATCTTTTCCTAATTTCCTCTTCAGCTGGAAGCTGGTTTGTTCTCTCCCACACTAGGTTGTCGCTGATGGTATACGGTCAATGGATGTTGATTATCTTGCGTAAACAACTATTTATAAATACTTGCACCTTTTTGATGATGGTTGTAGTAGTTCTCCAAGTTTCAGCTCCCTACAGTAGGACTGTCTTGACGTTCACATTGAAGATTCTGACTTTGATATTTTTTGACAGTTCTTTGGAGTTCCATATGTTCTCCAGTTGTGGGAATACTGACCCTACTTTGCCATTTTTGAGGATGGTAATTGTAATAATAACAATAGTCCACAATATGGTTCATCGTTAATGTTTTAATTTAATCGATGAGTGACAAGTTTGTTTTTTTTATATCAATCTCTGATTAACCTAACCTCCAAATACTAGTCAGTTTTTTCTTCTGCCTGAATTCTAATCGTATAGTAAAAATCCAATGGGAGTGTTATAATATTTTCTCTCATCCATTCAACAGTTAATCTCAAAATAAACTCATAACTAGAATCTATTCTATTATAGTTGGAATATATTCTCATTATGATGAAACCCTAGCCATTTTCTATTAAGCATACCATGGGACAGTATAGTAAAATGATTGTCTGTCTCCTTAACTCCGCCTGGAGCCCCTCTAGGGCTACTGCCAGTTATAACCTCGAATAAAGGAGAAGGGTTGGGCATAGGGTTAGCGATCCCATCTCGTAGGAAACTAACTCGCTAACCAGAAAAAACTCTATCTCTTTCTAAAACTTTGTCACAAATTATGGTAATTTCTTTCAAATTTCACTAATGCTATTAATTCTTGTAATTATATGAACAATGCATTCTTATCATGTATAATGGTTAGTAATGACTTTTGTGATACATTATTGATTTTCTCAAATAATTTTTACATTCCAATCTAAGTAGATCATGTATTTTGTTTTATAAGCAATGAAGAAAATAAAGAAGATATATTTGGAGTTCTATCTGATTGATGCGTTTTATTTCACCTTAACTATTTCATTGAATAAGTTCATATCAGAATAGCATTGAGTAAATTATCTAGTTTTGTGTTGATATTTTGACCAAATATTCTGTTTAATTTAGTGATTATTGTTAATGTGTTATTTTTATGTGAAACCACATACTCTAACGTTAATTCAAGCATTTATAAAGCGGAATAAGTAGCTATTTTGCTTAAGATACACCTGTTACTGTATGTGATGCAATCAAACAATCTAAACTGTAACTTGTTAGCGAGAGAAGGATTACACACCCATGAATCTATCATAGATCGAAATCAGGACTTCTGAACCTCTAAATAATCGCTTAACTTCCAAAACATTAGGTTGGGATCTAATGGAATACATTTATGACTTCAATGAAATCTCCACAACCATCCTATGATAATTCTTGAATTTTATGTTGTAAATGATTCTATTCTAGTCTGTATTTGTAGCCAGTGTAACCATATTTTTGTTACCTGGTTCCCTGAGTAAACAATCAGACCATTGTGTACATTCACTTGATTCAGCCCATCCAATTTATAAGTTTAATTGACTAACTTCATAATTTTCAGTGAACTTTTTTCAGTTTGCAATAGGGATCTAGAAAAAATTTCGTAAATAAGAACCTATTATGGCACAAAATTATACTACATATATTCCGATTATTGAGTTTCGAATTCGCAAACCGACTGGTGCTAGACCACCGTTGGGAACCTGGAAGCACTTGACGGCAGTTTCGTCCTACCGTGGGACTCCTCAGCAGTGCGCGTCCACAATCCCGCTCGCGGGATTCGGATCCAGGGCCTTGAGTCTCGCGCGTGGACACCTAACCTCTAGACCACTGAGCCGGCATCCAGTGGTGTTAATGTCTAGCCTCAACCAATCCGTGAAATTGCATGACCATCTCCCATTGTACTGAGGTAGATACCTGTCTCTATTCGACACGGATTAGCTCCATTGGGTTCGAATCCTGCAAGCGGGATCGCGGGTGCGCACCACTGAGGAGTCCCACAATAGGGCGAAACGACCGTTCAGTGCTTCCAGGTTTTCAATAGTGGTCCAACATTAATCGGTTCATGATCTCAATCAAAAACTTAATAATCTCCACAACCCTATACTGATATTGAGAGCTTCAACGCTTTTATGTATCTACGAATTGGAACAATAATTCTTGAGATTATCGAATGCGAGATACTGAACGATTCTTATAAAGATGTATAGCAAAGCATTATTATTTGATGTTTATTCAATTCATAGTAAGTAAAGGAAACATGTTTCGTTACATCTGTTAAAGATCGCCACTTTTATTTATAATCTTGTGGTTCTTAGACCTAGTTTTTCTTCCTATAAATTTTTTTATCGCTTTAGTTTATTATTTGACTGATGCTAATAACATTTAAAGTGGATATAATATCTTTTGTATTATTTATAGATTTTTAAACATTATAGTCTCATCAATCAAGCATTATCACAATGTCGTTATTACCAATACACACAGTATATTGGCAAAAACCAGACACGGTATTTCTCAACGGAATCATCTAAAAATGTCTTGTCAGATACAGTGCTAAATAAATATTGTACTGATGAAGAAATAAAATGTTCAGAGAAAAGTTCTGTATATCGTTTTGTCCCATCTAAACCTATTTGGAAACGATTCGACGTTGGGGTGCAGCATGAATTAGAAGAGGTGAATAGTGTAAGTTGTAATGCTTGATGCAGGTTGTTGCTATATAATATAATACTGGTAATTGTTTTACTAATGCATTTATGCTTCAGAATACTATTGGATGACGGATGATATGCACATGTAACGTAAAGTTACTCTGAAGAAGCGACATTACGCCACAGTTGAACTAAAGTTTCTGTCAAATTGCTTTTAGATCGTTTTCTCATATTTGCAGACTCGTAAAATATGCATCTGCTTATAGTCTCCTGGTATTTATATTTCTTAACCATCAGTCAATAAGTATTTTGTAGTTGAGTTATGTACCGTTAGTCCAACTAAGATTCAACTTAAATAGATGCCTTTGACTGTTGGATATATCACTTTTGATTGGTTTAAGGTATCTAGGCAAATGAGTCCAAAAAAACGATGTAGCAATAACCATTTGAGGTCACTCGTTTTGGAGCAACAATCTAGGAACAAGAACAGTAATAACCAAGTAAGGGATTCATTTAGTGTTTGTATAAAGCAACTTGAGACAAATGTTTCCAACCAACCATTTTATATACACATCGACGTTTCAAAAATATTTTCGATTTGTACTTTTATTTCTACTTTCAATCAAGAAATTAATACCGAATATCAACTATTCATACTATAAACTTACGTATGCATACACATGTTCGCTTATTCATTTATTTTCACATTGTGAACCTTTCACATGTTATCTGAATTCAACATCTGAATGTGATTAGATAAACATTAAGTATATATTTGATTGATAAACATTATACATTCCTTGACAATTTCGATTATCACCCTGAAGAAGTCTAGATAAGTTTGATGGACGAAACCTTGGAATTATTTGAATTTCAATAGCTGAGATTATTTCATATATATATATATATAAAGTTGCCATGCCGCATGTCGATTTCAGTTGTATTTCACTTTCCGAAAAGTAGATAAACACCGTTATATGATAATTATACTTTACCAATAAATTAGAATTCGTTGATTTGCAATCGGTTAACTGGATAGTCAAATACTTTTTGAAATTTATTCTATTAGATATCTGGAACAAAGGATTGTGTATCACCTGATAAACAGGATATATTTTATATTGATCACAGCGCTCTTCCAAAACGAACCCAATTGGATATGAAAGTAGTTAAACTACTTGAACAGATATCGCTAATAAATTTCAAAGAAGTGAGTTTTTTGGTATGGTTTCATGTAACTGAGTTTATATCATCTGAAAGTATCAGTCTTTTGGACAGTTCTTGAAGCACTGTATTCTCCTAATATGCCAACTGTAATTACTTGAAATCAAATTGCTTTTCGTCACATGCTAACTTCAACTGGAGAAGTGTGTCATAACGTTGGATTCACTAAATCAAGTGAACTCTGACTATTTGATCGGGGAACATAAATCAACAATGATAACGTATATAAACACAAATGTAGAGTGGGAGTAAGTGGAGTCGTTTACAATATATGTTTATTATATATGTGATTTATGGGGTGCCTATCTGCAATCAGTAATTAACCACTTTTAAGAACTATTGATGGACTAACCCTCTCTCTATATATATTCTTATTGTATAACTATCCAGTAACTAGATTGTGTATATCTATATTCCTCTTATTATAGGTTTCATTTTAACCTATTGGCTATTACTATACGATTTACTGTTCTTAAGTTGTGTTCAGTCTATTGATTACGGTCTCTTACGCCCACAGCCACAATTTGGCCTGATCTTGTATAAATGTTATTTCCTATTTTATTGGTGTGATGCGGCTGGTATATAAACTAAGTATGTTTGAAATTAATTATTCGTATAGTGGAAGCTATTATTGGCGTTATGGACTCAAATGGACATGATATGAGAACAAAGAACCAATAAGATTGCTAGGCTGCCTATACCGCTCGAACGTCATTGGCTTAGCACAGTACTAAGATTGTATGAGTCGTACTCCGATTGGCGAATAAGTCACATGATTATTAGCCGGGTTTAAGACACAACGGGATACATCGCAATATATTGGATAATTGTTGCAAACTTGTTTGAAACTTTTTATAAGGATAGTGTGCATATCACAACCCTACATAGACTCAAGTCTATGAACTTAAAGTCTTGAGACAAATAACATATCATCATTTGGTCTATTGCTTGGTAATTCTGAGTCATATTTATTCGACTTCTTTCAAGTTATAATGTCGAGATTATCTCTAATTTATATAATCCGTTTCATGTAAAAACATAGAAATAAAGTAGATTTCGCTTGCTTACATCTCTTACCTCTTTAATTGACATATGGTTCCCATTTAAACATTAGAAACACAAAGTTCAGCGAAGGAATCTCTTTAGAATGGATTTATTATCAAGCTGTACAGTCGTATATATATATATATATATATATATATATATATATATATATATATATATATATATATATATATATATATATATATATATATATATATATATATTGCAAAGAGATTTCGTCGCTGAACTTTGTGTTTTTAACCTTTACAGACACCATATTGGATTTGTCGTTCATATAACTTCGATTGGACCCATCATAATTTTTTTGGCTATTTCAATTTAACAACACCTGAAAGAGTTTTGTTCTTTTATGAAATCTGTTTCCTCTTTTGTTCATTAAGGAAAATTTGAGAACTCTTGAGGAAGCTATACGCTATGCTGATTCATTGCTAACGAAAGAAGCTTTTCATGGAACAACTAATAATCAATGTTGGAGTCTAGATAATACAGAACCGATGATTAGTTTATGTGATGAAATTAATGTTGGTTCCAATTGTTTTTTAGATGATGACGATGGTGATAATCACATTGCATATAATTGTAATCTAGCTACTGATATTATGGAACAAGTACCTGATAAATGGGAAGGTTATATTGTTGCTCCTTTGGGTAATATTCCAGTAGAGCAAAATGAATCTAATCGAGTTCAAGGAGTGACGGTGTAGTTACTCGGTCAACAAAGTGAATATATTCATAATTTTGATGAAAATAGCAGAAAAGAAACAAATATACACGTATTAACACAGTGTATACCGTAATAATAAAATAAAAATGAGAGTAACAATGTGGTTTCTTTTTCATGATCCTATGTTAATCGTAAAGATTAACGGGTCTATCGTAGGCATTATCGAAGCACATGATACTGACTTTAATCTGATTCTGAATACTGACAACGGATGAATACGAATTTTTAAAACTACCTTTATTCCCACTAAACAATTTAATGGCTATCTGCACTTTGTAGCTTAATAGACAACGCCTTGGTGCCTAAAGCGACCGGTTTCGCATTTTTGTCTGAATGTTCGGCTAAGGAGCCCTAGATAGGATGAAACGCACTTGGAACGATCCAAATATCTTATCAATAACACTTAAAAATTCCTTTAAAAAACAAGTAATGCCTTCTTGCGTCTATGTCTATGGCAACTACTTTTCTCGCTCCGAAAAACAATCAGTCGATTCAAATAATTATTATTACTATTATTGTCATTATTATTATTATTTTCCACATTATTCACCCTCTTTTATACTTATACAGCGGCTCGTCTTTGGTGGAAATTCGACTGTATCTAAACGTTCTCGAGTCACTGTCCGGTTGAAAATTGTATGTTACCACCGAATACGAGGACTGAAGCAGTTTTTCTGAAACCACGTGCACCATTCAAACTGGCTGCCTTCAACGTTCGCACATTTATGCAGGTCGGACAACAGATAGGGCTGGCTATGTCTTTGGAAAGTCTTAATATTGATGTTTGTTGTCTATCCGAGACCCGTATTCAAGACTCTGGCGAAGTACTACAAATTCGATCTCCATCTGTCGCTTCGAAAAGCTTGTTTTACGTGCGCTTATCCGGGGACCCTGTGGCATCTTCGTCTGGTCTTGCTGGCGTTGGTGTCGCACTAAGCGCTAGAGCTGAGGCAGCACTAGTCGATTGGATCCCCATTAACAGTCGGTTATGTGCTGTTAGATTAGAAAGTTCCATCAAAGTGAGAAGAAATCGGCGTGAGAAACGATGTCTTTTCGTCATCTCCGCCTATGCCCCGACAGATTGCAGCCCGGATGCAATCAAGGATGAGTTTTACCACCAGTTATCTGTTCTTCTCCAGAAAGTGCGTTCGACAGATATTGTAGTACTAGCCGGAGACTTGAATGCTCAGGTCGGGCGTCTAGGCACAGAAGAGAGTCGTTTAGGTGGCCGATGGGGACTCGTTGGTCGCAGGTCAGATAACGGGGACCGTCTACTGCAACTTTGCACAGACCACAACCTGTTTCTGGCTAGCACTAACTTTCGGCACAGTCATCGCCGATGTGCCACCTGGCGTCCTCCCTCTGCATCTCAAGCCTGGACTCAGATTGATCACATCGCGATCAGCTACCGCTGGCGTGGTTGTGTAAAGACTGCCGCTCCTTTTGGAGTACCTATCTGGACTCTGACCATGCCTTGGTCTGCGCCAATCTTGCCTTACTTTTCAGTGGACAACGAAGTGACCGCCATCAACGGATTGATGTTAGCAAGCTGGTTGCAACTTCTGTTGCAAGTAAGTATCGAACCGAGCTAGCCTCTAGGCTAGCTACCACTCCACCGAAAAGTATAGATGAGCATTGGTTGCAATTGCATGACGCCATGAAAATGGCGGGAACAGTCAGTTGTGGGTTTGCGAAACGTCCCGCTTTTAAGCACTGGGTTTCTTCTGGTTCCTTACAACTCATTGAAGCCCGTCGGTCTACTCCGGGTGACCGTGAGTTTGACCATAAACGAAGGATGTTACGTAAGGAAATTGGGCAAAGCTTGCGTAAGGACCGAGAAGCCTGGTGGTCGATGCGTGCTAATGAGCTGGAAGCAGCAGCTGCATCTGGTAACTACCGGAAGCTCTTCCAGCTCATCCGAGCCACTGGCAGCAAGAAGTCTGGTGTGAGTGAAACAATCTGCGAGGATGATGGGATGCCAATCACTAACATCCATCGACGTCTTGGACGATGGGCAGAATTTTTCGAAGGGCAGTTCAACTGGCCTGCTGCTCCGGCAACATCGGTCAGACTGTCCTGCCCTCCATGGCCGGTGACGACTGATCCACCAAACGAGGAGGAAGTCCGCAAGGAACTCCAACTCTTGAAGCGTTACAAATCACCTGGCCCAGATGACTTACCTCCGGCTCTTTTTAAAGATGGTGGTGACTTTTTGACTAAGGAATTGACGACGTTGTTTACAAAGGTTTGGGAACTAGAGAGTGTACCAACGTCATGGAATGAGTCGATAGTTGTCCCTATCTTTAAAAAGGGTTCACGTCGTTCCTGTAACAACTATCGGGGGATAAGTCTACTTCCGATTGCGTCCAAGCTATTGGCTTCCGTCATACTTCGTAGGTTGTTCAAAACCCGAGAAAGATTGACTCGCGAGGAGCAGGCTGGGTTTCGTTCTGGTCGAGGATGTATTGATCATATCTTCACCCTCCGCCATACTTATCAAAGGCCAACAATCGTAGTGTTTCTTGACATCAGGGCTGCCTTCGATTCGTTGGACAGGACTGTTCTCTGGGATTGTCTATTGAAGAAGGGTGTGCCTGAGAAGTTTATTAACATCCTAAAAGCCCTATATAAAAACACCTCAGGCAGAGTGAGGGCATACAACCACCTCTCTCCATTGTTCCATTCGAGCAGTGGGGTTAGGCAGGGTTGCCCAATCTCACCATTCCTCTTCAACTTTGCCATCGATGACATTCTGGAAACAGCTCTGATGAATGTAAGTAATGGTGGTGTGGATCTGTTGCCTGGAGAAAGACTTCTCGACCTTGAGTATGCGGACGATATTGTCTTACTGTGCGATAATGCCCAAGGCATGCAATCCGCACTTAATCAGTTGGCAATCAGTGTCCGTAGGTATGGTATGTGCTTTGCACCTTCGAAGTGCAAAGTACTTCTACAAGACTGGCAGGATTCTAATCCTGTACTCACCCTGGATGGTGAGCAGATAGACGTAGTTGAGAAGTTCGTGTATCTGGGTAGCTGCATAAGTGCTGGTGGGGGTGTGAGTGATGAGATCAATGCACGAATAGTGAAAGCCAGAGCGGCTTATGCCAATCTGGGCCACCTTTGGCGCCTTCGTGATGTTAGTCTGGCTGTAAAAGGTCGGATCTACAACGCGTCGGTGAGAGCAGTTTTGCTCTATGCTTGTGAAACCTGGCCTCTCCGAGTTGAGGACGTTAGACGACTCTCTGTGTTCGATCATCGCTGTCTCCGAAGGATTGCTGACATTCAGTGGCAACACCATGTCAGTAATGCAGAGGTTCGGCATCGTGTGTTCGGGCACAGAGATGATAATCAATTGGTGTCACCATCTTGAAACACCGACTTCGGTGGCTTGGACATGTTCTCCGAATGTCGTCCCAGAGAATTCCACGTCGTGCATTATTTGCCGACTCTGGGACTGGTTGGAAGAAGCGGAGAGGTGGTCAGTGCATGACATGGTGTCGTGGCATGAAAGAAAGCTGCAAAGGACTGGCTTGTGTTGGTCCTTCACGACTCCCTGGTTGGGGTCCGAGAGATGGTGCTACACAGTGGCTAGAGACGTTATCAGATATGGCTCAGAATAGAAGCCAGTGGCGATCCTGCTGTAACCTTCTTTTACTTTCTTTCTAAAAAGTGGTTGTGTCTCCTTACCTGAAAGATTTCTTCTGATTGTACCTTTCGTTCCCTCGTTACTACCACACTACCTTACACCAATCTCTTCGTTATTGTTCTCTTTTTTTTTGCGCTCCTTAGTTTTTTTTCTTTCTTTTATTCTCTCGAATTTTCATTGTTTTGTGTGGCGCATATATATTGGCGCTCTCTTGTACCAATATTCATGTGTCCAAATAAATAAATAATAAATCTTGCGTCTTAATGAGAAGTTGTGTGGTATTAAACCTATTTACAATTTTGATGATGAAAACAAGTACGCTACTGAATTTCGCCCAATTTACGATCAGTTTAGGTCAGTTGGAAATATGAAATGAGTAAAATTATATGGGTGGTGCACTTATAAATAAAATTGTAAATTTCTGATAAACATTGAGGGCATAAACCCACTAATTTTACAGATGGTCAATGATATTCGAAAAAGTACCATCCTTTTGTTCTACCAATCGAGTAGTTTGTACTGAATAGTGCATCATCGCACTACCACTTACTGGTGAATTAGTTATTCCAATTTATTCAATTCATTTAGTCGCATCTGTAAGTGTAATTTCATATAGGTTTATGTACTAATTTATTGAGCACAGCTAATATTGGATAGGCTATCAGGTTGTCGATTGTTTAAGCTGAATAAGCTTAAGTTTTACCTTAACATGTATGTATGAACATTGTTAAAAGTGAGATCAATCTTTTGTTTAGTTTACACAAATTCTGGCGCAATTAAGCACCGAAAACTGACCCAGATAAAGAAAACGATATCAAGAAGTTAAAGGGAAAAGAATGGCAGGACCAATGATGAAATGAACAGAAATAGCATTTAAGATATAGCTTAACTAAAAATACAGCCAAGAAAGGTTTTACTCAGTTTAAAAAGTTTAACGCACTATTCTGAAGGCAGTATCAGCAAATTACAGCAGGATTGCCACAGACTTCTATTTTAAGTCATATATGATCATGGCTTAATTCACTGAGCTCCATGATCTTTTCGATCGTCTTTCTAACTATGGTATTTACCTTAACAACTGTCATATTACCGTCTGTTGAATTTCTTCGTAATTAAAATCATGGATAAGCCAAAACTCGAACCTCATGCATAACCAAAAATTCATCATATTTTAGTTGTTTCTTAGCCGTAAATTCACTTAGTAATACCCATTAGTCTACCAGTTGCCTTTTTTGCTATTTATAGAGACCCGGTTAAGCATTCATTTAGAAATAAAGGACATTTTAATTCTAAAATCCCTTAGCAAATTATCTTATGTACTGTATAAGTACGGGTATTATGTTTCACCAAACTTCAACAGAAATCCGAGAAGAACCAGTTGGTTTCGGAAACTATCTGAAGTTGGTTATCAAAGATGCTATCAATGAATGGACAGTGATTACCGATATGATTAGCCACATATCGATGCATATTGAAATTAGTCACAACACTGAGTCACCGAAAACAATGACCTAATACAGAGTCGTTCCAAGTTTTAAGATTAAAGACGCCAGGCTCGACAGAGTAGAGGATAACTGTTACTACACTAACGCTTAAACAACTAATATAATGTCGTGACAGCGCTAAATATGGGTCCCTTTAGCTATATGAGATTTTTGTCTCCGAAAACATCAGTATTCCGGCACATGAGTATCCTGAACATTTCTAGCAGTTCACCAGCGAATATGAGTTTATGGACAAACCCTAAGTGGGCAGTTGATTGAGATATTTAGTAGATTCAGCCAACCACTCCATCAAATCCCCCACACAATTCCTGGACCAAATTAAGGACATTCAAATCAACAACGACGAACTGATGATATCCTTCGATGTAACAACACTATTCACCTCAATTGAACCAAAATTAGCAAAAGAAAGTATATCGCTGCTGCTCGACAACGACACAAATCTCACTAAATACACAAACCTTAAATCCCACTTGTGATATATTTTGCGCTTTGAGGGTCAAGAGTACTCGTCATTAATCAGAAACGCTGACCATCGATCGACTAATTTACATTCCGAGAAGTAAATATGTTTTTTAATCACGTACTCTATTCAAAGCTGTTTGGGAAATGTCATCATTTATAAGGCTACAGAAAAATTAGCAAGATTGGTTAGCCTCATTCAAACGCACTCATATTATAGACTAGAATTTAAAGATAATTGTACGTTATCACTCTAATAGGATAGCTGTGAAAAGATCTAAGATGACCGCCTCGATTATATTCCTCTCTAATGTATAAATGTAAAGTACAGTTCTGTTCAATAAATTGACTGCGATTCTGATATTAGGAATGCGATACGTGTGACGATACATAATCGTTTTGAGAAAGAGTGAGATGTGATGGCCTGAACAAAATCCAACCTGTTGTATTTGGTCTAGATAATTTGTGTAGTCTGATCCGGTCAATATTTTACAAGCACCTTAAAACCAACCTGTGGCGAAATAATTTTCGCGTACATTATCTACACCCTTTCCCGAAATAGGCGAAAGAAGACTTTCAGTATGACATGACATCCTAGATAATTCAATTCATTCTAAACCTAGGATATAGTCCTCATTCTAGAAATGAACCAGAGGTGCGCTGTGCTGTGGATTATTTTTGTGACACTTTAGGACTTGAGATTTATTGTAGAAAATATGATAATTTTGTTGAAATTTCTGAGGTAGTATCTGTCAAATTGTCTTCCGAAAAATTCGACTAAACGTTGCAAAACACTTCGCAGATTGTTAGCAGGCGATTTTATTTAAATTACCGATTATTCGTGAAGTTTCAAACGACAAACATGTAGTTCCAGCGAAAAAAAGGTTGAAATTGAACATTGATTATAGTGGTTCACAGAAGCATATATACACTAAGTCTTCAAATCTCTTAATAATCTGGAGGTAGACCTGAAATTGGTAATCAGCAATAATCAAGATTACTACTCACCAATCCGATGGCGCGCATTTTTTCTGCGTCTTTCAGCTTCTCGAAGTTGTACCTTTTCAAAAGAATCCTTCGTACTTTTGCTACCTTTTTCACAGTCTCCATTAGACTGAGTATCAATGAAGTTTTTAAATTCCATCAAGTCTTGCAATCCAAGTTCTATGCGAGTGAGTGGACGTCTCTGCATCAATAGAGGTTTTTAGATGTGACTGAAAAAAAGTCGGAATTATGGTGTATTTTATTCAGTGCCATTAACCACACACAAAAAACTGAACCAGAAAGTTTTTTAGGAGCAAATAAGCAAGGGAAAAATGACATGAGGAACATGATATTAGGAATTACTGGAAGAACGGAATGGTAAATAAACACACAAAATAGACATCCGAAATTTAGACCGGAAAGTGTACACAAATGTGCCAACATTACAAACCATAAATTTTTGCATTACATTCTCCAACTAAAGAATGAAAACACTTTAAATAAACAATCGATGACTTCACGGAAGGATGGTTTAGATTTTGTTTATTCACCTCGAGTTCTTCAACGAAGTATAAATGATCAAACATTGAAATGATATCTTAAAATCTATTTTAATTCATGCATTCAAATTGTTGATCACTAACTATATGAATGGTGTGAGTGATTCACTAGGTCAGTTTGAGTTTTGTAAACATTGGCGTACGTCGACGCAAGAAACCATGAACCCTCATTCATTGACATAGTTGGGATGTGTCGAAAATACTAATCTACCAGTAACTTTAGTGTATTGTCTTTGAGAGCATTAAAGGTGGAAATTAATAATGTTTAGATCCGGACATAACACCAAACCAAGAATTTTAATGCAACGTGTTTCGATTTATTATAATCCTGGTTATGACCCCAAATGCCCTGGTACAGCCGAGAGTGGGGAGAGTCCACTGGCCCTCTCGAAATGCTCTCACATGACCACGCGTATATAGCCTATGCCACGGAAGTCTTACTCACTGCCTTCTCGTGGCGGGGGTGTTGTTTACGAAATTGAGAGGACCAAAAGCGAATGTTCGGCGCTTTAACCGGGTTGGTGGACATGGGGAGTCCACCTAGGGTCGTTGGAAAACCCTGATTCCAAACTAATCATGCACATGGGCTCCAGCATCCTGAAGGAACGAATAGCGTATGAACCAATCGTTGGTCACCGGCTACCATGGAATTGCATCTCCTGACGTTGCTCCACAGCCTCGTGAATCAGACTTTCAGGTCGAAGGCTCTTGATGTGGCCCCTTGAGAAAACCACCTGCTTCGGTTTGGGCACCCGGGCAGTATCACAGCCCTCACACATATCATATGAGGTCTGTGTGGCACATATGTATTTGGTGCCTCCTTGTACCAATATCTGTGTTAAAATAAATAAATAAAAATCATGGTTATATGTCCAGGTCACTGAGGTTAGTCAGTCGAAACGTAGATCCATGCACATACATGTTAACCCAAGTTGCCATATTATATAGACATGGTGGGTTGAGAATAATGTGATGGCAAACAGGAATCGAAATAATCATAGTAGCAACGATAGTGACATGATAGCAAATTGAATAAAAATAAAACTACTACAGTTCACTTAGTTCCGATTATATTGACTCATAACCCAGATTGTTATTGTTTTTCCGTTACATTATGAACATAAGTGAACGAAATGTTCATTGAACAAAGTAACATGGATAATGGACACAACGATAAATAAAATGGTGTTCAGTAACTTCGATTAATGAAACGAATAAAAACCTTAAGCGCAGAATATCAACTGTTTATAAAATAAAAGCACCACATATGACTTCACCCACACGCACCTAAATGTAATACTGATGTTCATGATAAATATTATTTCGACGAACATGAGAAAAGATGAACATTCAGGGCCAAGAGGTCTCATTCACTTGGGAACATTTTACTTCAGAAACAACGACCTCGAGTCTTCACCCAAAAACTTTACTTACAATATAATTTTAAGAACACAAAGTTCAAGTGTCTGACTACGTACTAGATGTAAATATTGTCTGTTCGTGAGATAATTATTACAAACGAGTAGGAGGTTTTAGTCAGATTAAACAAACACCTATATATATAGTATAATACCATCCCGAGCTCCCAATTTGGGGGAAGCTACTATAGTAAACTTTGGGGAAATGGCACGAAAACCCCAAAATTCCCTCAGACCTGGGGAAATTCCCTAATATTTCCCAAAAATAAAAATATATTTATGCATTGTATTTGCAGAGTTGATTTTGCCAACATTACTTTTACTATTGAAATTATAGTTTTAAATGAGCACTTCTTATATTATGCTTTTATTGACTTTTCTTATAGGTACACTTAATGGATTGTGGAGACAACAGAAACTACACTCATTAGTAACGTACGCTTCGAACGTCTGCTCTATCTAAAATTCAATATATTTGTGATGAGCTAGTGTTAACCTATATGTTATATATATGAAGTCTATCAACCTGTATTAATCCTCGCAGTTTTTAACACTAGGAGTGCAATCTCGTTTTGAAAATATCAACCGATGGTGCTGATGTTACGTGTTTTGGTATAAAATTCCTTCAATTCACTACTCGATGAGAGAAGCGGAACTTTAGATGCTGACTATTTGATATCGGTTTTTGAACTTCTTTGTAACGTATTCTCGAATTATCAGTCCTAGACGGAAGGAAAAGATGGAACATATTGATTCCAAGGCCATCGCTCAGTATGCGATCAACAAATATTGAAACACTCCCTAATCTACGGTAAGATAAGTTGAGATTTCTCAGCCCGTCTGCCAGAGAGACCTTTTAGCTCGTCATTGGACTATTCCCAGAATATCCGTTCCATACTTGAGGTAAGGACTCGCTTCTTGAATCCTATATTTCGATTGCCGTCTCACAAAAGTCGATTATAAGACTCTATATATTTTTTCGTTTAAGTACAGAAAAGACCTACTAATAGCCCATAATACTCTAAAGCTTTTGGCAGAAGCCTTGCAGTTGCTCGTAGTTTTGAGGCCTCTGTTTATTAGGACTCCTAAGTCTTTATAGTCTATTACTTGGAGTAACACAACTCCACGTATCGGGTAGTGATGTGATGGGTATCATTACCAAGGTTTGATTTGATAATTTCGAATAAATTGAGCATTGGGCAGATTGTTATAAGTAAGTGTTATGTTTGTGATATCCTAGTGAGTAGGAAAATTGGATTTTCCAGCGTTTTTTGACTTACACTAAGTCACGAAACGACCAATATGTCTTTGCAGCGCACTCCTGAATGGCTGATGTGTTAGCTGTCCATACATTTGAGTGAGGTTTAACCTGACCCTATATCACATCACTGGCTCCAAAGATGGATGACGAAACAGTGTGATCGCCATTCGCTAATAGTGGAATAATGTTTAGGTTGGTAATATCGTCAGTCTCATGAGTGATTACCAAGCCTAACGAAGAAGAACCTTGCTTTGAACCAAAGATGTTTTCGCTACATGCTGTACTAATCCATGCTCCATTACCGTTATCAGGAACCCCGATATCAAAGAAGTTTATAGATCCTACCGAGGCCATTTCAATTCATTAATGGCGGGTTCATTGAAGTTTCTTTATATCAAGCATCTGTTATATTCACTCCATAGCTGAATGTGTTCCATAATAGTCATCAACTAAGTAGATTGGACTACGATAAATGACCCCGAGTATGAATGAACAACACCCGATAGTCGGGCACAAAAAGCTCACAGTTAATAACTTCATATGTTCCGCTATCATGTGATACACAAACAGGGTAGCGGATATTTATATTATTGATTTTGTATAGAAGAACGCCACCTCCCGTTCAAAATCTGTGTCTATCAATTCTTAGATAATGGTACTCGGATAATTCTGGAATAATGTCGAAGTCGTGGACCAACCAAGTTTCAGCCACAGTTACAATGAGTGGCCTCAATTTGTCCACTAACGCTCCTAGTTCATAGAATTCATTTCTTAGACTACGAGCATTCGCATATAAAACTCCCGGGGAGAACGGCTTATACACACAGAAATCGGTGGCATTTACTCCCAGGACCTGACTATTCGAATAACAACTAAGCGGGGATTTTCCTCACGATTGTGTCAACGGGTTTCTAGCTGTTTTCCTTTTTATTCTACTTTCAAAGGATATATCAGGTCTTACTCGGATGTCAGTACTGTCGTGACTATGATCACTACTTGACAAAAGATCACGTTGTAATTTGTGACTCAGAACGGGAGTTCACCAATGACTTGTAAACCATGTGGGTGCCGCTTATAACTTTATTCTTTTCACATTTTATGGAACCACTTTTCACACTCATTGCATTCCTTCCTCCACGGGGAATAAATCATTCGGCTGTCCACACTTATAAATACTGCCGAACATTGTAATCAGATAAGGAAAGCGTAAAACACAATGTGGTCATTATATGAACAGAAGTGTCAGAACGAACAATAAAGCTCCACAAGACCAAGTTAAGCAAAATTTGAAACCTTAACCGAAATACTTTAATTTCGAGTGAACCGAGAATGTTTTTTGACACATCAAGGATACGGAAGCAAAGTTAGTCGCAACAAGTACTTAACCACTGCCTTTTTTGAAACACTCGTGGCAGTTTCTTTGAGCCTGTTTTTGGATGTTTTCGTATGGTTTCACATTTTCATTATTATTTAATATGGGTAATACATCCACTTGAATTCATCAGTCCTAGTGAGTTCGAGTTATCTTGAGATCGATATGTATTCTGTATGGGTGGATGCGCTTTTAGCAGAGTAGTGTGGTTGTCGAAAGCTGACCGGATAATGAACACGTTTTTTCATGTACATGAATAATGTTATTTTTAATCATCGATGCTTTACTACGTTAGAAATATAGTATTTTTACAATGACCATAAAGGTGTTTCAGCTATTCAGGACTTAGCAACACTTTTATAATCGATTATCCGATGCCCGGTCATGTCAGAAATCAGGAACGAAGGAATTAGAAAATATATTTGGAAGGTCGTCGACATGCCAAGATATGATTTGATCTGGCTAGTTGTAGAGAGATATTTGTGGGACGGCATAACCCATGGCAACTTGGCACGGATGCTCGCCTGTAACTAGAATGCGGCCAGTAAATCTGATGAAATCGACTTCAATGTCGAAGGCACCTTAAGAATCAGGAAGTTTTGACTTCGGACACAAGCACACGATCGTAGTTGACACCCGGTAGATATTTCGTGCCTCTAGGTAACCCTCTTGCTATTGATAGAAGAAACCAGACAAGTGGCGAACAGGTCTTTATTTAGATCTTTGCGCAGTCACAGTGGAGTGTGGGATTGTTTGTTCAGACAAACAGAGACTCCCAACATTCAATATAAGATAATAGGAAATATAATGCCTATACAAAATAAGGAAGTGAATGAATGCTTGGACTATACTGTTTTGACATATGCTAAGTTGTTTGTGGTGAACTGTTAACCAACCTACCTAAGTTGTTACAGATGTATTCTTAGCTATAAAAATTTCATCAACCTGTCGGTAGCAGTGATTATAATATCTGAAAATGAACTTATGTGTCACCAGACAAATATTCTCGCTACACTATATTTGACTAAACATCATGTGATTGTTTAACCCATAAGATTACACATAGATCTCATATGAACGAGCACCCTGAATGTGGATATTAGGAGTTTCTTCCATTTAAGGACAGCTGAGGGGCAGTTATATCTTGCTGACAGAATAATATATATAGTATAGAAAAGGATGTGGTACATATGAAAATTAAGCCTAATATCTACGTCATGCCGCCCCGATAATTTTCCTGCATCGACCGCGGCTGATTTTCACCGTTTTGCGTCAAACATTCGACATGCAGTGGTGAGTCTTTTATAGCAGGCGACAGTTAGCGTGAAGGAATGTATTAATAGAGTTAGTCATTATCTCACTGTTACTTTAGTATTTAAGCGCATCAAACCGAGCAGACAAACTCAGAAATAATTTGCTATTTATCTGAACAGGCGCTCTCAAGAAGAGTCAAATTTTATCAGAAAGGCTAGGAAATATAACCACCCGTTGAATACAGTCTTGGTTAAGCCAAAGTCAGAACAAGCAAGCTATTTGGCTAGATAAACTTTGTGTGGTTCTAAAACATAAATTAACATCGTTAGTGTACAAACAAACAGTACGGTCTACTAATACAGGCAAGAACAGAGACAAACAACATATTGAACTGTAGCCAGAGAATAGGAAAAATGAGTCAACAAGCAAATATTGTCTTACAATGAACATCGAACTGTGATTGGTTAATAAAGAGATACAGTCGTACAAGGTCAAAGGTAGTTAATGTGGTGGTGGGTGTTTCCCTTTATTATTGGTGGGTTGGTCTATCGATCACATTTTACTCATATTTTTTATCAATTTGATTTTTTTGCATAACCTTTTTTCTCTAATTTGTTGCCACGTTTTTTGACTTCACTAAGTTGCTACATGATTATAAGGTCACACTCTGCTACCACAGCAAAAAATTTTCAACCAATTTCGTTTAAATTACTTGTCATTCTACAAATGTCAAGTTACCTGTGATCCCGTCATTTTCCTGTCTTAGCCGTCGAGGTTTAATGTGCTGAGCATAATTGACTGCTGTTAGTTCCGAAGAGAATCGATCGTATTTATGAAGCTCAGTCGTTTTCGTTCCTAAATCCGCAACATCGTGGGTCGTACTTAACCCGAATAACAAGACCTAACAACTTGCACTCGATGGATTCATAATTCATATGCTTAACGCTAGTAATGGATACCTTTTTCTGGAATTATTCTCCCACATACCTAACTGCCTCCTCCGCTTCTGAAGGCTGTAAAAGTCCCAGTTTCAAATTTTATATAAAGTATTTTAAATAAAAAACTTTCGATAGAACGCCTTTTGTCCTAAAATGCAATTGATATGAGGGTCAAAACATTTCGCTAGCCAGTTGATGCAAGCCCATCCACTGGTAGTAGTGGGTCGAAAACCAAACGCAACACAGGAAGGTGATACATGGGGTCACGCAACATTAAGTTTTTCTCTAAAATATGCTGGATGTCTTAACTTACGCATAATGGAAAGCCAAGCTAGATGGCTTAGTGCATTTCCACGGATTTCATGTGATGCTTTGATCATAGCTAACATCATTAGAAATGACACTTTTCATATCTTTTGGGAGGTTTACTGTTTGGCTGGGTTGTCACTAATTTGCCGTTTGGAAAATCATAGTACCTAGTAAGCTAGAAACTGTCTATAAGTGAGTCATGGTGATAAGTTGGCAATCATTTAGGTGTCTCGCTCTACTCCTGTATTTGAGTTGTTGCGATTGCAACATATGTTTCCTCAATCGCCTACCAATACTGAATGCGCGGTTTAGTTGTCTGAAGCACTCACAGTGCCACAGTTCAGGCTGAATGTAAACTAACCGAGCTACAGGAGTCCAGCAAGAGTGTCTTCAATGCGAAGGGCATTGTGTCCGCCCTCCTGCAACTACGAACATAAGGAACGGATAATCAAAGAGTCGTCATCCATGTAATTTCGTCAGATATTCTTGAGCGAGGTCTCAAAACTCCGATAAACTTCGTTGAGGATGATGCGACACTCACGGGATGATTAGTTGAGCAACTTGGAACTTTTTTCTGAAGTAGTGAAATGATTGAATGTATAAGTGACGTCTTGGGAAGGGATAAAGACTGTAAACCATTGAGGTTTATGTATCTGCTGTCTAACAACTGAGCTTCAGGCCGAAATGCTCGTATGATATCCACTAGGTGGTAATGGTCACTCTGCCTCCAAGTTTGAGACTGCTCTCGGTGAAACCCTTTTGCAGAAGTGTAACAATCCATTCCTCTGTAATAGTCAGCTAAAAGATCTAGCCACCATTTTAGACGCGCTAATGAAGCGTAGTTACGTAAGGGGACACGCAGATAGCTATACATGCCATCAATTGAAATTACATTATTATATGTAGCTCTGACGTACCAACAGAACTGGAAGATACTCGAAAATGATGGATAGTACGATTTGATGGAACACTTAAAAGGGTTGGCTATCTTCATCCGTTATTCGTCATCACTACGCCCCAAGATGAGGCTCACTAACCGATCAGAGGTTAAAGTCTTCAATGCGCACCCCGATTCACAGTTAGATCAAGAACTGGGTTGATTTGTTCAAAACGATATTCCTGCATCAATAATTGTGAGTAGCTCCATCCAGGTGACTCCTTTGCAAATTTTAGGAAAGTCTCTGAAATCGAGAAAAGTGAGTTACCCTATGGTTGCAATGTACAACGTCTAAACCTGAGAGAACACGCAGATGTCCCATATCATCTACCAAGCAATCTTTCTGAATGCCTTAAAGTTTAGGGAGCTACCTTTGTACAACTGCTAATTCTGTCAAGAGTATCAAAACACCAGGTGCATGTCTAGATGAGGGAGTTCACCATTGGGAACAAGCTCTTCTACGAAGTCCAACGTGCCTCCAGGGAAAACAGGTTATATTACGGATGATTGTTAATCCTCGTTTTATTAAGGGCCTCCGAAACCCTCAGTTCAATAGTTTATATTTATTTGGTAGGCACTAAATTATGAGTAGTGATCTGATTTTAGGGTCATTTACATGAGCTTCAAAAAGACTTGTCGCTATTGTGTGACTAAAAATCAGACTGCTGTTCTATATTTAACCCTCAACTTGTGGAACGGTGTTGATTAGAATTGCAGAGGAAAAGCGAACCGACTAATCCTTCTGTTGTTGTCTCTTTTTAAGGATATCAGTGAAATGCTGCCGTGGTTTGATGCTAGCAGAGATCTTGAGCACTGAAATCAAGTGTCAGGTAGGTTCAGCAACAACCCACCACAATTTCTACTTCGTTCAAATCAGATCTCAAAATTCTTGTACCCTCTTTCCTCTAAAGGGATATAAATCTCTAGGTGTGTGCAAAAAAATAAATTACGAAATTGAGAGGAAAACACACGAAGACGGGATTCATCTGTGATTGTACTTTGTGGGCTACAGGGGAATAAAAAGCGACAACATACAGAGTTCTCCGTTTCATACCAGTGTCTAGTCACCCACTTTCGTGGTTGTGGTGCGTTTTTCCACAGCGTGGAAAATGAACCAAGTGAACTGATAAAAGAATACGTATGATACCATTGAAGGTAACCGAACCAGTCTTCACCAGTATATCATAATGGTTGAACATGGGCTCAAGTAAACACATGACCGTGGGAGACAGCCTGAGCCAATATACCGACGAAATTACTGGCTGTTCTAAGAACCCCAGTTTCTGTTAACAGTAATAGGCTTTGGGTGGGCACTGAGAAGGAAAATAGCAATAGCACAGCTTCAAAGACACCAAATATGGAGAACATAAATGTTAAACGAGACTCTCTGATTTTGCTTTATGTTCCGGTGTCGATGAGGATGAAGCTCACGAACATGATATGTAATATTGACTTTACCTATCATGTACAACAGGCCTTCGCATCACCACAATAACTAACGTCTCCAGGCTATAGCGTCCGTAACACATCACGGTCATTAGGTCTCCGTGTCTGATGGCTGTGGCATTCAAAAATCGATAGGGCATGACTGAGGCTCTTCAAGACTGATACAGCTCGAACAATGACTTCTCCAATCACATCACATGTAAGATCTGGCCTAGATCGGTAATGCAACAGCAGAAAAGTTCGGTAAAACACATCTTGGTTTAAGTTGATCTTGATCAACAACTCACAGTGCAGAACACAAATACCACGATACCGATAAATGAAAATACTATACAAGCAAAATATGTACAGCAGACAATTCACAAGGAACTGGTTAACCCACCTTTAACAAGAAGCCTGAAACATGGAAGACAGATTCTGCTGTAGAGGAGGAACAAACAGACAAATGCCTCTATAAAAATGCATGAGGACTAAATGATAAATTAGGAGAAATCAGAGACATATGCCTACAGTCGGATATGACAATTATAGTTCCAAGTGACTTTTGCCTACCTCTCAACATCACCAAAGAATAAGCGAGAGTGAAAGGTAAGAAACTTTTCCGCTGAGATGGGGTGCATAAAACTGGAGGTGGAACGACTATATACATTAACAATCATTTTTAAGCCGTGACGCCATACAGTAGCGACTTCGCTGAGGTGACAGGATCGAGATGATGTTGCTTCAATGTGAACGGCGAAAAGCACTTGGTTGGAGGAATACATCAGCTTTCCACGGGTTCCGACCTCTAGAAAGATGTGATGACAAAGGCCAAAGCTACCACACCTGGGGTTCTAACAAATACCAATGGACGAAGGTTCTAGTACTCCATCCCTAAATCTCAGCAAGTGGGATACAACCCCTACAGGAATTGGAGATTCAGGACTGACTGAATATGTCGGTGGAGCCACTAGATAAGAATGGAATGGAGACAGGAAGCCCTAAGACTAGGATTGTTTGTCATCAAATGATCATCTGGTTGAGGATGTCCATGTTTACTAACCAACAGGAGGTGGTGACCGTGGTAAAGTCATATTTAACGTGGCGACAAGCGAGATGCCTTGGAGAGCAAGAATGTCCGCTACCCTATCTACACTAGGACAGACTACATTATGATAATGGGGGATTTCTAATACGCCGCATGGCTATGAGAGTATTGGAGGTGAACAGTGGATGAACACTGGCAGATGGTGTGGGAAGTCATTCAGAATGCCATGCAACACAATTTACCTCAGGGTAAGCACAAAACTAAAAGGCGAAGATTCTGGGTTAGTTGAGGCACAGAACGCTCGTAACGGTCCAAACAGAGAGCCCGGCACAAGTGGAAAGTCACCCTTAGTGATTCCGATGATTGCTTTTACTTGTCATTCAGTACCGATTTAACACCGAAGTTCAAATTAGTAGACTCGTTTTATCTTCACTATACATATATGACTCATAAATATTGATATTTCGTCATCCTTTTCACTTAATTGAGACTTTCATAGCATCACTCCAAACTATGACTGCACAAACATTTATTCTAGCGTCATATCATACTACAATAACAGGCTATTTTTTCTGAATTATTTTCTATTTTATTTTTGTTACTAATTTGACGACACATACACAGTTGTTTATTCTTGTTCTGTGTTCACAAACATGCCTATTGAACTATTCTTTTATCTCACGTCTCTTCTATTTCTGTTCCCCTATTTTCCCCCTTTCCTTCTCTAAACTCAATTCGATATTCTTCTCAATTATACAGAACCTGATTTATTATTATTATTCTATTATTATTACTCTTTTTTAAAATATGGCAAATATAATCAATGTGTCATGCGCACAAGTTGACGATGGCGGCGTTTAGTATTGACCACATGCGCGTTTAGTCATCTTACGGATTGTTTACACATAAATATAGTGGCTAAACACAATCCTTTCAGTTTTTGCAACAGATTCGCCAATAAGTCCAACCCAATATATTTTTCGAGGTAGCTCACTGGAAAGTATTCTTCACGAAAACAATTTAGCTAGCGTCTTCACCGACTCGTTATACAACAAATGTGCCAGTGATGATAGCACTCTATTCTCATCGTCCTGTCTATTTATTGCTCGGACGAAGTTTGAACACAGCATCTACTTTGATTCAACCTCATATAACAGCTAAGCATCGTGGAATAATGCTAACATTATTGAAACTTGTGCATTCTTGTATTCTTGAAGAAACCCGAAATGGTTTATTCACAACACTTATTTACCCATAAGATGTTTGTGAATAATAATAATAGATGTTTTAGGGCCAAGCTATCAGACAAATGCAAGCTAACCCTGTACATCTGTACAGTCTTATGACAAAGAGAAACCCTGAGAAACTGGGGATCCGTATTCCTGAAGGGCCAAATGTCAAAGATAACAGAAAT
Source organism: Schistosoma mattheei (assembly GCA_944470405.2). Taxonomy (NCBI): domain Eukaryota; kingdom Metazoa; phylum Platyhelminthes; class Trematoda; order Strigeidida; family Schistosomatidae; genus Schistosoma; species Schistosoma mattheei. Next base: position 4,897,079 of record OX103947.1, read on the forward strand.
CTTCAATGCTAACTTCGCTGACCATTTAAACTAGGAGCCTGAAAGTGCGAAAGACTTCTCAACTGTAGTGCCAGCTGATGGACTGAGAGATATTTATTATTATTATTATTATTATTATTGTTCACAAACACCTTACGGGTACATAGGTGTGATGCTATGAAAATCTCAATTAAGTGAAAAAGATACCCAAATATCAATATGTATGAGTCATATATGCATAGTGAAGATAAAACGAGTCTGAGAAGTTAATTTAATTGTAGCACAAGTTATTATCCTAATTAAAAACTTCGTAAACTTAAGAATGATATTTATTTAGATGGAAAAAAGGGGGAAAAGAAACAAACATCTAGTAAATGGGTTCAACCATGATAATAATAATCGTGTAATAAATATCGACATCTGAAGCGAACCAAAAATTTAAATAATAGATAAATAAATTTCTTTAGTGCACTCAGATAAATACATTTGGATTTATGTAACGGTATACAGAGTAAAACTTGATATCACTTTGAACTTTCGTGCAATAATAATTTAGAATGATGCTATGAATGTCACAATTAATCAAATATAAATTTCTATGTGTTACATCTACATGTGCGTGTGGTGAAGATAAAACGAATCTGAGAAGTTAATTTATTCATGTGTAACATAAGATAATTCGTTATTATAGACTTTGGATGTTTAGGAATAAAATATGTTCAGAAGGACAAGAAGAGATGAAAAGAATATCTTATGTGTCGATGGACCAATAATGATATTAATAACAGTAATAATATAAATACGAACATAAGCAGACTTCATGTATTAAGATGAACAGAAAGAAGATAAAGTAAAATAGACGTTAAAAGTTTCAAAGGTCATATTTTGCTTTTCAGTCAATTAGATGGATGACGGACCTTGTTTGTATAAATCATTATTAAATACATTGGTATTCAGTAGGTGACACAATCCACTTTCGGAAAGAAAATCATCAAGGAGACTTCTGAACTAGGCTGTAGTTTCACTGCAACGGAGGTTCACTGGAAGTCTTTTCCACATGGTTGAGTAGCGAATAACGAAAAAATTATGGCGTAAGTTTGTGTGGGTTCTTGGAATCGCCAGAATATTTTCCTTATTGCGTAGATTGTGGGATGATATCGTGGAGTATGAAGGGGTGGATACCGAAGAGTAGCAAATACCGTTAATAAGCCGGTGGATAAAGACAAGGTTTAATTTGATACGTCTGATCCAAAGATGTTCTAATTTCAGTTGGTGACATCTTCGTCGATAATCCTTATTGTCGGAATACCCAAAACAGCCGTGGTGAACCTTCTTTGAACACTTTCAATTTTAATCAGGTCATTATACCTGAAATTACTGTAAACTAAAATACCATATTCAAGAATGTGTAAGATGCATTTTCTGTCTAATAATAATCCCGATTCGATATTATTGAAGTTTATCATTATGAATCTGCAGTGACCTACTTTTATCAAGAGAACGCGGTTGGTTTAATGGAAACAATTATTATTGTAACCAATTGTACCAGTGATTGTTTCACTGTGTCTTTTTGTTTAACTGTACTAAAGACATTCTTCCTTCCGCTGATTGTGACCTTGCACGAACTTACGTTTGCTCAGTGACTCCGCTTGTACTCCTTTGGCACGATCTCGGTACTCTTTCGATACCACGAGATCGCCAACAAATATATCTCGCAACAGCCTCCAATCGCCCTCTGAAATCTGGTGCGCAACCTTCCTACTTTGCTGTTGTACCAGTTACTTTTTCCACACTAATTTTTCACTTGAAGTAGACAGGTAACTCACTGAACCTATCGATACTGTTCTCAAAAGCTTTTGACAAGGTTAACCACTCGTGTCTTACCAATAAGATCAAACGACTAGGTATCAAACCACCTCTAATCGATTGACTTACTTCATACCTAAAAAATCGACACTTTAAGGTTAGGGTTAATTTCACTTTATCTCAGGCTATGGAATGTCCTAGTGGGGTCCCCCAGGGCTCAGTACTAGGGCCTCTTCTCTTCTTGATCTACATAAATGATCTTCCTCAACAGGTAACGTCAGACTTATTACTTTTTGCCGACGACGTGAAACTTTGGAGAGAGATACGCAACCAAGACGATATACAGGCACTTCAGGAGGATCTGACTCGACTTCAAAGTTGGGCAGACGATAACGGACTTACCTTTAACACTTCAAAGTGTAAAGTAGTCCATCTGCGACATGTTGCAAACTACAGTTACAACTTAGGAAACTCCTCTCTAGTAGTATCCCAAGTCGAAAAAGATTTAGGAGTCCTGGTGCCCCATGATTTAAAGTCTTACGCTAACTGTGACAAAAATGCCTTCCGAGCAAACCTTGCACTGGTAACGTTAAGGCGCATTTTTGGCAAGTTTGACGGAAGAACTTTCCACGCAATCTTCAATAGTTTCATCCGTCCCCATTTAGAGTACGGAAACATAGTACTCCCTCCCCCACTCCAAAAGGACAAGGTCACTTTGGAGCGTATCCAACGGCGAGCCACGAAATCAGTTCGAGGACTCAAATCTAAACCTTACGAAGAACGCCTCCATTCACTAGACCTTTACCCATTAGAGTATAGGTGATTTATTAATGGCTTATAGTATTCTTAACACTTCTGGACATCCTCTTAAACACCTACTTAAGCTTAGTTCGAATAATAACCTAAGGGGTAACACCCAGAAACTGGAAACACAACATAGCAAGACGGAATGTAGACACAATTTCTACTCCTTAAGAGTTGTCAAAAGCTGGAATTCGCTGCCGGCCGAGCTAGTCCAAGCGACTTCTCAGGAGTCCTTCAAGAGGCAACTTGACCTATTCTTAAGGACCAAGGACAGCATCACACTATGATTTACCAATTTCTTTTCCTTTTTTATTGTTAACATACCTAGGTTCCTGCCTGGAGGATTTGGTGATCCCCTGCTACTAGACACGGAAGCCTGTTAAGCGAAAGCTTCTTCTATTCCGTCCACAACCATTTGAACCATTTGAACTAAACTCGGTCGCTTAGGGAAACTCACTACCACCCGCAGTGATAGAATAGATGTTTGTTTTCAAGGTCTTGAAATTTCATGTTTACATATGAGAATGAGAGGGCTTTGGAGTAGTACGTAATTTTCGCATTTCGACTCCATAGTCGACAAGTTATCAAGCATTTCACTGGAACCGTCTTCATTGGTTAATAAAAAAATATATTCCTGGAGATTCCTCAATTTTTCTAGACCCATGACAGATGGCCTACAATCAGTGATGAAGAATTCACGGTTTGGAATTGAAGATTCATCGTTTTTAATAAGCAAATAATAACACTCGAAAATATGGAGTTTTCGACCAGTAGTGCTTGAAATAGAAACTTCAGTAGGCTCAGTTACAGCATCGGGATTTAATGACTTCAACTTTCAAACTGAAAGGATGGATTTGATACCGCGTGTCAATAATATGATCGTGAAAAGCATCACTGCACAAATATAGTCGTTTCTGAATATGAAGTGAATTACTTGAAGTCGTAAATAAGGATAGTATATGATTATCAGAATCACCCAATTTAACTTGTGATAAAGTTATTGGATATAGGACCTTGAAGAATGGGAGGTGTTACGAAACCGGCATTGAACTATCGAGGTAGTAAGGTTTTCTTAGTTATATTTTGTAGGTAGCCATCTTGGTTGAGATTCAAGTTTCACAGGAGTCAGCGCAAATTTTGCTCCAGCCCACTATTTATTCAAGGAAAAAGATAGATCTGGGAGGTTGTAGGGAAAAATCCCAGACCTGCCCAATCTCCCAATTTTCGGAAAAATTTGACCGATTGTGGGAAATTTCGGGGAAGCCGCCATGGTAAACTTTGGGAAAATTTTAGGATTTTTGTGTCATTTCCCTAAAATCTTATAACACTTTGGGGAAGTGGGCTTATTTTTTATTAATGAAACCCCAAGCTTTTAAACAATGTACATATCTGTTGCAAGTCAGGCTTTCTTGAATGACGCAAGAGATAAAGTACATAAGCGTGGATGGCGACCCAAAGAAAGGGTGAGCTAAAAGCACTTTAGATGTTTGATGTAATACATAGTGCAGTTTTAATATTACTTTGTGATCAATATTTCTAGTGGAACAACTTCGTTATTGGCGGTAAAAAAATTATTCGTTCTCCATCTTACTTCCAGCTGGCTTCGCAAGTTTTAACAAACGTGATTGTAAGTTTTTTGGTCGCATTGTTAACAATATTGTTATACCGTTGGTACGTCATGTATGTTTTACATATCTTGAAATTTGCTTGTAAACTAAAGAATATTTTTTATTTATGTAGAAAATTGTGGATGATGGATCAACGTCTACGTAACGTGCTACTGTTACAAAGCAGTGAAAAAGCCTTGAATAAATCAATTATTCGTAATTTTATTAATTATTACGGTTATAACCGTGATAAACATTTCTATGTGTCACGAATTAGTCCTTTAATTACAGCAATAGATCAATTAATGGTAGGCTTATTTAGTACTGCATAATTGAATAAAAATAATGGGACATTGCAGTAAGCGCTGTACATATGCGTTGTTGCCTGGTTTTTCCGTGATGTCTGTAGAAATGTGTTGATATGTATTGCGTTAAAACGAGTTTGCAAAAACTGTAATAAGATTATGGTGAAATTTTGGGCAAAAGCCCAAAAATCGGGGAAATTTTTCGTTTTGCCTCAAAATTGTGAAGATTTTTGGGGTGTAATAACGAATATAAGACAACTTTCCCAAAGTGTAATAAGATTTTGGGGAAATTTTGGGGTTTTTGTGCCGTTTCCCAAAAATTGGTCAAATTTTCTCCAAAGCTGGAAGGTTGGGGTGATAATTAAAATTGTCACCAAAAATCACCTAGGTTTCTCAAAAGATTGCCATTGTTTCTTCAATGGTGGTTAATTAAGTGTAGGAAAGATTCGCTAAAATATCCAGATCGGACCAAATCTTTTATTTCCAGTTGTATTTTTAAGAAAACGAATGTTGAGAATTCTCACAATTTTCCAATTACCTTCTTAAGGTTCACCAAAAATTTATCATTTTCTCAAAAAAATACAAGTTTAAACTTTATTGGACCTCCTGTAGAACTGAGATGTATTTATAACTGATTTATTACTGAGAAGTGACCAATGCCATATGTGTCAGATCCTTCTTAATGTAGGAGGACAGTCATGTCCCGAGTACTTCAGTGGTGACATCTCTGACTGTGAAGCTGGATGAGATGAGATCACATCTATAAGGGGGCACCAGACTCCAAGAGATTACAGGTAAATCCTACTGACGAGAGCCGAACAACATAAAATCTAGGTTTCCTGTAGACTACCTCCAACTTTCCTCCCACCACTAGGGTGAAGTGACCGTGCAGTCATCTTATTCAAATTCATGGCTGAGGTTGCCTTTCAAACAGTTGTGCCGGCCCGTCCTAAACTATGGAAGACAGATATGGCGGAAATTAACTCCGCAGCATCGGCTGAAAACTGGGAAATTGACTCGAGGACACGGACTCTTTTTAGGCAGTTATACAATCGAGTAACTCAAATATACATACCCTGGACAGTTCCAAAGAAGAAGAAGAAGAAGAAACATGGCCATCCCTGGATAGGTTGGGATATTCGACGTTTACCAGCACAAAAGAAGAAATGTTGGGATGTCGCCATCCGCCTTAGCACAGCAGGTACGATGGAACGCTACAGATCGGTAAGAAACAAGCGTATAACAAAAATTCGGGAAGCTCAAATAAAATATGAAATGCAGCTGGCACAATCTGCACTCAAGCAGCCCAAGAGAATATTCTCGTACATAAACTACAGAACAAGGATGCATCATTGCATTCCCAAACTAATTAAAGAAGGGAGTGGATCTGAAATGATAGAGGAAGATCAGGAAAAAGCAGAGGCTATGGCTGACTATTTTGGGGCAGTTTTCACTCAGTAACCTCCTCTAGACAACGAACCAGACCAAAATAAGGAGTCGAAAAACCACCTGCTCACCGTGGACTTCGATCAAGACGATTTGCTTAAGGCCCTCAGCACCTTAAATATGGAAAAGTCAACAGGACCGGATGAACTACACCCCAAAATCTTGAGACATATTGCCCAATATATCGCAGTCCCACTGACTGTGATATTCGATACGTCACTTGACCAAGGTGTGTTACCTATGGACTGGAAGGACGCAATCGTCACTCCCATACATAAAACAGGACCAAGACAAGTTCCATCGAACTGCAGACCTGTAAGCCTCACCAGTGTTGTAGTTAAAATATTGGAAAGAATAGTTAAACGGACCATAATGGCATTTATGGAATCCAATAACTTGCTAAACATAGAATAAAATGGTTTTAGAAGGAGTCTATTTTGTACAACGAACTTCCTTATAGCAAAGGAGTATTGGATGAAGGTGCTGGACAACGGAAACTCAGTGAATGATGTCTACATAGAATTCAGTAAGGCTTTTGACAAGGTGCCAACTAATAGACTACTATTGAAGTTGGAAAACCTTGGTATTGCGGGAACTCTTTTAAAATGGATTGAGGATTTCCTAGTAGGTTGTAGACAGAAAGTAAGAATGAATTTCAAGTGCCCCATCTGGAGGCCAGTACTTAGTGGGGTACCTCAAGGTTCTGTCCTAGGTCCTTTACTTTTTATAACGTATGGTAATGATCTTCCAAGTATAGTACAGTCTCCAATGTTATTATACGCTGACGATATAAAAATCTGGCGAGTAATAACTGGAGACACAGACTCATGTGCTCTTCAGATAATAGTATGATTAACTGCTCTTATGAGTGGCTGATGCCTATCAACGCGGAAAAGTGTGTCTACATGCGCTTTGGGGATTCAAAGGTTAATAGGTACAACATAGGGGAAGTGCCATTACCCGTGTCCGGTCTCATAAGGATCTAAGGGTGACAGTGAGTCATGATCTTAAGACGACGGCCCGTTGCCGAGAGGTCACGGATAAGAAGTTTCGAACCCTCTGGGCTTTAAAAGGGACATTCACTAAGTTAGATACTACCACATTCACTACAGTATACACATCCTTAGTGAGAACTAAGCTTGAAAACTGCGTTCAGGCTGCAAGCCCCTGTCTAAAAGGTGACTTGGATATCCTGGAAAAAGTAGAGAGGGTAGCTACCTGTGCAATTCCAGAACTCCGCGGTTTACCATACAAAGAGCGGCTTGAAAAGCTGGACCTTTTACTCTGTCCTATCGCAGATTAAGGGGAGATCTAATTTTGATGTACAGAATACGGAGAAATGATATTGGACCCAACTTATTCTCCCTTTTTCTTTCCACTAGATCGGGAAGTATCATAGGACATAGCAGACGAGTAGAAAAGCCAAGAACGAACAAAATACCCGTGGCATACAGGTTTTCACACCGGGTCATCAATACTTGGAACCTGTTGCCTGAAGCAGTGGTGTCCGCACTTTCGATTGACTCTTTCAAGAAGAGACTGGACACGCACAGAAGCACACTGAGAAAGGAGTAACATAGGCCGTAGACCTTCTGTCCTTACTACACAAATCTGAACCATAACCTCGCTCGAGTGCTGCATTCTGAATGACAATTGCAGTGTTAATATGTCTTGGCTTTTTCTTTCATCTAGAACTGGTTATCTGAGACAGGACTTCAAGAAAGTCCAAAAGTCGAGATCGAATCTTTCATATTTGGAGTTCTGTTTCTTGCACTGATAAGAGAATCACTGGATTTTTCTGCCAACACGCAAATACCAGCATTTTCGATCGATACATTCAAAGTGCGTTTGAATAATGACATTACTACAAAATGCAAGGATTAATATAATCTGCTTGACCTTCGTTCCCTACTACTGAAGACTGATTCAGTTAAGTGATGTAAATGATTTTTCGTCTTAGATTTCACCCAGCTAGACCCTCATATAGCAAGTGATACAAGTCATATATAAGAGCTTGAAAATTCCCCGTAGTATATATATTCACGCCGGAATTATATTTAGCTTCAAATATAATTACTTTAGCTACTCTAAATGTTTTGAATTACTCTTGTTATTAGTCAGTGTCTATAAATAGAATATATTAAGGATAAAGTGTTATTATTTCATGTTAAATTTATTAACAAAACATTTAACAATGTCATTTATTGAAAGCTTGCTAAAATGAGATTTCCAGGAGAGGAAGATAGATTCACGAAAATTAAAACTGTAATGAAAGGTTAATAAGGTAAATAGAAAAAAGTGAGCTTATTATGATAAAAACGGTGAAAAAAACATAAAGTCGACAGCAATTATAACACTACTTGGTTGGTGAGTAGTTGCTCTGTGTCGCATTAGAATTTCCCAGTTGTTTTCCTGTTTGTTAAGTTATTTCCTTTTATGTCAACCTGAGTAGTGAGATGCATTTGTTCCTAAAAGGTGATCAGATATACTTAAGGTTTCAATTCCTTCATTATACATATTACATTACTTATGAATCTAAAAATTATAAAAGCATCATGACTTGAGTTGCAATTAAGTAATCTAGCGAATATAGCTTGTTTCACAATTGTGTTTGCATATATATTTACTCCCTTGGTCAAAAAATAGTCATATACTTGACCACTGTCTCTGGTGACTAGTCCAATCCATACAAAATACAATTTTTCTCCTAACATACTTGTTCCACATCACGCCAGAAAAATGCTAGCTCAGTTTCGGCTTGTGGTGCGGTTGTTGCTGTTTGGCTAATGAAGGCCAAATAAGCAGCAAGATAAGTCCTTGGGAGTGATAATATAGAGCATTCTTTTAGTTATCTTTTGAGTTGAAATGAATATAAATCGTCTTTTTGTTGATCTCAACTGATTACTAACTGCATTTTGGATTCATAGTTAACTGTCCATCACTATTTTCCAGTGACCATTGTATTTTAACCACTTTTGTACAATGAGGAAATCTTCATTGAAGCTATAGTCTGAATATTCACTTTTTATCTATTGTATAGTAGTTTCATAAATGTTTCTTGATTTCGCCAAAAATAACAGGAATCCACTTACAATGTATTTCGTACGGCTATTTGAAAAAAACACTTCAGAAATTTATTTGATTTACATGGAAGCACTTAGATATCTTAGCCTTCTGTCACATTGTGAGTGACCAGCCCAAGTTGAGATTTGACCAGTTCTAAATCATTTTAATTCTAGGTGAATAACAGTAACTATATGGGAATTTATATTTGCCAAACAATCAACAAGTAATTTATATTACCATAACTTTCTTAGAGTATATAGTCGTAGTAAATGATATGTCGGTTGCAGGGCATGCACAAAAAGAATATATTATTCTCACGCCTGGAAAACACTTTATCCAGCAGCATACTTAGGTGTTTATCGTTGTGTTTGTCCAAGAATGTATGTGCAGAAACTTAGATCAATGAACTTTAGATTACTGTTCCATCATTTGGTGAGATAGAGCGTTTCTATTCTAAAGGAACAATAGCGTTTAGCCATTAAACTTAGAAATCATCAAACAAGAGCTGGTATCAGAATGACAGTGAGAGACGTCTGCGATTTTATGAACAGGTATCTTTGCGAGAAAACAATTAAAAACAGAGGACATTGTGAAAATTTTTTAACATCCTGATTTGCTCTAATTTGAGCAAACAGATTTTTTAGTGTTTTTATTTAGTCACCGATGGAAATGTTTCAAATGACTACCATATGGAATAATTTAATATGTATTGTGTCTTAGAACATAATGGTTATATATCTTTAGCAGATAGTGGACAAAAGACAGACGAGGTTCAAAAGGCTTCATATTGCTATACATAGAACAATAGACCGAATAGCAGCTCAAGGGTTCCCCAAGTCTGGTTATTTGTCTATTTGGTAAGCCAGTTACATCAGTCCAGAAATTCTGAAGTTGTCGTCGGTTATTGAATTTAGCTTCTTTACAATGCCAAGATTGTGTGACACTACAACAGGAACTACTTCCGAATATACCTTTGTTAAGTCGGCTGAGAAGTCAGGTTTCTGTAACTTACTTTATACAGTACTGCTAGGAAGTTGACTAATATATTAGTTCGCCGTCTATTCAGTCCTCATTTCTAAACAAAATGAATCGGTGGCATCGTCACTCGCGTTAGTTGCTTGAGGGTTAAATCCTTAATCATATTTACCCAACGATTTTTTAAGAAATTTATAGTAAATTGATTCTGTCTGGAATAAAGAAGTGATTTCGATCCATCCAGTGTTATTGACATTATTCAAGTGTTAAAATCGTCAACATTTGGTTGAGACTATCTTTTGATTATGTCGGAGTAATAATGAGTCTGATAACTTATTCAATATATACGCTAAAAGAAACTACAGTCCACGTGATATTCCAAGGTTTTACCCAAACTCCTAATCAAAACGTCAGGAAAACAATGTGTTTGTCTCACCAGTTTTTACTATTCAAAATTCAAAACTTATGTGATTCTATACATAAGATACGGGATCATGACTAACATAAATAACAAGTTTCAATCTGTAAAAATCTAGGACAATTACGGTACGAAGCTGAACTATAGGATAACAGTTAGGTTATTGTAATTTATGAGCGGTAGCCAAACTTGCAGTTAGGTTAGCATTGAATTACAATAGATTAATGATTTCATTAATATATATATATATATATACATATATATATACCGATTCACTGAACAACAGTTTTCAAAGTTTCCCGTTTATTCGGCCATTTGTAACATACACAATGTATAAAGCGACTGAAGGGTTTAATTACTATAAAAACCTAGTGAATAACACTATTCCTTACAAGAAAAATGAAAATTTGGCATGAGTCTCGCCTAGGCGACGAATTCAAACCTGTACTTGATAAATATAGGTAGTGCACCGACAAAATGACACACCCAGATCGAAATTAATCCAGTATGATGGTAGTTGGAAGTAGTTAACAAGAAACCCTGGACCTAGGTTTCGTGCTACGTAGCACTCGTCAGCAAGGTGGACCTGTAATCTTGAGGGAATTGATACTCCTTGACAGACTCGACCACGTGTCACCCAGTCAGAGACGTTACCGCTGAGCTAGCCCCGCCACGGCTGACCTCCTGTAAGACTGAGGTGTATTTACAATTGAATTAGACCAATCTACAAAACCCTGAGGCATATACAAATAGCTTTCAGAAATTTATATCGGTTTGTAAATTTTTACATTTAGTCGGCTATCTGTATCCAATTGCCTCGACCTGTCATGATTTTCAATCACAAACCGAATGAACGTCCGGAACTATCTTATTCAAATAAAGTGGATATAGTTTAGTTTTCATGTACTAGTATCCCGAATGTTAGAGGTTTTTGAGTCATTAAAAAGAAATACTACTTATGAGGTTGGGATCGAACTTTTCTATCTTCGTTATGAACTATTAGTCTTTCATCAAGGTTAATAAAAATAACTGTAACGATTCTCTCAACTTTGTGCTTACCGACATGTAGAAAATCATAGAGAGTAGATTAGCAATGTATGTTATTCCGTATAAAAACCAGAAAGTGCTAATGATACCGAATTTGATTACTGCAGTGTCTCTACCCATCAACATCAGTAACAAACTGTTATTCCAGAGAATATTTTATTCTCAGTACATGGAGCGACTACACCGTTTTCATTCAGCAACAAATCTCTTTGATTTGACGAGTCAGTAAGGTCGAGTCAAACCTGACTTAGTAAACACCTCGATTATTAAGTTATCAACACGCAGGCAGGTTTTCAGAATACTATAATGGTTATAATCATGTCAGCTCACTAACCAGCCCGTTTATTTTTTGGGAGCTTTTTCTACAGGACTTCTGAAACAGGTACATTGAGATACTTCTTACGAAGAATCTCTCCAGGCTGTTTTGTTAGATGAGTTGGCTTTCACAGGCCAAAGAGACACTGTGGGAGAGGGGCTACTGGAATACGTAGACTCTACAGTTCCGACAGAATAGCTTGGACAGGTGGTGAAATTATGACTAGCACAATACCTAACTTGCGAACTATTTCACTAATAAGAGGCTTTCAGTAACTATTGACTCGAAATAAGTGAAACAACTAGGAATTAGAACGCAAAAGCCCTTGTCATTTTGGCTACAGTTTAGGTAATGGGTTTCGCAGTTCATGCAAAATTGCTGGTATTCTACATGCTGTTGATATGAACAAAATGATGTATGCCTATGTAGAATTACAGGAACCAAGTACTTATGCATAAGAATTCATTTAAAATCGACTGAATTAATGGATGTAAATCAAGATCAGTTTCCTATTAGTGTAACAGTACACAGAGATTGCTTGCATCAATCCATTTAGAACTGAAATGTTAGCTTATATACTTACGAGACGAAGTTTGAAACAAATACTTCCGGAGAATTAGGTCTTCAACATACGTACATCATTAGGGAACGTAACAACGATGTCCGCTCAGATAGTGAACTGATGGCAATGTTACGAATACTGACGAACTCATGACAAGTTATAGTTTGCGAGGAAACCAATACTTAGTAATGAAATAATTTTGGATGTGTGAACTACAGGGTAGGACAAAGGAAGGTCAACACCACGCAGTAAACAGCTCATTGAGAGTAAAAACGATTTGATCAGCTTCATAAAATAAGTGAAGTCCGGGGTAGTACAACTGCCAAGTGGAAATTAATACCTCATCTCGACGGGTTTGCGAAATCAGTCTTGTCTGACTCATTTACGGCAGGGCTGCTAACCATGAAACATAACTGTTTCACCCCACTATAATATAGACGTAAGATAATGTAAGGGAACCACTACTATCTACCTTAGTAGAAATCTAGTAAGCAAGATTAAATGAATCTAACCACTTCTGAAAGGGCAGAAAAGTAATAAACTTATAGGGAGCCATCGTTTTTCTGACATATTATAAGCATGCTATATTTAATGACATGTTCATAACTTTAATTGACTCTACAGCTAACTGAGACTTGGTATACTAGATTGAGGGGCGATTTAAACTTATTTATTTTAGGTTGAAATTACAGTAAGGAACGCGAGAACATTAGCAAGGCGACATACTAGAACCAAGAAGACAAAATATAAAACGAAGATGTGTTACCCGTTAAGTTGGTACTACACTTATTCAGGATTTCTCAAACGCAACTAAGTTTTAATACCTCTACTACTAATAAGTCGGCAATCAAAACAGAAGTGACCCAACTATAATTTATTTAAAGACAATTATTCTGCTGCAGCTGCTCGACGTGCTTTCAGACGTTTTCCGTAGAGCCGAGCGTTAGCTCTATGTTGACGGATGGCATGGAAAGCGCTGTACCTTAGTTCAGACGATGTTGGTTCATGAGCCTTCAAACGTTTTGTTCTTTGAGTTATAGGGAGCACCGGTCGGCGGAGCTGTGTGGCCTTTTTGATATCGTCGGCCTGAAACAGAAATATAAGAAATGAGACCAAAATACATTGTTATACAGACACAACCCAGGGTTATGAGGTATTCCAACATGTACATGAGTCAACACTCATTAGACAACTTTGATGCCATTAGTTTGAGTAGTGCGACTAGCAAAACGACACAAGAGGCTCATCACAGTAAGTCATCATAACGCCACCCCTCATACCGTATTTTATAAAGAAAACCAAGATATGGGAAACCTGTAGTGAGAACCTCATTACTATGGTAACAAAAGGTGAGTGATACAGTAGACTGGCAGTTATTTGAAATGACTTTTGTTACTACTATGCGGAGCTCAAATCATCAAGAATAAATGGGCATCGGAATGACTAAAATATAGACGTCTGAATACTGTGTGGGAAACACAACTCACAACTGCCTGAAGGTATGTGGTTCTAATGACAAGTACAAAACTATATTCCCGACTTGGAACCTTTGGTTATATAATGAATTGCAAGCTCAAAATACCAGACTGAATCGATGGTTACTAAAACCTATCGTAAATAGGCGATAAACATAACCACTATTATTTTTTCATCATAAAAAGTCTAACGGTAGCCACAAGAGAATAAAATTACAAGAACTGGCAAACAGTCATTGACACTAACTTTTTACATACGGCAAGAATTATTTGGTGTAGAAACCCAAGTGAAATATCCACACTTGGTGAACATTTACTAGTAACCAGAGAATTATACCTAAAGGGAATATGGTTGTTATTGGTTGCTTCTTTGACACTAACGATGGATGACTAGTTTATTGTTGAATACAGAAGATCAACGGACAGAGTAGCAGATGGAGGGCAGACACAATTTAGATCCCAGGTCTTTAATGTGCTCATGTTGGATTTACATGACTTTAAAACAACTGCATAAATATTATATCACAAGCACTTCAGTTACGGAATCAAAATAGGACAAAATCAAGTCAACAAACCTTTGCATCCATGGCTTGAGGCTTTGCTGGATTTAGAGGGAACAATATGAGTTTAGCTTTGTATGCTTTAAGCCTGGCAACATTCCTTTGTAATCCTTCGACAGAAACGTTTCGTCGACGGTGATCAACGGCTATCCCAATAGTGCGGGCAAATTTGGGATTCAGACCGGCTGCGCGCACTTCTTGTAATGAAAATCCACGCCCTGATCTTACTTTCATATTATAACGGAATGTAGGACAGTTGACAATGGGTCGAAGTGGACCAGAAGCTGGCCTCGGTGCGATTCGTTGAGCTTTAGCTTTTCTAGCCTGTCGTCTGCGTTCTTTGCGTGCTGGTTGGTTGAACCATGTTTTCACCATAAATTGCCATTTTTTTCTGAAGTGGTTGTGATGTAGAACATCGTTGCCGTGAACCATCGCTTAAGTATCAAAAACGTTAACCCACGAGGAAAGAGGCCCGTTCACTGTACCGCCAACCTGCTTTGATTATTCAAACAAACCCGAATAATAAAATGAAATGTGTGGGGTGTCTGTTGTGTTTCACAGGCGTAATTATACTGTGGGAATACAAGTGTAGACAAATTTAGCTCAACTTTCATAGCAGAGGGTCGAAAAGATGGAGTAAGATATTTTAGTACTGACGGCTCGATTTTGAAAGATGACAACAGTGTAGATCACCATCAAGTTCAAGATAAATGGCTATTCGCAGCAATAGTATTGATGAATTTTATAGACAGACTTTGGTTTGTTTTTCCGATATCAGTACTAGAATCAATTTCAGTGGATTTGGAACCAGCTAGAGCTGGATTCACTGGTATAAGTCGAATGTTATTTCAGTCATTGTAGCTGAGTGTATATCGATCCACAGTGAGCTACATATGCCTTTAACCACAAGATTCTACAAAAATACTTTTCGATAGATACAGGTAACTGTGATTTTAGATTGAGTTAAGATGTTTTCGAGGTTATTGAATATATGGTTTGAGGTAGTGACAAAATCACTATCAATCTTCTCAACCATATTAGGGATAGTTCGAGCTTTTAATGTCGTAGGTAGTGAGATTTGTTAATAAAGCCCAAAACTATTTCACTTAGGGTTTTACTTACTTATCCCACATCATTTTTCAGTGGAAGTTTTACAGTGTTCTATGTCTTGTAAATTTCATAGGTTATGAAGACCAGCTTAGTGATTTGAATATTTGGCCATATTATGATAAAATAAGCATTATTTAGAATTCAGCATCGGACAGTGATGTTAGATTTTGAGTCTGTTTTTCTGGCATCAAATCAGTTGTCATTTGGACAGCATTAGTCCTTACATTTGCTGGTAGCGTGTTTGGTTTTCCAATGTGCTTGGTTTACGTACGCCTCGGTGTTAGGCTTCGAAGGTAATAAAACCCCTCTGATGCACAGGTTCTCCATTGATCGTAAATATATAAAAACATCTCGCTCTCGCTTGGAGATTTTTACAGTGGTCTGAGAAGTGTGCATTTACTAACGTGATATTTTGACGGTTTATATATAGATTATAAACAGTTTCTTAGGTTTTTGGACCGATTCTGCTTTTAAATTGGACATATCTGACAGGATATCTTTTCACCAACACCTTTTGTTGTTGTGCAGAAGTCAACCAAAAACGTTTCATGGAGTGGAGTTTTTACTAGACCCATTTAATAGCTGAGAGTCACTAGGTTTACTTGGAAGGCTATGGCGTTAGTGTCAAGTCCTTCCCTTGTTTGTTGATCAGCTTTGATGTATCATAACAGGGAAGGTTACTGTTCCATGTAGTAGTCATGTAGTCTTTGTGGTTTACTTATGTCATTTCAGTTTTTTTAGTTTTGTCTTCTGATGATCAGGTGATTTTCAATCTTACATTACGTGGGATTACTTGAAAGTCACACAACCTTGCTAGAATAAAATATCCCAAGCATCAGCAAGTTGAATCATTATCATCAGCCACTTAAACCTATCAAGTTTTGATTCTTGACGATCTAACTGTCTATACTTAATCAAACTACGAAATTCAAACACACCATAACTAATATTTGGATGGATTTATCTTCCAACTTATCTTTTAGGAGAGCACAATGATTTATTATTGGAGGGCTTCAATTTGGACTTTTTATATCAGGAACTTGAAAAGTGGAATTAATATGTTGCTAATCCAAATAACGGTAGGCTTCGACCAACCGTGGCTAAATGCCCAGGCAAGAACCCGACAATGCTGGTGAGAGACCTAAATACCGAAGTCGGGATGAGTTATATCGAGTATTAAAATCTCATGAGACGACATGGATTGGGAGAAAGGAAGGAAAATGGCGAGAGATTTGCAAATATATGTACATTCAGCAAAATGGTTATAGGCGCCGTTATATTCTCCAACAAACATATAAACAAAGCTACACGGATCACACCATGGAGAACCAGACCGATTACATTTGCATTACTAAATGTTCAGAGGGTCACTGGAAGGAGTGAGAATCAGGAGAGGAGCTGATATTAGCTTCAGATAACCATTTGACGGTTTCCAAAATGAGACTGAATGTAAAGGAACACTGGACAGCTGGGAAAACAGGTTTGCAAAGGTTCAATACAGTAATCCTTCGATATAATGACAAACTCGAAGAATTCGAGATAACAGTCAACAGGTTCCAAACCCTACGAGATCTACCAAAAGAAGAAACTACTATGGAGGACAACTGGAAAGGGACGGGAGAAGCACTAACTTCAGTGTGTCAGAAAGCGCTGGCCCGCAACAAGCACCATCATTAGGAGTGGACCATTATCGAAGCCCTGCGCGAGGTTCAAGAAAGGGAGAACAAGGAGACAGCAGTTAACAATGGTCGAACAAGAGCAGAGGAAGTAAAGGCACAAACTGAATACATACAAGCGAACAAACAGTTGAAGAAGAGCATTAGGGCCGACAAGCAGAAACACGTCGAAGAGCTAGCAAAGACAAAGGAAAAAGCTGCAAGAGAAGGAAATATGAAGCAACCATATGACACGACGAAGGAACTAGCAGGGAAATACGGTAAGCCAGAAAAACTGATCAAGTGCAAAGAAGGCAAGAAAATCACCGAGATTCAAGAACAGAGGAACGATTGGATGGAACGATTTGAATAACTCTTGAATAGACCAGTCCCATTGAACCCACCGGACATCAAAGCAGCGCACACAGGCCTTCCTATATATGTCACTCCACCAACAACAAATAAGCGGATCTCAACAAGTGTGAGAAGTACAGAGACATTACGATACTATCAGTGCTCAACAGTGTTTCAGTTAAAGCCCATCTTCGAAATCAATAATTTGCGTCCCGTAAGGATTAATCGTGCACAGACTGAGTGGTGACACTATGGATCATCGTTGGACAATCAATTGAATAGAAGTCATCGCTATACAACAACTACTTTGACTACGGGAAAACATTTGACAGCGTAGATAGGAGGACACTATGAAATCTTCTTTGACACAACAGTGTAGCAGGATTCCCAAAACCTTTTACATATAATCTTCAACAAATAAACCTAGGGAGATGTACCACTGAAATTCGGAAATGTGATGGTTATTTTTCCCCCGATGAAATGAAAAACATTTATTAAGGCCAAGGTGAAATACATAAAGGGGCTATTGCTTGGACTACACCAATCTTTGAGTGTACAAATAGCTCAGCTACCGTCGTCCTAATGAACCTGATCATGGAATCAGAAGACTAATTGATAACCGGCACATTTTTGAGACAAAACAAGCTGGCGAAATGGTTACCGAAACGGATTATCTAACTTCAAAGTTGACAAATACTCGTCAGTACCAGAATAATGAACAAAGTTGCCAGCAATCCAAGATGTATTTTAGCCTGCAGCAATACAATTAATGGGCTATTAGTGTATTTCTAACTCTCATTTTTCAACGCTGTTAGCTAATGTATTCGTATTCAGTCACGGTGAAGGTGTTAGTATTGTCCACAACCGATCGAGTTTCTGGTTAAACGCCCACCACTCCAACCTGATTTGATGTGTCTGTAGACCATCCCTGTTGCCTGTGACCCGCCAACTAGGGACCTCATTATCCTACGATATTAGTGCGGTTGCGACTCATATTTTCTACTAATCATTTCGAAAAGGCATGCAGTATAGTCGGTTGGTTTGTGCGTTTTACTCAATGACTACAATTTCTGTAGTTATTGTAGTAATCGGACTGTTTTTACATTTAGAAACGGATGAAGTTTAAATGCAAGTTGCCTTTGTTCTGACCATAACTTTTACATAGGCTACAGATCATCAGTAAGGTGTTTACAGTTCCTAAAGAATATATGTAGCAAATTAAATCCCGCAGAAGGTAGGATACCCAAATGAGCGGAATTACAAAACGATGGATCAATGACCAGCAATGCCGAAACTGGAAGTTCTTTGAGTCTATGTAGATGTACAGAGTCCGGTAGTTTCTCAAAGCATGAAATAAAAAATAAGGCGAGACTCCAATTTATGAACGAGCCAGTCGGAAGCTTTTGGGGGATTTCAAGGCCACGGCGTCGACTTCAGTATCTGATGCTCATGTACGATCGGTTCACAGTGGATTTTAGAGAAGAGGTGATTACTGAGTGATCTCAGCATATGAGACTACTAAGAAGTTCCTATATTTGTGACTTAGGTAAGCAAGTGACTGTAGTACCATGTTCAGACCATCGTGGCGATACTGTCTTTCGATGTTCTGTATGCTGGGGAAAGAAGTCTGCAATACTTTCTTCTTTCGATCGCGATTAAGACTGAGACAAATCATGATAATTGTCGGAGATTGGATGGCGAAAGCGCCAGTAACATCGGCTGCAGCATTTGCGGACGTTACTGAGACTTCAGCTGCACAACGGTGTGAGTATTGCCGGGACATGTGTGCAAATAAAATGACGCGCTGACACGAGTCGTACGGAGGAGTTGGGAATATTGTTGAAATTGATGAAACAGTAGTACGGTGCGGAAATATAACAGAGGA
Source organism: Schistosoma mattheei (assembly GCA_944470405.2). NCBI lineage: Eukaryota > Metazoa > Platyhelminthes > Trematoda > Strigeidida > Schistosomatidae > Schistosoma > Schistosoma mattheei. The sequence continues at coordinate 4,916,449 of OX103947.1, forward strand.
CGTAATATTAAGGAAGACTGAGTATGTGGCACTTCCGTAAACAGACCTGACAGGCACTTGAAATTTATGATCGATCAACGCAAAAAGGACATTTTCAGAGGGTCAGAAACCGGCAAGCAAGCAAGTATAAATTATACAGGAATATGTGCAGCCGGGCACTACGATATATACGGATGATTGGAGAGGGTATAGATGTCTACATAGACTTGGGTATGTGCATCATGTCGTAGTGCACAAGCGCCATTGCGTCGACCCTACAACCGGAGTTCATACAAATAATGTTGAAGCCATATGGTCCAGACTGAAGGAGTTTTTAAGACAGTACCATGGCTCCAGAGGTCAACTATTATGATTTTAAAACCCCTCAACCTCCACCAAATTCTAATAAGTTTTTGAATCACGTAAAAAAGAATATTCACTCTAATTCTTTAGTTTTTTTAAACATATTTTTACTTTATACTAACTGTTCTCTGATCGGCTAAAAATTGTCGAGGTCACTTAAGATTTGTTCAAAGGGTTTCGCTAAAAATGATCGAACGCTTTCACGTCATTGTTGTTTTGCAAAAATCCACTGAAGGTTCATATTTCGCCGAAGTCAACACAGACTTTAAACCCTTACTGTTTAATAAGATGAACGTGAATGTCACTCGGTAAATATGTTTTAAGAATATATCTTTATAAGGTTCAAACTTGGACTGCTGACTGATGTCTTTCTGATGATGTTCTACATAATAGAGGTTACATTAACTCTTGCTAGTATGTGGAGTGTCAGCTTTTGAACAGCACCATGTTACTCCTCGTGACACGAACACCACTTATTGGGTGAAAGTAGAACGTTTTCAGAAGAACTTATTCGATTCGCCTTTCATTTGTGATTGGTTCGACAGCTAGTCAGAAGATCCCGGTATTTACAGTGTTAAAAACACGTGAGAACCTGATAAAAATTTGACTGAAGCTAACTATTTTTCTCACATAATGTTTGTTACTAAAAAACCGACATGTATGGGAAATAACAGCGCGTATTTCTATAAAAGTAATGAATAAAGGATCCCATAAACCGTGAAACATCTTGAGCATTCATCAACACCTCAGGTGCCACATCATGATCTAGAATGTTTTGTCAAAATCACAATAAGAAAGTAACAGCTTTATATCGGTAAGACATGGTCAAAAATGTACTACGTTTCTGGGCTCACAACAACAGTTCTACTAGACTATGATAATTAGAAGTATTCGAATTGATGCGCTATGAATTTCAGAAATAGTGCAATTTACACTTGGTAGAATTAGATGAGCACAAATGAACGTATTATATTTGGAATTCATAGTCAGTAGGTAATAAGGTATAAAAGAATCATTGGTTTGCATCAATACCAAATCAATAACGTTTCTGAGCGCGTGACAACAACCCCACCTAACCCGTTTATGAACTCTACATGTATACAATTACGCTCCATTTTCCTTAAGAAAGTAGGTAGATCATCCTGTTACGTAACTCACCACAGTCATGAACAGAGAAAATAGGTCTCCCGTGATGATGTGAATGAGAGAATTTAACGTTTTAATGATCATTCCATAGGATTTGCCTTTTGAAAATGATGAGAAGTCTGCCATAAAAAATATATAGTGCTACATATGTACAGTTGCTCCGGTATTGATTCGACCATATAGTTCATTTACTCATAGCGACTCTAGGCTTAAGGCATCTGATATCTTTACAACGAGGTGATACATGCCTCCTTAACACCCTCACACCAAAAGGGAACAGTGTCAGTTTTTTATCATTGAATTGACCACTTTTGTTACACTTGTACTGCTTGGAGCGGTCCTGCAAACATGGAAAAGACAGAGCGAACACAAGCAAACTTCAAATGGACGAGCGAATTGAACACCTATACCTGGCTATCCACTGGGAGCGCATAGGACGTATAAAAATAGGCCTAACTGCCCCTATACTTACCAACTGTTTGCAGGCACTAACTCGTTGGACAGGGTTACATGCACGACAGTTCGGCTCATTGCCGGGTGCTTTTCATAGTCTGACATCCTCCTGATACAGACTGTACAGCTTGCTCTAACCCGGTTGTGTTTATGCCCAACGATAACACGCTGCAGATAAATAAGGAAGCCAAATGACACTGAAGCAATAGTTAAATAACAGTAAACTAATTAAGTAAACAACGAATGAATATCTTTTTGCATCTTGTTCGCTAGTCAATAAACTTGGTCAAGCTCAGAGTGCTAGTGACTCCAACTGCATGATTTGTAGGATAACACGATGACTGAGCAACACCATTAATGTAATGTGGAGAATTATACCGCATTATGCATACATGCTTATATACGATAGTTAGTTTTCTCAAGCACCACTACACCTGATAGAGCGTCAAATCATTCTGAACCACATTGTTCTGGGTGGTGAAACTATTCGAATTTCGGCCTTGCTGTTGATATTCGTCTAAGTACTCTAGTAAACACAACTTTTTGACTTCTCATACAAGTAAACTATTCTTAATCTTCATACCTGCAGTTCTTACAAGTCCACCCTCGGCAACGTGAATAGTTTGTACTACTCAAAGTGGCCAGCCGTGTGAAGATGACTTATGAGCTATAAGTATATTTCCATCCTAGAATTTCCTCCTAGGGCTCCTTCACTTGTCTCGAACTCGAAGGGTGGTTATACTCTTCTTGGGCCATCTCCAAAGTACATCTGCTAAATATTCCTCTTTCTACCATCACTTGTAGATTCAGTTAGTCTGACAGTTACTTTGTAGTGATCTTTCGTTGCTTCCAAGCAAGGGCAACTTATTCGCCATTAAAACGTCCAGGTCTCTAGCATAGTCTGTCACCACTTGCAGTGGTCTATCATTCAAGATTATTTTGGTTTCACTTATAAACGTCTCTAACGTTTTGTTTACTAAACACTATCCCTTAATTATAGCACTGTGCACTGGCTTTACTACTATTAAGTTTTTTTACAGACTTCAACAACGACTAGCTTGGTAAGGGGTAAACCTGCGTTCCATTTTGTGTATATTCTCCGGAGTTAAAACTTCTCATACTCTGATTACTTCCTCCACGACTATTAAGTTTAGCCGTTTGATCAGTTCTTTAAAGCCTGAATACCGTGGGCTATTGAAACTGTACGTCCGTTTTGCCCAGAGCCTAGCCAGCACGCTAGCGACCTTTTGATCCCAACTCTGCCTGTCCTTAAATGTTTCTTTTAATACCAATTTAATGTAAGGAGTGAAAGTGGTTAACAGAGAGTTAAGCGATGAGAATAGTCTCGATAACATGGCTCTCTGAGTTGTTGATTAGCTGCCCTAATCCACAACAAACCTTTGTGTGCTATTTACTATGCTCCACTGTAATCTGAGAGTGAGCTCAATATGTAATGGTCTCATAAATAAATCGCGCGTTTCCAATCCCTGATATGGTAACCTCACACCTTTCAATTTTTCTTTACAGTTAGAAGCAAATTTTGTCAACTCAAATCCTCCCTTTCAACATTACACTACGGGAACTATTTGAGAAATGCTAGGCCACTTCAATACTCTTGAAGGACACAACGCAATCGCCTACGTAAAAAGATTGGTTAACCGCCTCCCACTAATTCTGGTTTGCCTGACCTAAACGTAGTTATAGCTCGACCCAAGGCATAGTCGGTACAGAAGGGTGACAGTGTGGCACCAAACGGATGAACAGTCATCCCACACTAAGAGATGATCTGTCTTGATTCGTCATCTCACCAAAGGGACCTCAAGTGATCTCTATTCCTCTGGGCACTTCACCCTATAAGAACATTCCTCTTTTATCCATTGCTATCACGGTTAGGTACTGTCCAAGTCCCAACAAGACACCCAGCAATAGTGCTCAGTGACTTGGTCCGCTTGGCAACATGTTTAATGACAGAGTTTCATGCCTTGCCCAGCAGTCAGACAGGACTCTTACGTTATGAGGTTTTCTTATGGTTATAACTGGGTGGTGTGGCAAGTATCACCCTCCAGGCGTGTGTTCCAGAATCCTTTCAATACGCTACTTCCCTGTTTGCTCATGTGTTACTTCCTTGTAAATCGTCCACTACCCAAGGTACTTTTCAAATCCGCCCTTTAATCTATCGAGGTAGTTAGTTACTGCCTCACGACTACACGGTAGCCTTCCTTCTTCTGTTCTCCGATGGGAAGCCTATGGAGAGATGATCACTGCAGAATTCACACAACCTTTAAACCAAGTCCACTACTTTAATATCTTTGGTAGACAATGCCTTTGCTCCCGAATTACAGTCGTTGAATTCTTCGTCGAATATATGACTTAATACTCGTTATAAATCCGGCCACGATTGTATCCTGGTACAAGTCACTTCGATTGTTTATGGCGCCAGGCCAACCCAAAGGCGTTTTTGTTGCCTATATTACAAAGTTTCACATGTATCCAAACTTAATTTGGATATTAAGACAGCAACTACTGCTGCTGTATACAGAAGAAATATGCGATCAAGTAGTAAAGCTTGGTATCAGTTGACCACTGGACAGATCACGAATTTGAACTCGTTGCTACCCTTAAACCTCTGTTTTATTGCTTGATGAGCCCCTGAGACATTACACCCATTTAGAATCACGACTATTTTATTTATTAACTATTGAGTGCACAAATCCGTCAAATAAAGAATTTCTGACATCATGAGATCATCTATTAATGATGCCTCTCCTAATCTTATGTATGACATTGTATAGGCTATGGGGACGCGAATGGTCGCGTCTCTTTCTAGAAATTATGCAGCACACCGTCACCTTCTTAAGAAGTTCATCGTATTAAGTGACAGATCATTTTATTCACCCTTTATTCTTAGGCGATGAGGTAGCTCAGCATCGATTATTGCAAAATCCGACCTGTTATTCAATAATGCGTGCATCACCTTTTATAAAAAGGGTCCATGAACTTTAACCCGGATGGAGCCTGAGGAAATCTTCTTTGCATCAAGCATTGTTTTGATGCAATTTATTTTACTTGTTAAGCAGTTGACTCGTATTTTATTGGGCTTTCCACTCTGAGACTCCAACAACTGATGGATTTGTTCCTCAAGTAAAATATGCCGTCTACATATATTAACACTATTCAAACACTCAAAACACAGGTATTTTGTTCTCACAAACGGCACTCTCGAAATGCTTTGTCGTGGCCACGTGCATACAACCACTAACAGGGAAGTCCTACTCACTGCCTCCTCACAACATTACTGTTGTTTACGAAACTGAGAGGAAGAAGAGTGAATGTTCGGCGCTCTAACCGGGTTGGTGGACACCGAGAGTCCACCTAAGGAATTGAAAAACCCTGATTCCAAACAAATGGTGCACATGGGCTCCAGTATCCTAAAGGAACAAATGGCATATGAACCAATCGTTGGTCACCGGCTACCATGGAACTTCATCTCCTTACGTTGCTCCACTGCCTTGTGGATTAGACCTTCAGGTCGAAGGGTCTTGGTGTGGCCCCCTAAGAAAACCACTTGTTTCGATCTGGATACCCGAGCAGTATCCTATCATTCACACAAATCGAATGATTTGTGTGGTGCATATCTATTTGGTGCCTTGTTGTAACTATGTTTATGTTTTTAAACAAATAAATAAATTAATAAACAGGCATAATGAGGTGATTTGTTATTCAAATAAATCAAACTTTTTCTATATACAGAAAGAGTTAATACGGTGAAATGTCTGTTAATAACCAATTTTCACATTGCGATACCTTAATTATCTTCGCTTTAACCGGATAATTCCTTTGTTAGTAAACAAACAATGATATTGTTATGATATAATGAACTGAAACTTACTGTTAGCCTATCGGTTACATAATAATAGATCTTTATAAATGTTCTTATTTGGAAATTCATTTATTAAAATAAACAGAAAAAATCGCTTCGTTCTGTATGCTCGGGATAATTTTATGAGTTAACCAATGAAAATAAATTTCACACTGATTATTGAAACAATAAATAGATTCAATCTATAAGAATTTCAATAGTTGAGGTCATGAGTCAATTGAAGCTAGAACATCATGGAAAACCTGGAAGCACTGTATGGCCATTTCGTCCTATTCTGGGACTCCTCAACAATGCGCATCCACGATCCAGCTTCGCGAGATTCCAAGTTAGCGACCCCATCCCGTAGAAAACCAACACAATAAAAAATACGCTAACCAAATAAATGTAATAAAAAGTTTAAATAAGAACTTCCTTATAAATTTAATCGAATAGTTTCACAATATTTGGGCGCCGAGTTGATGTAAGACATTTAAGAGGAAGAATGTATTTATAAAATCTCAGCGAATGAATTTGAAGTAAATCTAACGTTTCGCCTTGCAATCTAATCCAAGCTTTTTCAAGGAATTTTAATCAAACATCAAAATTATCGAATATAAATAGGTACATGGTTTTCCGGTTCACTGTATACTGAATAGGTCACCTAGTCAACGTTAACAATGTTTAAAGTAGGTATTTGCATTAGTGTGTAAAAGACATGTGGTATGAAACGTAAAGTGTTATGATAACAGGTTGTGTGTATACGTAAGTGGTGTGAGAAGAAATTCCATTCGCTATATATTGTCTGTGGTCGGTGAATGTTAAGAAATTAAACAAGAATGATTAGTTCAGTGAAGAGTTTTCTTTTCGGCGAATTCATTTTCAAAGATTCACAATTGCAAATATATATATATACTTACTTTTTTCAGAATGATAATAATACTGATAATAGACTTCTGTTAGGCATGGTGACAGTGAGGTTAAATAAACAAGGGTATTAAAAATGTTTTTTTAAAACAAGAAATGTTTAATAATCGTTTGATTGTCATTGGCTTAGGTATTCATCAAAGGATAGATAGGGAAATTATCATTCAGAAAGGATGGCTCAACATGGGAAGATAAAATGTTGAAATTGAGATTAAATGTAATCAGGATGATCGTGGAAACAAAAATAAACCAGTTGGGGGTAGAAGATTTGACGCAAAGATGGAAGATGAAGAAGATGGCTGTAAAGGAACAAGAGTATGAAAAAGAGAGAAGAAAATTTTTTAATACATAAAGACCACGGTAAGAGAAGAGGTTGTACCAGTCTCTTTAGCACATACAATTCTGGTTTTTCCAGATGTATGGTTAATGCTTCGGCAACGCATAGAAGATACAGTCTAATTGTCATTGGAAGGCTTCTAATTACCTTGTAGATGACTTTGAATGCAGAGTCTGTCTTGACTGAGTGACATGTGTTTACAAGGTGTTCGATTACTGAACTTCTTATTGAGCCGTTGCCTCCTTTTTTAGCCACTCCGGACAATGTTCTTGATTTGTTTTTGATAAAGTACACATCGAACGACCTATATACCCAGCTCCACATGAGCAGGTAAATAAGTATATATATTTGCGATTGTACAGCTTTGAAAATGAATTCGCCGAAAAGAGAACTCTTCGCTGAACTAATCTTTCTTATTTAATGTCTTAATGAGTGTATTCCGTTTACTAATATTAAGAAAAACATAATGTTTATAAATGATATGAATCAAAACTGTCACAGCATGCATAAAATGAAGATAAATAAACAAGATAAAGGAATGAATTCAAAGAGGAAGAATGTATTTTTAACCAAATGTTTGTGTTATTTTAATGTTCCACTTAATTTTTTAACGTATTCAGATAAGATAATTGATTAGAGCCGTTGAATGCAATTGCTGTTATTCAGATAATAAGAAATAGATAAGATGGATTAAGGAGTTCAGGCTTACTTATTAATTATGGATAGTGGCTAACAGTGGAATCCAGGATGCGCGTTTCGTCCTATTTGGGACTCGTCAGCTGGATGTACCTGCATCTGAGTTGATGTTCACTCTGGGACTCGAACCCACTACCATTCGCTTCAAACGCCATCGCGTTATCCAACCAGCTACTGAGTCCTGATAGCCACCTGCTTGTGCAATGGGGTGAATTTGAAATCACTTTGTATTGTTTGGCTTGTATCTTCCCATTGAGATTTAGGACTGCAATTGATCAGTCTGCTATTGGCATATGTGCATACTGTTATATCCCGATGAGCATAATGGATGGTAACTTTGGGATCCATTTCTGGATCAACACAATGTGTATATTTTTATCGTATAATTGTTAAGTAACTAAACTGTTCATAATCGTGTTCCTCTTATTATGAGCTTTATTTTGACCTATGAACTGCTATTATACGCTTTACCATTCTTGAGTTATACCCAGTCTACCAATAACTATCTCCCACATTCACATCCACATTTGGCTAAATCTTGTACAAATGTTGTTTCCTATTTTATGGTTTGATATGGTCTCTTTGGTTGGTATATAAACGCAATATGTTTGAAATAAGTGATTCATATCGCAGAGGCTGAGATTGATGTACTGGACTCAACAGTCGGGCAGGGCTAGGCAGGAAGCAGTACCAATAATGACTCTAGACTGCTCGTACGGGTTTAATACGTCATTGGTCCGGTCGATAAATCACTGTTCTTTAATTGTCAGTATCATTACGTTATACATTAATAGAACACAAGGCATAAATATTAACAAATTAATCCCTGAAAATTAACATGTTACTTTTTCAATGGTTTTTGTTTATTTGAATTTTAACGTATTTTAGTTGTATTGATTAAGTTAGGGTGATTTTTTGTTCATATGACGGTTTTTCAATCTAACAAATGTAGTTTTTTGTTCTATTACAAATAACCACTTGATATACCAGTCGGGCTACTTAAATATCTGGGCTACCTGTTCTAGATATTTTGACAGGTTATCTGTTTGTTCTATTTGTTTCAACAGATCATTATGTCAACTAATTAAATAATCTATTCAGATGAGTTTATGAAATGTTCACAACCTTTTACTGTACGAGTTGGGAAAGAACACAATCAGAGACATTGTGGTTGCTAGCAATATATATGTAGAAAAGAATGGACATTATTCAGATTTTGATTCCTGAACTGTTAACATCTAATTGGCAATTGCTCAATAGGTTATCGTTAGGATCGATCAAGAAATAAGAAACGGAAACTTGTTGGAATACTTTCCGCCGAAAATTCTTTAATGTACCAAACGTGTAATATTGAATAAAACCAATAATAATAATAATAATAAATAAATAAATAATAATCAGTATATAATTGAATGATCTCTAATGTAAATTAATTTTCATTAGTCACTACCAAATTATTCTTTCGTATATGATTTGTGTTTTGGAGTAGCCTAGGTTAGCAGATAGAAAAGCTTTTGTATCCTAGTACTTATTTACTCCTGTCAACCCTCATAGAGGAGTATAGACCACCTACCGGCATTCTCCATCTAACTCTGTCCTGGGTAATCCTTTCCAGTTCTTTCCAACTGTTATTAATCCTTTTCATATCCACTTCGATTTCCTGACACAATGTGTTCTTCAACCTTCCTCTATTCTGTTTCCCTTCATGATTCCTAGTTAGGGTTTGTCTCGTGATACAGTTTGATGTCCGTAATGTATATCCTATCCACTTCCAACATATTTTCCTGATTTCTTCTTCCTAGTATTTAAATGTAATTCAGAGTTATTGTTGTTGAATCCACATTAGTTTTCTATCATGTTTGTCATTAAAAGAATGAACAGATGATTAAATTATAATTCATGTATACAACATATATGGGATAAAAAGATTCTATTGATGCTAAAATTTATTGGTTAGTTATATGATATACCCTTGTGGGCCAGAGTAATTTTACATTGATTTTCAGGAGAATCAAACACCGTCCACACTTTCACGTGACAACCCGAACATTACAGCTCAATCCCGTTAAACAGGAGAGCCAGACACTGCCAGGCTTAAAATTTGTAGCCAAAATGGTACGGATCAATCCCGTTTCCAGGAGAACCAGACACCATCAAGACTTCAATTTTATCATCCGAGAAGTACAGCTCAATCCCGTGGCGCAACCACACAGGCGCCAAACACCCTGATGGACCAAAATTCATTGGACTGTTGGATGTTTTGAACCGAAAATTCTTTACGATCAATAATAATATTATTTTAAAGACAATATTATTTATAGAAAAGAAGTTCATATTCATTATCAAAGTAAACATTACGAATATGAAGAGTGTAAATACAAATATCTGGAAGGAAAATATTGTAAACCTAAATTTTAGAGATTGAAAATGTCACATGCCTCGATATTGCTTTAATTCACAAGCATTATAAGCAAAGATGATTGGTGGTTATCAGTGGAATCAAGTACGACGCGCGTCTCGTCTTATTTTGTATTTGTCAGCTGAATGTTCTACGTGTCACAGTTGATGTTCACTCTGGGACTCGAACCCAGGAGATCCAAGAGAACAGTACCAAGTGAATTTAAACTTCACCCCATTGCACAAACAAGTAGCTATCAGGACTCAGTAGCTAAGTGGATAACGTGATGGCGTTTGAAGCAAACGGTACTGTGTTCGAGTCTCAAAGTGAACATCATTTCTGGGATGCAGGTAGATTCATCTGACGAGTCTCAAACAGGACGAAACGTACGTCCTGAATTCCACTACTAGCCACTATCCATCTTCGCTTAGAAATAAACACAGTTTATCAAAACCTTGATTACTTTGGACAATATTTTAATGTGTATATATGTAATGAACGAGAACGTAGGTGTGGGTAAACCAACTTATAATTCATAATTTATAGACTTTTGTACATGAAATGCTTCATTTACAAATCTTCCATCAATTGTCCTTCACATTCTGTGTGATCCTTCCACTTAACAATCCTTTTTAATTTCCCTTTTTGTTTTCTTTAACTCGATCTTCTTAAACTTCTACATTTAGGCATTACACTCTTGGTTGATGTTACATACTACTTATGTGGAAAGACATAAGTAGAATACACCACATATTTAGTAATTTTCTCAAAGGTTAGAATATAGGAATGAAACTTTCCGATCGGCTCCTATTGAATTACATCAGCGGTGGTTCAGGTTAATAAGTCATAAGAAAGTATACGTCCTATACAGCTCATATAACTACACATTACTAGTTAATTATATTATTATTTACAGTTAACAAAGTGGCAATACGTGTATAAACTTTACGGAGGGACTATAATTTATGAACGAGCCAATCAGATTTAAGATAAAAGGTCATAGATTTTGGCGTGAAATTCATTCATCCGTTTGTTTAAATAGCGTTTTCGGCATTTTAACTAATATCAGTTGGTGATAAAAACCATAAATCTAATTCTTAACCCTAACTATCAAGTGTAAATCATAATCTTTATTCACAACTGGTTGATCACTGGGTGGTGATCAATATCATGCTTGTCTAGTCCTTATTAGTGCAGATCGAATGCTATCGATCATGTTGCAATGTGGCCACCAGTCTAGGTGACTCGACACTGCGGGCACTATATATTGAGATTTAGATGGTGGTTGGAGGTAGTCTGCACAAATAAGGACTAGACAAGCATGACAATGATCACCACCTAGTGATCAATCAATTGTGATTATATCTCAGTCCTATTATTATTATTATTATTATTATCAGCTTTATTCAATATTATATTTCTGGTACAATATAGAATTCTCAGCGTAAAGTATTTCAACAAGTTTTCGTTTCTTTCTTCTTGGTCGGTCCTGGCGACAAATATCGAGTGATCGCCAGCTAGATGTTAGTAGTTCAGTAAATGAACATCTGAATAATGTGCCTTCTTTTCGTTGTATATTGCCAGCAACCACATTATCTCTTATTGAGTTTTTTGTAACTTTGACAACAAAAAGTTGTACACTTTTCAGAAACGCAGCAGAATAGGTTATGCGATTAATAAACATAATGATATATTAAAACAAACAAAAATAGATAACTTGTTAAAATATCTAGATGGCAGGAACAGGTAGCCCAGATGCTCAAGCAGGCCGCCCTTTAGTCACGGCTCGGATAGCTACGTGGTAACGTCTGTGACTGTGGAGCTCGGTGACACAAGATCGAATCCGCCAGGGAGCACCAGTTCCCTCAAGATTACAGGTACACCTTGCTGACGAGTGCCAAGTAGCACGAAACCGGGTCCAGGGTTTCCTGTTGACTACCTCCAACCACCATCTAAATATCATCTTTATTCTTCACACTGCTTTATAACCTTCATTTAACCTATTAAGTAGGTAGACATTCTCAAGGTCACTTTAGAATCATTCAAAGATCATTCATTCATTATCATCTTATCAATTTTACATTAACAATAAACTTCCAATATAATTTTATTAAGAACAAAGTTCCATAAGATTTGGATCTTTTGGTGTTCATACGTGTCCATATCTATATTTAGATATATGAAATAGTTTAGATTATCAGTTAAATTTTAACTGTCACTAGGTAAATAGTTTGAATTCACTTCATCAGGATTAAGGCATTATGATGATATATGGATTTACAATCGTTTTTTTTTCTTTTTTTTGAGACGATCAAGTTCTAAATAAACAAAAAATTAAAAAAATAAGTTTCTAATTATTCATTAGTAACTAGATTGTTTACGTATGTTTCATGGTGTAAACATGATAAATGACTAGTAATGTTTATTTTAAACAATCAAGTAATGATTATTGTTATGTAATCAATTTTGAATCTTGTAAGGGAAAAAAACGAAAGGAAATAGAAATGATAAACTATTTATTGGATAAAAAAGATCCAGATCAAAAAAAAAACTCGATCTATCTGTCGTTGATGGTTTATATTAGTTTAGTTGTAATAATATATTAATGATAATATATAAGTATACATTAGAAAATGTAATTGATGGAGAAACTTTGGAAGATGTGGAAGCATTTATGTACCTGGGAAGCATCATCAATGAACAAGGATGATCTGATGCAGATGTAAAGGCTGAGATTAACAAAGTGACGGAAGCATTCCTATAATGGAAGAACATATAGAACTTAAAACTGTCAATCAATATCAAAGTCAGAATCTTCAATACGAATGTAAAGACAGACCTATTTTATGAAGCGGAAACATGGAGAGTTACTTCAACCATCATCAAGAAGGTATAAGTATTTACAAACGATTGTCTATGCAATATTGTCTACTCAATATCCGTTAGCCGGGTACCATTAGCAATAGCCTATTGTGGGAGAGAACAAACCAACTTTCAAGTGAAGAGAAAATTAGGAAAAGACCTTGGAAGTGGATAAGAGATGCATTATGGAAATCATCAAACTGTATCACGAGGCAAACTCTAACTTGAAATCCTGAAGGGAAAAGGAAAAGAGGAACGCCGAAGAACGCACTAGGTCGGGAATTGAAAGCAGATATGAAAAGAATAAATAGCAACTGGAAAGAACTGGAAAGGATTTCCCAAGAATGAGTTGGGCTGAGAGTGTTAGTAGGCGGTCTATGCTCCTCCGTGAGGATTAACAAGTGTAAGCAAGTGACTAAGTAATAGTAATTATTCACTGGTGATCAATTTTCATAGGTAAATTGTTCGATTTGTAATGACACAAATCGTAATCATTGGAGTTCGACAATGTTGAATGTGAAACTATCACTGATCAATGACGTTGAAAGATGGTTACCTGGTCGATATTAATCATCTACATTACTGGATCCCATTTTCTTAGAAAAATATAAATCATTGTTTTCTGCACAAACACACACAAACATACATTGAGATACCTTTACGTCATAAACTTAGTTTCTTTTGTATCACGTTTGATAAATATGAATGAACTAATCTTGTAAAATATCAAATAAATAATAAATCCGTATCAGAAGGGTTTTTGTGGATATTGTAATAATTTAAATGATTGAGATCATGAGTCAATTGAAGCTAGACCAGGTCTGCTGTGAGATAGTAACTGACTGAAGACAATGGTGGATGTGTCGTCCAATTTCGTGGATTACTTGAAGTTAGACATTAACACCGTTGGATGGCAGCCGGCTCAGTGTTCTAGTGGTTAGTTGCTCGCGCGCGAAACTGATAGGTTCTGGGTTCGAAATTCGTGAGACGGGATCGTGGGTGCGCACTGCTAAGGAATCCCACAATAGGGCAAAACGGCCATCCAGTGCTTCTAGGCTTTCCATGGTGGTCTAGCTTCAATCGATTCATGATCTCAACCACTGAAAATAATAAATTATTTAGAATAATCTAAGTTTAAAAAGCTTGTGACTTAATGCTATATCCAGGCAATCCGCACAGGATGCACATAGGCCAACATGAGACTGATCAATTGCAGTCCTAAACAACAATGGGAAGATACAAGTAAAACAACACCAAGTGAATTTAAAATGTGGGCTTACGGAAAATAAATCAACTTAGTTCGCCATTAATACAATCCAAATAACATGCGATTAAATTTTATTTCTGTGACACTAGTGTTCAGTTGATCAGAAATGTTATAAATAAACTATTATTTTAACACATAAACATTGATACAAGGGTTCACCGAATACATATGCACCACACAATAACAATCAGGTCAGTAGCAGTATTCATTGATTTATATGAGGGCTAGGATACTGCTCGGGTGCCCAAACCAAAGCGGGTGGTTTTCGTAAGGGGCCACGTTCAGAGCCTTTGACCTGAAGGTCTAATCCACAACGCAGTGGAGAAACTTTAGGAGATGCAGTTCTATGGTAACCAGTGACCAATAGTTGGTTAATACGCCATTTTATCCTTCAAGATACTGGAGCCGATGTGCACCAGTGGTTTGAGATCAGAGTTTTACAACTCCTCCAGGTCGACCCTCCGTGTCCACCAGCCAGGTTAAAGCGCCAAACATTCGCTTTTCGCCCTCTCAATTTCAAAAACTACACCCCCACCGAGAGAAGACAGTGAGTAGTAAAGGAAATTCATCTAATTATTAACTATCAACTGAAACTAACAATTTGTATTTTTATCTTTCATTTAGTAAATGTAGTATTGGTATACTTGAGATTTATTCAGTTATTCTCAATTTATAATATTTTATCCCATTTTAATTAATCTTTCCTCACACTATAGATCAATCATAAACAATCAATTCTATAGAGGTAAATATTAATGGGTGCTCATATCTCAAAAACGTATGATATAATAGGTAACCATCAAAGTTGATCATTTTGATTTTGAGGATACAGAAGTACATTACTTTCAATATGACCATTTGATTGTGATATAGATCAATGTTTCATTGTTTTTAACTGGAATTTGCAAGAGGATAGATGACTATTGTTTATGAAAGCGAATTTCTATGCTCAATGACTTTATCCACTATATTGACGTATGAGAATTTAGAGTGTTCTGTAATCATTCTAGTGTTTAGCAATTCTCAAAATACTGTACATGAATGACAGGATCTACAAAACAGATGAGGTTGTGATATTCCATGGTTAAGGTTCATAATTGAGTTTTACATTTGTATCACCGAATCACTGATACCATGTAAGAGTTGAATATGAATGGTTGTTGAAGTATACATGTCACTTATTCGAATTAAAGTTCTTTTTTAAGCCTGTCACTATTTTGATGTAAATAATTATTTAAAGATCAACTTATTTAACAAGCTGAGTTTTAATTATTAAGATCGTTTAGATAGATACTGAGAGATTTACGGGTAATATAGTCAGTATGTAAATAGTGTATTTGATATAGTTACAATTGATTGATCACTGGGTGGTGATCAATCTCATGCTTGTCTAGTCCTTATTAGTGCAGATCGAATGCTATCGATCATGTTGCAATGTGGCCACCAGTCTAGGTGACTCGACACTGCGGGCACTATGTATTGAGATTAGATGGTGGTTGGAGGTGGTCGACAGGAAACCCTGGACCCGGGTTTCGTGCTCTTGGTACTCGTCAGCAAGGTGTACCTGTAATCTTGAGGAAAGTGGTGCTCCCGTGTCACTCAGCTTCACAGTCAAAGACGTTACCACTGAGCTATCTGGGCCGCGACCGACCTCCTGTAGGACTGAAATGGATTATAAATATAAATATGAAGTGACCAAAAGTAATATTGTAGTGAACGAGAACACAAGTGGAGATAATTGAATGTATTCTAGTAACCATTTTGTGGAAAACTTCTTTGAATAGCTTTTCTTAGTGATATATTTAAAGCATTAATTTTCCCTTTAAATAAACTTCCTCTTTTTTAATCATATTTCTAGTTGAAATTGTAGTGAGCATGAACACAATTAGGGACAATCGAATATAATTTAAACACAAAATTACAGAATATCAGTAAAATTTGAGAACCATATAGTAAATACTTAATTTGCAAAATACCCATCAATTGTCTCAGACTTCACTGTTCCTTTATTTCCACAGGCATTTTTCACTGTTCTCATTCTCTTATCTTCAATGTTCTTACCCTTCTGTTATTAGATATTTCGTTCTCGATACAGACTACTTATGTCTGTCGAAATCAGTAGCATACACCATAATATTACTGAGTAAAATATATATAATCAGAAAATTACATAAAAACAATAATATTCTATAAATATGATAATATTCATATTCTTTGGCAAATAAAAATCATGAGTCAATTGAAGGTAGACCACCATGGAAAACCTGGAAGCACTGAACGGCCGTTTCGTCCTAGTATGGGACTCCTCGGTAGTGCGCATCCACGATCCCGCACCCCGCGAGATTCAAACCCAGGACCCATCAGTCTCGCGCCAGGCGCTTAACCAACTGACCACTGAGCCGGCCGGCATCTAACGGTGTTAATGTCTAACCTCAACCAATCCACGAAGTTGCGCCACCGTATACCATTGTCTTCAGTGAGTTTATATTTCACAACAGAACTTGTTGAACTCCACTGGTAACGGCTTCTCACTAGAACTCCAGGAGTATCTCTTGAAATCAGTCACTAGTGAGCAGATGATGCGCACTTCTGAAGAGTCCCATACTAGGACGAAACGGCCGTCCAGTGCTGCCAGGTTTTCCATGGTGATCTAGCTTCAAATGACTCATGATTTCAACCGTGAAATTCTGTAATTTTTTTGTTCCTACTTGTGTTCTCGTTCACTATACTACTAGTAATTCTAAATATTTAACTTTTGTATACTGCTGATTAGTATTTAGTCAATTTTAAAGATGTTTAATTAAATTCCATTTAAAAAATTTAACATATTTATGAGAGAATTGATTGTTTATTTAAACTAACACCTTCATTATTTAAAGATTCTAAAAAGTGAAATCAGCAAATGATTACAACATAAAGTTTCTTAAAAATAAATGATGTTTAATGTTCTAGCCGGAATACTAACACAAATATATATTTCAATAGTTGAGATCATAAGTCCGTTGAAGCTAGACCACCATAGAAAACCTGTTGTAGGACTCCTCAGTAGTGCGCATCCATGATCCCACCTCGTGAGATCCGAGCTCACGATCTATCAGTTACGTGCACGAGCGCTTAACCCCTAGACCACTGAGCCGGCATCCAACGGTGTGAACAAATATATATATATATATATATACATATATATATATATATATATATATATATATATATATATATATATATATATCGCCACATGTTTATGTACACAACATTGCTGAAAATCTGTAGTTGATTCTGTCACCTATTATATCATATATATAATTGGTGTAAATAGGTTTACCCAATCATTGTTAATATTATAGATACCTATATATACATATGAATTACAATAAAGTGGAAGCATTAAAAAGAAAAACCTATCTATCAATTTACAGTAGACATTACAATTGTATTCATTGTAAATACCCAACATTGTATTTGGAACATTATACACATAGTTATATTATTCTATTATTACCATTATTATTATTATCATCATTAATTGTTTGTGAGATATAAAAGTAGAGCTTGTAAATGTTTGAATTAAAAAGGAATTTAATTAGTAGTATATTACAAGCATCAATATTATTATATTGTACAATCTTATCTACATTTGTTTATCAGACAATTGGTGGTTGTAAGTATTATGCTTAGTGATTGTTTTATATTATAAAATGTTGTATTATATGTTTATATTAGTATTATTAGTATTATTATTATTATTATTAGCCATATTCAATATTATATTCTTGGTACAATATAGAATTCTCAGCACAAGGTATGTCAGTAAGTATCTCCCTTATTGGTCGATCCTGACAATAAATATTAAGTGGTCATCAGTTAGAAGTTAGCGTTTCAGGAATCGACATCTAAATAATGTACATTCTTTTCGATATATATTATCAGCAACCATAATATCTCTGAATGCTAGACCAAAAACTTAAACAATAGACCACACTGTCGCTATTACCGATTGAATGGCATATTATTATTGTTAACATTAATGAGTTTAACTGTCATGTAAGCGGATTAGATCAATGTTGGCCTAGTCGTGCTGTGCATAATTAATTCACGCGATCATTGATCGGAATAATTATACATGTGATGTGAATGTGTATATGAATGGTGCGAATGGTCCGCCAGGGTGCTTCATACTTGTGTAGTTGCGCTACAGGATCGAACTGTACTATTCAAATTGTGGCGTTAAAGTCTATATGGTGTCTAGTTCACCTGGAAACAGGATTGAGCAGTACCATTTGGGCTACAAATTTTAAGCCTGAGCGGTGTCTGACTCTCCTGTTAAACGGGATTGAGCTGTAATGTTCGGGTTGTCACGTAAAAGTGTGGACAGTGTTTGAATCTCCTGAAAATCAATGTAAAATTACCCTGGCCCACAAGGGTATATTATATAACTAACTATAACAATATCTCTGGGCATTTTTGTTACTTGTACAGTGAAAAGTTGTAAACTTCTCATTAGGTCATCTGAATAGAGAACCTGATTAACAAACATAGTGCTGTGTTAAAACAAACAAAAAACAGGAACAGGTAGCTCAGATACTCAAGTTGGCAGCCAATAATATGATCGAGGCAATCCGCACAGAATGCGCATATGTCAACATGAGACTGATCAATTGCAGTCCTAAATAACAATGGGAAGATACAAGTAAAACAACACCAAGTGAATCGTAAACTTATATTGATAATTGTTTATTTTACTGAATGAAATATATAATATTAAAGGAAGTGATTATAAGTATTATTCTTAAATCACTGATACTGTGGTGCGTGCTATTTATATTGACATAAGTAGTATATAATGCGAGTCAGGAATGTAATGTCTGGCAGAAGAAGATTGGGAAAATCAAGAAAGGAAGAACGGGAATAAAAAGCAATTAGTATAGAAATGCAAGAACAATAAAGTCCGAAACAACTATTGAACATTTTGCAAATTTGGTATTATAGTATGGGTTTTCTATTTTACCAAGTAACTCTGTAATGTTCTACTAAACATGATTCGGCTGTCCTCACCTGTGTTCTCCTTCACTACAGTAGTTCAACTGAATATTAGAAACTAAGAAACAGTAAAGTTGAAATAGATGAACAACTTATTAAGGTTCAGTCATGTCATAAGATAGAGAATTTCACGGGTTATTGATAAAATGGAAAAGTCAATTATTAGCCTGAGAACATTTTTGGAATTTCCTCATAAATGCACTATTCTGAAAGACAAACCAAACGATGATATATCAGTCTAAAGATTGTGATTAGATTACCTCTAGTCTTTCTAAATAACAAAAGTATATCAAATAATCTCACGATTATTTCTGTAATCGATTAACATCAGCTGAACAATCATGTAAAAATACAAACACCGAAGAAGTCTATTTTGAGAATCAAACCTCCACGACACCCTAATAGAATAATGATATACTAATGAGCTTCACACTATAGTTTTACATAAATATAAGAGACTCAGACTTGTGAAATCAACTATGTTGAAACCAAAACTGAAAATCATCTTTTAATTCAGTATAGTAATTTAATAGTTGAATTCATGAGTCAATTGAAGCTAGATTAGTTGATGTTATACATTAACAACGTTGGATGTCAGCCGGCTTAGTGGTCATGAAGTTAAGCGTTCGCGCACGAGACCGATAGGTCTTGGGTTCGAATCTCGCGAGGAGGGATCGTGGGTACGCACCGGTGAGGAGTCCCATACTGGGTTGAAACAGCTCATGATCTCAACTATTAAATTACTATAATATCCACAAAACCTCTCTCTGAATATATTTGGGGGATAATTTTCTTATGTCACATAGTTATGGTACTTTTAAATTGTGAATAATAATTATACATAGTTATGTATATATATCTCAAAGTATACAATGTAGTAATGATTTACATTTTGTTTATACATAAATGTTACAGATATATATGCAAATAACAATTTAATGGATAGATTAACATTTACAAAACCATGTCCAGAAGATGATTATCGATTTCATAATGGTAAGTTGTGAATATTCCCTAACTAACCAACTAACTTCACACACTGAACATATCATGTTTGTACATGTTTATTAGACTAGAAGCTAAATGTCTCGGTGGGATCATAGACGAACATTGTTAAAGAGTCCCATATTAGAAACAAATAGCTTTTCAGTCCATTCCGATTCTCAATGGTTGTTTAAGATAATCACATGGTGTAATCCCTGATAATTTAATAATCTCCACAACCCTCCGTTAGGCAAAAAACGATCAAGTTTGTGCTGATGATGTCATTTAGAAGAACGATGAAAGCTTCATGATCAAATCATCCAGTTCGGAGAATAAAACTTCATCAAAATTAAGTTTACTAAATTAAGTGGCCAAGTTTACAGTAACTACATCTTTTAAAATCACAGTAACCTGTTCATGTTCAAATGACTGGTTTGTAATTTTAAGTCGATTTAGTTCATAGGTCATTTAAACTTATGAGATTGTTAATCAAAATAAACAGTTAATGTAGGATGAGTGAGATATAATGTAATTACAAATCAGATTCAATACTTCGTCAAAGACTGTGTAATAAATGGTGTTGGTAAAATGAAAATGATAGGTTAAGGTGAGTAATAACCAAATTCTTCATATGTTTATAAAAAAAAATATTAGAATGGGAACATTTTGAAGATTGTAGCATTTTCATAGTTGAAACTATGAGTTAATCTATGCTAGACTACTATTGAAAACTTAGAAGAATTGAACGGTCGTTTCATTCTAGTTTGGGACTCTTCAATAGTACGCATCCACGATCCCGGACGTGAGATATAAATGATGATAATAATAAACGAATATATGTGGGTAATACTAATGGTAATATTTGAGCAAAATAAATTTTAATAATGAAATTCTAAGGGGTGAATATTTTTCTGTAGATTAATCAAGATAATACTACTTAATAAGATTATCATTAAACTGCCATTGTATCCATATACATAGTTCATATTGAGTCATGTAAAATACCACTTAAGGGGGAAATATTGTTCTTCAGTGAGTTTCACATCAAAGTTCCACAAAATATTGATTTTAAAGTCAGTATCAACTAAATAATGGTATTTATTTTATTTTATTTATTTGAACACATAAATATTGGTTCAAGAGGGCACCAATTATATATGCGCCACACAAATCTCATTCGACATGTGTGAGGGCTGTGATACTGCCCGGGTGCCCAAACCGAAGCAGGTGGTTTTCTTAGAGGGCCACTCACTGAGCCTTCGACCCGAAGGTCTGATCCACAAGGCAGTGGAGCATCGTGAGGAGACACAGTCCTGTGGAAGCCGGTGACCAACGATTGGTTCATACGCCATTTGTTCCCACAGGATACTGGAGCCCATGTGCACCATTGGTTTGGAATCCGGTTAGAGCGCCGGACATTCGCTTTCCGTCCTCTCATTTTCGTAAACAACACCCGTGGTTCGAGAAGGTAGTGAGTAGGACTTCCCTGGCAGAGGCTATATACGCGAGGCCATGTGAGAGCATTTCGAGAGGGAGAGTGGACTCTACCCACTCTCGTCCATACCAGGGCATTTGGGGGCGAATAATGGTAAGTTAATTTCACAATATCGTAATCAGTTAACAATACAACATTCATAAAACTAAAATGAAAACTTGGTAAGATTTCATAACCGATAAATTATCATAACTAGTTAAATGAAGGTAGAATTAGCAATTGAAATGGGATATAAATGTAAATATTTTGAATCATCTGTAAGATTAATAGTTGTGAATCTTCATCGACTGAGATAGTTTGGCCATTTGTTACGTATGCCTGAACACCGATTACCATGATGGACAAAGTTGACTGGTGTTGGAGATGGTTGGAAGAATGTTAAGGGTGGCTAAACTAAAACGTGGCATCAGTCCTTGAAGTCATTAACTTTTGGTCTGAGCCATGTTGGTAGGCGCAGAGTACCTGATTAGGGTCAAATGACCATCGTAATCAGATTATTAAACATATTACGTATAATTAAAATTAGAAATTGAAATTTTACGAAATCATATGGTTTGGAGAATTCAAAAAAACTCTGACAAATGTAATAGTCGACGGCTAAGTTTAATGAATAGATGTGCACACTTTTCCCGTATATAGACCACCATGGAAAGCCTAGAGGCACTGGATGGCCGTTCCGTCCCCTTGTGGGACTCCTCAGAAGTGCGCATCTACGACCCTGCCTCGCTGGATTCGAACCCGGGACCTATCAGTCTCGTTAAGTTTACTGATGTATATTCCTATAGCCTATGTAAGATAACGAAAAATGTTTGGAAATAAAACTGATCACGTTAATTTACTTGCTTCCTACTTAATCGACAACATCACTTCATATGAATTAATTCCGTAGATCATTTGAGCATTTTTTTGTTACTCAACTATCATTTTAAATTTGCACAGATGTTTAGTTGAAGTTAGGCATTAACACCATTGAATGCAGGCCCAGTGGTCTAGAGGTTAAGCATCCGCACGCAGGACTGATATACCCTGAGTTCGAACTTCGTGGGGTGGGGTTGTGGATGCGTACTGCTTAGGAGTCCCATAATAGGACAAGTTGACCGTCTAGTGCTTCCAGGTTTTCTACAGTAGTTCAGATTGTAAGTGACATCAATGTAGTACTATTAAGAGAATCTCAACTTATCTAGCTATGCTAATAAACTTTAGTTCTTTCTTGTAACTGTGACTGTGATTAAAGTTTTTTAAAATTTGTATTATTGAATGGTCGTCATTACTTTTGATTCGGTAGTTTTTCTATATTTCAAAGTCTTGTTTAGTTATTATGTATATAGAATGAATCCATTTCCTTTTATTTTTGTTATAGGACTGACTTCTTTAATGATACCATTTTTGAGGGTTATTATTGAAACGTTATAGGTGTCAGTTATGATCTTATTTTACTTACAGTAGATTCCATTCGTTTAACAATGATCTGTATCGTTCGTAAATAGGTGATTCCTGCAGGCCAAATCAAACGAAATTGAATACCTAACAAATACATTTTCAACTGATGGACCATGATAAGGTACAATGAATAAAGGGTTGCGCAAGATTATCAATCGATTGAAGTTAGACATTAACACCGTTAGATATTGGCTCACTGATCTACAGGTTAGACGTTTGCGTGTAAAAATGGAGGTCCTGGATCCGAGTGCGGAACCGTGAGTGCGTACTGCTGACTAGTCCCAAACTAGGATGAAACGGTCGTCCAGTGCTTTCAGGTTTTCAATAGTGCTCTAGCTTAGGTCGGCTCCCGAATTCAATTTTCTGAATTATTTACTACAAAATGACCTATCAATGTCTAGAATTCTAGATATCTGTAGCCTTTATTACTTAGTTTATGAGTGTGAATTAGGTTTTTCTTTTGATAAAATATCTTTGACAGTTATCATCAAAATATTTTTGTCGCTCACCTATGCTTTCGATTTTTATTATTAATCCCAAGCTAGATGTAACTCCGCCTGTAACTATTCTAGGGCTACTGCCGGTCCCAAGCCCGAGTAAAGGAGGAGGGTTGGGTATGGAGTCGGAAACCCGATCCCGTAGAAAAAAATCTTGTTAAAAAGCGCTAACCAGACTAAATAAATTAAATTATTTGAACTCTGCCCTGGGAGTTGAAGGAAGAATTATGACGCGTCATGAAGAAAGTCAAGATTCTTCGGAAGTCGCGAGGCCGATGCCCCTTCTAACAATCAGAGTAACAATTTTTATAGGCACATGGAACGTCTGAAGAATGTGGGAGCCTGGACGGTCCAGTCAAGTAGCAACGGAAATGAGGAGATGCAACTTGGCAATACTCGGAAACAGCAAAACCCATTGAACCTAATCTGCACAGCAAACGCTAGATACGGGAGAGATGCCAATGTACTCTAGTCACGAGGGGAAGATCGCTCCACACACTCAGGAAATTGCTTTGGTGCTGTCCAAATAAGCATGTAATGCACTTATAGGATGGGAATATCATGAATTCAGGATCATCAAAGCATCATTTAAAACAAAGAAAGTGGGAAACACAATGTATGTTATCCAGTTTTGTGCACTCACTAATGATAGCAACGACGACAATAACGATCACTTTTATGAGAGGCTGCAATCGACCGAAGCAAGGTGCCCAGTAAAGGGTCTGATAATCCTGGTGAGAGAACTAAACACCAAAATCGGGATGGACAACATTGAGTATGAAGACATTATAGCTTCAGATCACCACCTGGTTGTGTTCAAGATGAAACTTCAGCTAAAGAAGCGTTGGACACCTGAAGAAACAGCATTACAAATGTTTAATACTGTCTTCCTTCGATATACTGACAAACTCAACGAATTCGAGAACAGAGAAACTCAAGGCACAAGCTGAATACACCGAAGCAAGCAAACAAATGAAGAGCATTAGAGCCGGCAAGCAGAAATACGTGAAAGAGCTAGCAACGACAGTGGAAAAAACTGCAAAAGAAGGAAACATGAAACAACCATATGACACGACGAAGAAACTGGCAGGGAAATATTGTAAACCAAAGAGACTGGTCAAGGACAAAGAAGGCGAGCCAATCACTGAAATTCAGGGACAAATGAACGGATGGGTGGAATACTTTGAGGAACTGATGAAGGAAAACGGAAAAGAGGAAGGCCGAAGAATACATGACATCGGGAATTGAAAGCACATATGAAAAGGATGAATAACAACTGGGAAAAACTGAAAAGGATAGCGCAGGACAGAGTCGGATGAAGGATGCCGGTGTGTGGCCTATGCTCCTGTGTGAGAGGTAACAGGAGTAAATAAGTATGTAAGCTAGCCAGATATGATTCCATGAAGAAAAGATATAATTTCAATAGAAATCCAGATCACTAAATTTCTAACTTCTTATATGTTGCTATTTTGAAAAAATCTTACATATAAGAAATAATCTTGATTGATAGGTGAATAGGCAATTATTAAATATGGCATAGATGTTTTGCCTATTCAAAGAACTCCTTATTAAATGGACACTCACTCTTTCAACTAAATAAAAAGATAAAGACTTAAAACTAATTTAAATACTGCATTTGAACTCATTGGTTGACATTCAGTCGTGTTATGTCATTACTTATTATATTGAGCGATTATCATCTGTAACTATCGGTTATACTATTCTCATATTCGGCAAGACTAAATAACATTAGTCTTGACTTCTGGAATTCAGTAACTAGTGAACACAAAATGATCTCTTACAATTTGTTGATTATAAGTGAACGATATACATGTTCAAATTCACTTGGTGTTGTTTTGCTTGAATTTTCCCATTGTTATTTAGGACTGCAATTGATCAGTCTTTTATTGACATATGTGCATACTTTTTGTATTGCCTCGATATAGCCTTAATTCACAAGCATTATATGCGAAGGTGAATAGTGACCAGCAGTGGAATCCAGTTTGACGCGCGTTTCATCCTAGTTGTGGCTCGTCAACTGCATTTACCTGCATCCCACAGTCGAGGTTCACTCAGGGGCTCGAACTTAATACCGTTCGCTTCAAACGTCATCACGTCATCTACTTAGCTACTGAGTCCTGATAGCCACTTGTTTGTGCAACGGGGTGAAGTTTAAATTCACTTGTATTTTCCCATTGTTATTTAGGACTGTAATTGATCAGTCTCTTATTGGCATATGTGCATCAACTCTAGGATGCAGGTAGATCCAGCTGACGGGTCCCAAATAGGACGAAACGCGTGTCCTGGATTCCACCGCCAACTACAATCTGTCTTTGCATACATATGTTCGTTTGTTATGTGATATCTCTATGATTTGTGGCCGGATTTATTAACTTTGATTGTTAGTGGCAAACTTTATTGAGATGTTAGTTTTTAAATAATGGATTTTAATATATTTACATGAAAATTAATGAAGTTAATTAAACATAAACTTATAGCAAATTTGCAATAAAACAAATCAATTTATGAAGGAACAGTAAGATTAATTCATATAAAGCATTGACAAACAAAAAGAAAGAAACCATTCTAATTGATGAAATTTAAAAAATAGATCAATATTAGACTACTATCGAAAACCCCAAGGCATTAAACTGTCTTCTCATCCTAGTATGTGACTCATCAATCGTATTCATCCACGATCCCGCCTACGGAACTAGAACCCAGGCACTTCAGTTCCACATGTGAACATCTAACCTCTAGACTCTTAACCTAGTGTCCAACAGTGTTAATGTATAACATAATTTTTATTTATTTATTTTAACACATAGCTATTGGTACAAAGAGGCACCAAATATATATGCGCCACACAAATCTCATTCGACATGTGTGAGGGCTGTGATACTGCCCGGGTGCCCAAACCGAAGCAGGTGGTTTTCTTAGAGGGCCACTCACTGAGCCTTCGACCCGAAGGTCTGATCCACAAGGCAGTGGAGCATCGTGAGGAGACACAGTCCTGTGGAAGCCGGTGACCAACGATTGGTTCATACGCCATTTGTTCCCACAGGATACTGGAGCCCATGTGCACCATTGGTTTGGAATCCGGTTAGAGCGCCGGACATTCGCTTTCCGTCCTCTCATTTTCGTAAACAACACCCGTGGTTCGAGAAGGTAGTGAGTAGGACTTCTCTGGCAGAGGCTATATACGCGAGGCCATGTGAGAGCATTTCGAGAGGGAGAGTGGACTCTCCCTACACTCGGCCGTACCAGGGCATTTAGGGGCTTGTCTAACATCGATCAATCTACAACATTGAGTGATTATTTCCCATCGTCTTCGGTGGTTAACTGTCTGATATTCAACACATTTGAACTCCACTGGTCACAACTTCTCATGAATACTCCGAGAACTACCTCTCGAAGATAATCATTAGTATGAGTTGTAGATCATAAACTGATCAATATATCTTTTTTTCTTGATACAATTAATCAATAAAGAATAGATTTTTAATTAGTTTACTTTTCTTTTATATATTTTCTTTTCAATAAATAGCTACTGGAAATTTTTTATGTGTCGTACCAACAGCAAAATTATGTTTTAAATTATGTCAAAAATTTGGTTGTACTGAATGGTATTATATGAGTTTTATACCATCAGGAAGTAATGAAATAAAAGATTATCATCGTTGTCGATGTTTCCCGGAATATCGTTTTTGTTTTTATAATGCTGTACCTAGACGATATCGTAATTTTGATTGAATAGAATCTTTTTTTTGTTTTTTTTTCTTTTTTGTTTTTTCCTCTTTCTTTTTTCCCCTCTTTTTATTTATCTTTGAAACTAGAAACTTCAATGGCCAATTCACTATCTCTATTCGATATTTTTGTTGTTGTTGTTGTTTTTGTTGTTTATTCTAGATTGATTTTTCATTGAATTGAACTCGTTTACACTATTGATTTTTTTTTTAATATCAGCATAATATTGTATATTTTCAACTTATTTTTAGTTGCCTTAGTTACTATAAAAGTAATTTATTTATTTAATTATTTATTTATTACTTAAACAAATACTTTTTATGTTTATTTCATTTTAATAAACATTTAAAGTTAAATTTGAATACAAATTCTATATCATTTACAAAAAATTTTAAAAAATGTTCAAGTTATTATCAAAAGGAGTTTTTTGGAGATTGTAGTAACTTAAACAGTTGATTCTGATACTAATCAACACATGCTCACTAGTGACTGGCTTCAAGATATATATCCTGGAGTTCTAGTGAGAAGCAGTGACCAGTGCAGTTCAATCGAGTCAGTTGTGAGATAGTAACTCACTGATGACAATGGTGGATGTGTCTCTCAATTTCGTGGATTAGTTGAAGTTAGACATTAACACCGTTAGATGCCGGCCGGCTCAGTGTCTAGTTGGTTAAGCGCCTAGCTTGACACTGATAGGTCCTGGGTTCGAATATCGCGGGGTGCGGGTTCGTGGATGTGCACTGCTGAGGAGTCTCGCAATAGGACGAAACGGCCGTTCAGTGCTTCCAGGTTTTCCATGGTGGTCTAGCTTCAATTGACTCATGACCCCAAGTGTTTAAAAAGTTCAAATTATTGTTATGTAACATGTATTATTGACGTTTATTTGGAAGTGGTAATGATCTGAAACAATAACACAACAGTCAAAATTAGTAAATGCATCTGGAGTAAGAATGTGATGTATTAGCAACAAAAAAGAGAGATATTTTGAAAAATTAAAAGATAATAATTCGGGTACAAAAAACGGGAAATTTATTATAAAATAGTCTTATCCATCGTTCTGAAGGTAGGGCTTTTTCCTTTCCTTCCAGTACATTTACTTTTTGCTGCCTGAAGAAGAAGAAGAAGAAGAAGAAGACCATCTGACTCCCAGGGCAGAGTTTAAAAGGTTCAAATAATCTTTTATGGTTAGCGTTTTTTTAGCGAGTTAGTTTTCTACGGGATGGGGTCGCTAACCCCATGCCCAACTCTCCTTCTTTATCCGGGCTTGGGACCAGCAGGAGCCCCAAGAGGGACTCCAGGCGGAGTTCTAATTGATGCCTAGCAATAAGAGAAACAAACTCATGTTAGTAACATCACATGTAATGTTACAATCATTTTTCCCGCTATTCAATATTTCAGTTATAACCAATGTGCGCGTTTCATATTATTTGGAACTCGTTAGTTGGATGTACTTGCATTTCAGAGTTGATATTCACCCTGGGATTCAGTAGCTAAGTGGATAACGTGATGACGTTTTAAACGAACAATAGTGAGATTAAGCCACAGAGTGAACATCAACCCTGAGGTGTAAGTACATCCAGTGTACGAGTTTCAAATAGGAAGGAACACGCCTCCTGGATTACATTGCTAGCTATTATCCATCTTTGCACATAATATTTCTATTTGTTTGATTTGTCACTAACTTATTGTTTAACCTAGCATATATATAGTAAGTTATATTGGCTATTTAATATCGACATGTAGTTAGATAAAACAATCAACATTATGTAGAAATAAGAATATGCGATTAGTAATGTGTATGATGAATTGATATACATTTTTTGTAGAACATTCGTTGATATAATATATTCGTTGAAATTGTAAAACTTATCGCATATAACACAAGCTGATTGTAGCTATGGGATCATCGAAAACTAAAGAAATTTGTTCATCTTTTACGTCATTGTATAGAACACATCAGTAGTGCGCACTCCACGAATGTATTCAAACGCCTGATATTGAAACCTCAAGTTCATCAAGTGAGCGATCTTAGCAAACCTATTAAACCGATCATTAAAATATTCTGACTATTGTGTTACTTAGAAAAATATTCCTTGTGTCGTAGAGTAGAGCAGTGATCAATAAAATGCAGCTATGTCAGATATGAGAAAAGTATGAAGATATGAAGTTTATTGATTATTCTAAACTGTGCATATTACTATCAAACTGAAGATATTCTGTCACTACAATTTAAAGTATATCATTTGTAGAAACAAAAGACTTGACGTAATATATATTTTCCTAGTATTCTAAGATACTACGTTCAAACCCCTATTACTTCACTAAAGAATTTAGTTTCTCGATTTAATGATACCTCGTACAAAGTGTTACTTGTACTTTATATTAGCTTCACGAAATATCTCTGAATTCAGTAATCTTCAGGTTTAACAAAATCTTTAATAGTTAGAAGTAGACAAATACAGTTGATTAAAAGATAGGGTATATGTATGTAAATTTGTGACCCATTTATCTTGAGGTACTGATTATGTGTGTAATATCTAGCATTTTGTCGTTCATTTAATAAGTAAGTATAACACATAGTAGCATAATTTTCACTGAGGATTTCATTTCAAGGTTTGGCTTTTAATATGATTATTGATTTCATTCAATAATTTAGGATGCATGCACCGATCCAATCACAATTGACGGAGAAGATTTGGAACATGTAAAAACCTTTACATATATGGGCAGCATCATTGATGAACACGGTGAATCTGATGCAGATATGCAGTCACGAATTGTCAAAACGAGAGAGGTATATCTACAATTGAACAACATCTGGAACTCAAAACAACTTTCTGTTAACCAACACCGAGTTCAGAATTTTCAATACAACTGTCAAAATAGTTCTACTGTATGGGGCAGAAAATCAAAGAACTACGAAAGCGATCATCCAGAAGATACAAGTGTTTATTAACAGTTTTCTACGCAAAATACTTCTGATCCGTTGGCCAGACACTATCAGCAACAACCTACTGTGGGAGAGGACAAACCAGATCCCAGCGGAGGAAGAAATTAGGAAGAAACTCTGGAAGTGGATAGGACACACATTGAGGAAAGCACCGAACTGCGTCACATATCTAGACCTCACATGGATCCTCAAGTCCAAAAGAGAAGAGGAAGGACAAAGAACACATTACGCCGAGAAATAGAGACAGATATGAGAAGAATGAACAATAGTTGGATAGAACTGGAAAGGAAGGCCCAGAACAGAGTGGGATGGAGAATGCTGGTGGGCGGCCTATGCTCCATTGGGAGTAACAGACGTAAGTAAGTAAGCAATTTAGGATGCGCTACAATGTCTATTTTATAAAAAAATACAAAGATGGCTTCAAATGATTCAAATCAAACTCTTGAGAAAAATAACACTTATATGTAGCGATTGCCCGCTAAAAGAAACCTGGAAGCACTAGACAACCGTTTTGTCCTAGTATGGAACTTCTTAGCAGTACGTATACACGATTTTGCACTCAAACTCAGTACTTTTGTTTTTGCGTACAAACGTTTAACCTGTAGATCAATGAGCCGATATCCAACGGTGTTATAGTATTACTTCAAGTAATCCATATAAATATAACTGGACTATAATGCGAGTTGTTGTATATATTGTCCAGTATTATATGATTATTATTATTGTAAGATATAAAGTAATTGGGTTTAATCTTTAAGAGAGACTAATTGATGTAAATTTCTTATTAGCTGGCATTCGTCAATAACCTTCATCTTATGTATAAATAAAAGAGATGTTTCCACAATTGATTATTCACTAAATAATGATCGATATCATATGTGTCAAGTCCTTCTTGGTGTAAATCCAATACTATCGATCAAGCTGCAATATGGCCATTAGCCTAGATGACTCGATAAGATTGAAAGTTAACAACATTGGTACAAATTAGTCCTTAGCTAATATAAACAAACTTTAATAAAATTAAATGTTTTATATTCACTTGGTATTGTTTACTTGAATCTTCCCATTGTTATTTAGGACTGCAATTGATCAGTTTGTTATTGACATATCTGCATCCTCTGCGCGATGCCTCGATATTGTCTTAGATCATAAACATTATAAGCAAAGATGGATAGTCGCTAGTAGCGGAGTCCAAGACGCGCATTTCGTCCTATTTGGAACTTGTTAGTTGGACGTACATGCACCTCAGAGTTGATGTCCACTCTGTGGCTCGAACTCAGTACCGTTCGCTTCAAACGCCATCATGTTACCTACTTAGCAACTGGGTCCTGATAGCCAATTGATTGTGTAACAGGGTAAAGTTTAAATTCACTTTGTGTTGTTTACTTGCATCATCCGATTGTTATTTAGGACTGTAATTGATCAGTCTCTTATTGGCATATGTGCATATTGTGTGTACAGCTTCGATATAGCCTTAATTCACAAGCATTATAATGCAAAGATGAATAGTGACTAGAAGTGGACATATTAGGTCCTATTAAAACGAAACGAGCGTCCTGGATTTCACTTCTAGCCATTATCCATCTTTGCATTAAATATTTTTATTTCTAATTTTGATATTTATAATTTAGTAGTACATTGATACTTCCTTTCTTCATTTATATCACATGAATTATAAACCTTTTCGTTGTTATTGTTGTTGTTGACATATTGAATGTTTATTCTAATCGCAAGATTACATAGAGATAGATAGGTAGATAGATAGATGGATAAATGAACAATTACAAAGCATATACATTATGTAATACAAATAAATATGTATTTTGTTTTAGTACATAGTAAATATAAAAGAAACAAAAAAGATTTTTGTATTTTTTTTGTGTGGAAATTTCAAACATTGAAAATGTCATGGATTTTTATATTATTCGTAGGGGCCTTGAGAAAACAGTGTAGGGTTATTATTATTATGTTTATTAAATAAAGATCACGATCCAGGGCACATGTGATTTCTTTTTTCTTTGAAAGACGTAAATGTACTACCACTACTACTATTACTACTACTACTACTACTACTACTACTACTACTACTACTACTACTACTACTACTACTACAGTGTTTATATGAACATTATTGATGTTCATCAATACAATACGATATGCATTAGGGAAATAGGTATTAGATGTATGTATTTATAATTCGCTCCTCTTCCCCCCCTTCGATGTTTAAAGATGATTGACAAGATGACCTAGAATAACATTGTTTTTTTCTAAATAGTTAACTATGTAAATAATATCTAAAACTTAATGTTTATATCTATATGTAAAATGACATATTGATATCTCATTTAATTTCACAGATTGAAATCATGAGTCAATTGAAGCTGGACCACTATGGAAAACCTGGAAGCACTGGACGGCCTTTTTATTCCCAGTGTGGGACTCCTCCAGGTCTGTTGTGAGATATCAGCTTACTGAAGATAATGGTATACGGTCGCGCAACTTCGTGGATTGGTTGAAGTTAGACATTAACACCGTCGGATGCCAACCGGCTCAGTGGTCTAGTTGGTTAAGCGCTCGCGCGCGAGACTGATAGGTCCTGAGTCCGAATCTCGTGGGGTGTGGGATCGTGGATGCTCACTGCTGGGGAGTCCCATACTAGGATGGAACGGCCGTCCAGTGCTTCCAGGTTTTCCATGGTGGTCTAGCTTCAATTGACTCATGATTTCAATCTGTGAAATTTCTAAAATCTCCACAAACCCCTTCTGATAATCTCATTCAATGATTAAGTCAACGATATAATAATAATAATGATCAGGGTAGTTGATTTGTCATTCGAAATATATGATAGAATCACTGATGTATGATCTGTAAAAGATCTAATAGATTGTATGATAATAGTGCAGTTACAAATTCGATCAAATGTTTGATGGAAGACTATATTGTGTGAAAAATTATTAAGACGTAATAAGGAGAGATATGGAGCAAGTTATATTGGTCGAAATTCTAAGAATTTACATTTTCGTGCTTGTGAACACCTTCCAATGCGACTAAGCAAAGGTTTGGTGAAGTAAGTGAACAGCTTGATATTGGCCTATTTAGTACAAACTGGTCATAGTGTCAGCATAAACCAATCCTTTTTAATTATTTATAGGGTCAGTAATTTTTTGTCAAATCTGGTCAAACTTAAAGTCCTTCTAACTGCTAAAGCAGTAACCATTCGGATGAAGAAACCTGAGCTCTGTGTACAGAATAAATATCTTTAACCACTCTTCCTCCTTTGGCCAACCTTAAGGCCAATTAATCATTAGTAATCTTGGCTATTGAATAACCTATTTTGACTATTGTACTTACGACCTTTCGTGGTCAAATGCAATTTTCTCTGTTATCTTTATTCACTAATCTTTGTATTATTATTATTATTATTATTATTATTATTATTATTGGTTAAACATCATTATTAATCTCCTTTATACATGGTTCATTCACTTCGCCTTCATCCCTCCTTATTATGTCTTACTAATTTTTCACACAATATAGTCTTTCATTAAACATTTGATCGAGTTAAGATTGTATGGTACTTTATTGAACTATTAATAATTAAATAAGATGCATATATGTCAATAAGTGACTGATCAATTGCAGTGCGAAATATCAATGAGGAGATTCAAGTAAACAATACCAAGTGAATTTAAACTTCACTCCATTACACAAGTAAGTGGCTATCAGGACTCAATAGCTAAGTGGATAACGTGATGGTGTTTGAAGCGAACAGTACTGTGTTTGAGTGGCAGAGTGAACATCAACTCTGAGATGCAGGTATATCCAACTGACGAGTCCCAAATAGGATGAAACGCGCGTCAAACTGGATTCCACTACTAGCCACTATCTATCATTGCTTATAAATACGATAATTATGTTTTCAAAACATTATGACTACATTGATTAAAGGAGGTGAGTACTATACCTCATTATGTACTTGTCTTTGATTATCACATATGATATAGTTACAAAAGTCCCTTTCGCATTACAACATCTTAAATCAACAGTATTGAATAATCGATGTCACATGGATGAAGAATATATTCACCTATCTAGATAAAGGAGCAAGTGTAGTAATACAAGACTAGCAAGACCATATAAATAAAATAAGAAATTTTAGCTGATATTATTATAGTTCATTTGTATTAGTTGCTTGAATCGTCTCATTGATGTCTCTGCAACTGACCAGTCGTTTCTGACATATATACATCCTGTGCGGATCGCCATTATGAGCAGAAATGGATGGTGACTAGCAGTGGAATCCAGGACACACGTTTCGTTTTATCATTTCTACACATTAACTGAATGTATCTGGATCTGAGCTAATTTTCACTCCATGACTCGAACTCATTGTCATTCACTTCAAATGCTATCGCATTATTCATCTAGCTATTCGTACATAGTTGACTGTATACATTCGATAATTTTAATATTTGATTATATTTCCGAGAAAAGACTTAGACCAGATTTTCGTGCAAAACTTTGGATTTACTTCAGATTACTTCGCTGAGATTTTACAAGCACACTCTTCCTCCTTAATGATATTAGTAAGTTTTCAAAGTTCATTGAAGAAAGGAATAAAACTGATATAACTGAAAGACAGATTACTGACATTTTAAAGATGTTTAATAAATGACTTTAGGGAAACTACCCCTAACTCAAGGTCTGAAAAGTCGGAAAAATTAAAATTTCGCACATGCGATGAAAATGATCTTGGTGGTCTAGTTATAGTGTTCCGACACCAGACAGTGGGTTTTAAGCGTTATTTAAGCCCTAACACTTCAAGCTGAGCTATTTCGCTTATTACCCTACATATGTGTTGTATGCAATATAAGCTATATGACTATGTAGAGCTGAAGGTCTCATATGGGGCTGGAGGTTCGCCATTGGTATTGTGGATGGTTCGGCATTGATTTGGAAAGTTTTGCTGACTGTTCATACAAAAATTGGTTTACTGGTTAACCGATTTCATTCATACTTGTGGTTGCTTTTCAGTGTTCCGAGGGCCGTTGTCATTGGGACATTGTAAAGCATGTTGCCATTGCTAACCCTAACGAGTCTGACTGTTGTGTAAGCGGAATAGGTCAACTTTGGCCTGTTCGTGCTGTGCATAATTGATTCACGCGATCATTGATCGGAATAACTATACATGTGATGTGAATGTGTATATGAAAGGTGAGAATGTTCAACCAGGGTGCTTGGTACCTGTGTGGTTGCGCCACATGATTGAGATGTACTATTTAGATTGTAGAGCTAAAGCCTATATGGTGTCTGGTTCTCATGTGAAGCCGGATTGAGCAGTACTGCTCGGTTTATAAAATGTAAGCCTGGGTGGTGTTTGGCTCTCCTGTTAAACGGGATTGAGCTGTACTGTTTGGGTTGTCACGTGAAAGTCTGGATGATATCTGAATCTCCTGAAAACAAATGTAAAGTTACCCTGGCCCACAAGGGTATATTGTGTAACTGAAATAATCTAATAAATGACTTTATAATAATATGTGAATGATTTGGCAAAACGGATCTTGGATGTTTTATAGTACCTAGACTATATTGACCTATCTAAGGTCCATAAAGCTGGATTACTTCTTCATCCTATCCGAGATTTGTCTTAACCAATGTGCCACTCGATTGCCAAGTGGGTAACTCACATAGCTGTATAAGTTTGATGACAAGTTTTTGAATGTTTTTCGAAAGATACATTTGAAATGATTACTGTTATAAGCAATATGAACATTTCAAATCCGATGATGATTTCATAAGACATCAGTTCGTTATTTAGAAATGAACAGTTAACGAAGACCCTACGTTTTGTTTGCAACTATATTAATACTAGTGAAATAAATCTAAGAATTCCTACTGTTTATTTACAAAGACTAATGCTGAGATGTACTCTACATATACTGTCCAACTTTAGTTATGTTGGAAGACAGGTAGTATAACAACCAGTTCTTCATTAAGTCTTCTACAAGCCAGTTTATCTCTGGCCAGAACAGAAATCAGCTGTTTGTTCACTTTAGTTGATAAACTGTTTGTAAGTGGTAAATATATCGGTGACATGTTCATAATACGTATCAAAAGATCTAATATCCAAGTTATTCTTAATTCTTTTAATAATTCCCATCCATAAATTATATTTACAATAAGACATGAATGTTACTAAAAACTACCATATTGTGGGATTCTACATCAGTTTCAATTTGGAAAGGACAGGAGGCTTGATGGCCTGTGTTAGTCCTGGCAATGGTGGCCTCTCAGTTGATCCAACTTTCTTTTGAAAGAGTCGACGGATGGAGCCTCGACCACGTGCTGGGGTAATGAATTCCGCTCGTTGATGATTCGATGGGAAAGTCAATAGTCAGCTGACAAGTAATTTGTTCTTGGCTTGTGAACTTTTTTGGAGTGTCCTCGTAAATTCTCTGTTTTGGAAGACAAGAAAAATGAGGGCATATCAGGTGAAAATTTGGCACTAAGCAATTTGAAAACTGTAATCAAGTCGCCTCCAGTTCTACGATATGACAACGGGAATAAGTTTAGGTTGGCCAGTCGAGCATCATACGGGAGCTTCGCTATTCCGGGAATCAGCTTAGTTGCTGTTCTCTGAACCTTTCCAAAATCCCACTGTCTTTTTTAAGCAGGGGCTAGCCACTTGTATGCAGTACTCAATTTTAGGACGTACGAACACTGTATACAAAGTCAAAAACGTCTTAGCGTCGACATGACTAAAAGCCCTACGTATTGACCATAAGGTTCTAAAACCTTTGGCGGCTATTGCACGGCAGTGTGCAGTAGTCTTTAAGTCATGGCTAACGATGACTCCTAAGCCATTGTGTCTGGACGACAGGTAGCCTAGTGCTATTCATCATGTATGTATCTGTACTTTGATGACCGATATGCATCACAATGCACTTGGAAGTATTTATAGGCAACTACCAGGTTTGAAACCATTCAGATAATTTCTTCAGGTCCTTTCGGAGTTCCAAGCTATCATCCTCACATCGTATCGTTCTCCATATCTTGACATCGTCAGCGTATAGCAAGACCGATGATGATAGGAGACGAGGAAAGTCATCTACATACAAGAGGAATAGCATTGACCAAAAAACTGTACCCTGGGGCACTCCACTAAACACAGTTTCCCAGATAGATAACTTTGAGTTCACCAGTACTCTTTATTAGCGCCAAACTAGGAAGTCTTTTATCCACATCAATAGATTGCCTCCAATTCCGACATTTATTAGCTTATATAACAGCCGGTTGTGAGGAACTTTGTCAAAAGCTTTGCTGAAATCAATGAAGGCTACGTCTACAGGTAACTTTTGATCCTTAAGAGCGCACCAGCTTTCACGAGCGACTAATAAGGTAGTGAGACAACAATAACCTATTCTGAAACCACGCTGCTTCTCCGAAAGGATCCGGTTTTCACCGAGGTACTTAAACAGTTCCTTGCGAATAATCTTTTCTAAGATTTTAACAACCACACTAGTTAAGCTAACGGGTCGGTAATTCTCAGGTTTATATTTCGTACTTGTTTTAAAGATAGGACTTACTATGGCGTTCTTCCAGTCTTTTGGCAAACAACCCTGCGTTACGGATAGGTTAAAGCATATACTTAAAGGGTTCGCAACGAAGTTAGATAATTCCTTCAGTAGCTTAATATGTAATTCATCGGGCCCCGTGGATTTACCTATGTCAAGCTTATTTAGCAGACCAAAGTCATCGAGTTCTTTGATGGTCACGCTCTCCAGTGTATGTGTGGGGGGATTTTTATGGACTAACGGGAAGGGTGTTTCTATGGTATATACATTTCTAAAGTAGTTCGAGAACACTTGAGCCTTACCAAAGTCGTCCTCCACTAGTGACGCGGCAGTACTGTCTACCCATAGAGAAGGAATATTTCCTCTTCTCTTTGTCCTTTGGTTTATATAAGAATACAAGCGTTTAGGACATTCTATGGATTCCTTAACAATATTTTCTTCGTACAACTTTCTAGAGTTACGGAGGGTCGAGGCACAGGTATTCCGGACTTTTCTATACTGAGATTTGGTTTCATCAGTTCCAAGTAACCTAAATCTATCCCACATTTTTCTTCTCTTACGGAGAAGGATGCGAACCTCCCTACTGAACCATGGTGGGGAGTTTCTCGGCCCCCTTGGTGTAGTCCAAGGGAAGTGGGGCGAGGTAACTTTTAAGTATAAATTTCGAAATGCGTCCCAAGCCGTTTCAATTGAGGACTCTGGGTCTATTGTCCGATCTACTAACGACGCTGAGTGCATGATATCTGGTATGTTTGCTTTCCAGATGTTGGCTCTGGATTGGGCTGACGCACACTCGTGATTGACAGTTATATGGAAGTCGAAAGTTAAAACTGCGTGATCACTTTTACCTAGGGGTGGAATGCAATGGAGGTTCGCAACGCCTCATAGTAAGTCAATGTAAGATCTAGTAATGATGGCTCAGTGTCTGGTTTGTACCTAGTCGCTTCTTTCACATGTTGCACTAGGGTACATGTGATAACCGCATCAACTAGTTCCTGCTCGAAGGAATTATACGACGATTCAGTTCGCAGATTTTCCCAGTCTACCATAGGTGCATTAAAGTCCCCTAGGATTAGACACTGACCACTTTGTGACCAAGTATTAGGACTGCTTAGCAGGACTTCATTTACCTCACACCTTGGACTGCGATAGACCAAACCAATCGGCAACTCTTGTCCCTTGCATTTCAAGCGGCAACTAGCTAATTCACACATCCCACTCTCATGAGATTCACTGTCGATAATGGCAAATGGGATAGCATTCCTAATGAATAGAGCTACCCTCCTCCTTTACTCTTTTGTATTCTGCCGGCCCTTACTAACGTAAAACCCTCGAAATCAAGTTCTATACTATTTACAGACTGTGTCAGCCAGGTTTTTGTGACTGCAATTATGTCTGACTTTATAGAGTCAATATGTACACCTAGTTCCGACCGCTTATTTAGCAAGCTTCGGGCATTAGTATAACAGGTTCGAATCGTATTTAAGTGGCTTCGTGCTTCACCCAGAGTGGCTTCGACTTCATTCCCTGTCGAAGCCTTACAACCCGGAAATTTACAATTTTTATGTCCATTTCACCAACGTCTAACCTAAGTTGTAGTTGTTTTTCGGCTTCCCGTCTTTTTACGCGGTTTGCCAACGGCAAGTCCTTACGGATAAAAACTCCTGAACCTTTTAATTTATGTCTATTCTGTAAAATTAAGTCACGCTCATTCGAAGACTTGAATACTACTTTAAGCAGTCTGGATTGATTAGGCTTCAAGTTCGCTAGACCACCTAGTCTGTACACCTCTAGCAAGGTGACTCCGGGGATATTTTGAGGCATGAGTTGATTAAGTAGCTGTTTTATCAGCACAATGTTATGCTCAAAACGAGTTTTTCGTTCAGAGCTTTCACTCTCCTTGAGTCTATGAAAAATAACTGATCTGTCACTGTGATCAGCCCTTGATTTCTCGACTACTTTTATGGGGGCAGGATTCCCTTTTATATCGTTATGTTGTTTCTTCCTTACAACCTGTACCCATTCGTCAACGTTGCTTGGAGAAGCAACCACAGTCGCGTCAAACATACTTTGGGATTCCGGAGGGTTGTCAACGACTTGTGAGGTCAGGTTATGTTTCCCACTAGAAACCGATCGAACCTTGCGATTGCGGCTTCTAGGCGTTTCCTGCTGGATACCATTTAAAAGATGGAAAACAGAAGAAACTTCTTTTCTTGAGTTTTTAGTTAAGACCGACCTCTTTGAAGACTGTTCTTCCCTCTTTTGGTCGGTGTGAGTCACCTGTTTTAGAACTCACCTGAGTTTGCTTCACACCAATATGCATGTCGACAGAGCTAGTACTGTTCAATGTGTCCTGACTACGCTTGCCAAAACACCCTTTTGTAGCATTTACCAATGAGATGGCCTCGATTAGCAAGCTGTTTGCATCCAAACGGCACTGTTGACAAAGCCATAGGCAACCGTTTTTACTGAAATGTTTAAAAGTCACAGGCGTTAAATTCGTGCAAACTTCGTGGTACCAGCCTTTGCACTCATCGCATTGCACGCCGCTTTCAACGGGATAACGACAGCCCAGACGTTGGCAATTGCTTTTTTTGCACTGTCCAGTCAATAAACAGGGGACTTTTTCGAAAAAAGAACTAGATGCAATAATACTGAGACAAAAATGACCTAGGACCAAAAAAAAGTGGAAAACCGTAGTACTAACAGATACAATAGAAAACAAAGTACTCAAAAGTACCGACGACAAACTACTTTAGAAATGGAAACGATGCTCCAATCGAATACTTTAACTGAAATAAATTCAATTCAAGTGAAAACAGTAGTCTTGATACGTAATAAACGATCAAAACAGTAGAATTTACTCAGCGAGGAAAAACACCAGTGTCCTTTTAATTAGTGCGCGAAATTAGCAAAGAAATGATGAACCAACACAGAGGCGTGTATATATAACCTAGATTGTTCATGATAAGACACTTTATATGGCCTTTCAGTTTACAGTAGAAGTTGCTAGCGATATGCTGAAAAGCCGTCAGTTGATAAGATATTTAATCAAGAAAATCATTTTATAGTCCATTGTTTTATAAGTCTTTATGCGAAAGATTAGTTCTCATGACTGAACAACTCAGTATGTATATACTAGTTTATCTATCGCGTGAACCTAACTAGGTATGTAGGTTATTTGATGAGACCATTTTGTGTTAGCGGGACATAGATTGGATTAAAGCATACTCGATGTACGATTGCTTTGCTGCATGCTGATTGGCTAATTCTTATCCAATCAGAGCTAGTCAATACTTGGGGAGCACTCTAGAATCTTCTCATGTCAAAACTATAAATATACTAACGTTTTTCCTATTGTGCTTCTTATTTCCATCTAACCTTGTTATTTGGAATATAGTCTTTTTCCTGGGGACTTGTTGAATGTATTCGTGTCTAAGAATACTAAGCAATAGGAATAGCTGGGTTGTAATAAGAGAGAATTATAACAATTTGAGAGCATCTACTACTATGGCTTGATAAGGGACAACACTGGTAAGTTACCTCATCTATTATACAATATATGTTAGCTATAGGACATTAAACTTTAGCTTCAGAATAGAGGTTTTATAGTGATCAATAATTGTTCACTTCAGCCATATGTAATACGGATGGTCTTATCTTCGAAACCAACATATGTGATGTAAACTGTAATATTAACAAATATTGCTTTAAAACTTAGTAAACTAGATGATCTTATTTCATTATTTGTAAAGGAACTTCTAATGAATTATACACAGCTTCACTTACAAGTAAAAGTAATTAATTTACGTTGTAAATGCTAAGAAATAAAGCTGCCAACTTTGTGTATGATTAAGATTGGACAAAGTATGAAATCTTCATCTAATACTAGAAGTAATTCTCAATATCTTTCTAGTCATAACTGATTGAGCGATATCGGCATTGAATGGACGTAGTGCTACGGTACTAACTAATTAAACTATGGAATTCGAACTCAAGATTGACAAATAACATGCGTTCGTCATATACTCTGAAACCTGTGAATTTAAGCTGAATATGAGTTTCGAACTAGAGAGGAACTACCGTCCAATTCCTCCTGACTTCCAGTTATTGCTTTAGCTGCAATCGATCTTTTAGTTAGCAAATACATAAATAAACAATACAAAAAATGTTGTAATAAACTTCATAGAACTTTTATTGCTGTCTATCCAATAAATTACATGATTTTATCTTATACGTTTCAAGTATTGATAAGTCTTTTAATTGAACGCTAGATTCGGTTGCTAAGCTCTTCTATTGCCCCCCCCAAAGTTAAATTTACACAGCGACTTGAACAAGAGAGGAAAGGCGCGAAATATGAAAGAAACGCTTTACTTCATAGTTCGTTTATGTGTTGCATTTTAGATGACTTTGGGCTTCCGGAAAATTCTGAAGCGCTACTAAGCTTAGTAGCAACATAGGTGATCATCCAATCAGGAACGCAACATGTGATTTGTCACTTTCTAGATGTTTCTGGCAAAACTACTATTGAATACTGATTGGATAAGATGTTTTTCGGAACATTTTTTGGATTATTTTCGAGGAATTTTCTGGATAACCCCAATAAGTATGGAAATCCAGACTAGTTTGGAAATGATACAGCTAATATGACAAATCGAAATGATACATTCAATAAAAAGTGCTAGAAACGCTTGTTCTGTCGGAGAACAGTGAACAGTTACGATTATTCATTTACATAAGAAACTTGATTGAAGCTTGTTTTCACACAGGTATATACTCATTAATTTTCTTTAAGTGAAACAAATGATGCAAGATAAAAACCACTCGTTTAGTCTTTAATTGATAAACAGTTGGTTCCAATCATCAGCTTAATATGCATCGTCAGTAGCAGAAAATATGATAATTCAACACAAACTCTTCAGACTTCAAAGGATCATCATTTTTCAATATCAGAGTTATAAGTTTGAAGAATAAGATTGTAATGAAGAGCTGATATTTGTGAAGCCGTTCAAGGAGTAGCTTATCGATATGTAACTGAAACTAGAGAGTATATATCATTAATTTACATTTCAGCAGCTAAATGGTATTGTGCTTGTCATGAAATATAAGTGTCCGCATGTCATTAATCATAGAAAGTCGTAGAAGTATTGAACAGTATCAGACTAAGACGAAATGACTTCCTATTGTTTTTTTCATTGTGAATAATTCTTGAATTAATTAGGAAGAATTTACATCTCTCTAAACAGTTAATCTTAAAACTTAGGCGAAAAGTACTGGCAGATAAACCAAGTACATTTGACCAACTAATATTTTTGATGAAATGTAATAATAATTACAATTATAAGAAAGTAAATTTTAGAAGGTGAAGATAAATATACTAATTCAGTC
The DNA here is from genome assembly GCA_944470405.2 of Schistosoma mattheei. Lineage (NCBI taxonomy): Eukaryota > Metazoa > Platyhelminthes > Trematoda > Strigeidida > Schistosomatidae > Schistosoma > Schistosoma mattheei. The sequence continues at coordinate 4,959,845 of OX103947.1, forward strand.
AGTCGGTAACAACGTAGAACTTCGTACGTAAGTACATCAGTTCAAGTTCCCATACGACATTAGCACAGAAAAACAACTGTTGATCCAAATTAGAAGTAGTAATAGTATAAGCAGTAATCGGAAACATTAGGGTTTGAAGATGATATTCAAGGAGTATAATCCAGTGAAATGAATTTGGAAAGAGAAATAATAAAGGGACATGAAGAATACAGAAGATTAGAATTTGAGAGAACACAAAGAGTGAATGGATCTGCACCATTGCAAATGATTTTGAGCCATGTCATTCAATGTCTCTAACCATCGGTTGCTATCGTCTCATGGATCCCAACCAGATAGTCTACACTTACCAACATGACTCAGTCCACTTGTCAACGACTTCGTTGATTTGTGTCACGTTTTGGTCTGACCGCCCCTAGCTTTCTTACAACCCACTCCTACACCACAAAACATCGCACGTCGAGGCAGTCGGTGGTTGGGCATACGTAACACGTGCCCCAGACATCTCAACTGATGAATTTTCCCTACTTACTCAATCAATTTGTCATCCTTACCTATTAGCCGTTTCCTAACAACTGGATTACTTACTCGATGGTCTAAAGATATACGAGCAGTGTTTCGAAGACACCTATGATCGAATACTAGTAATCTACGAATATCCTCTACTCTTACCGGCCATGTTTCACTGCCATAAAGGAGGACGGAACGAACTGCTGCTCAATAAACACGTCCTTTGATTGACAGACGGATATCCTTCCTACGCCATAAATGACGGAAGTTGGTAAAAGCTAGTCGAGCCTTCTGTATCCATGCTGAGGTTTTGTTACACACCAGACCACGAGAGCTGATGAGACTCCCAGGATAAGTGAAGCGGTCTACATGCTCAATTACTTCACTCCCTATCACTAGTTCAGGTGTCGAAGTAACCTAACCCTGAGGCAACATTTTGCATTTCGAGGGATAGGATCGCATCCTGAACATGCTTGAATTGTTGTATAGAGTGGTCAGAAGATTTCGCATTTGTCAGTATCTTCACCAAATAGAACTATGTCATCGGCATATTCAAAGTTAACAAGTGAAAATCCCGGTAGAATTTCAATCCTTGGAAGGAAGGCGTTATATATAAAAGCACGTCTGCGATAAAGTTAGACTACTACTACTACTACCATTTAAATTTCTTTTAATAAAGTTGTTGAGTAGATTTTCTTTTTAAAATGATTAAATGTATCATAATAATATGAAATATAAATTCATATATTTTTATATTTTTTTGGCATTTACCGTATTCTAATGTTTCGCCTCCAAATGGCCTGGTACGGTTGACAGTTGGGAGAGTTCTCCTTATAAAAATGCTCTTGCATATACATGCGTATACAGCCACTGTCGAGGAAGTCCTACTGACTGCCTTCTCTCGGCATTACGGTTGTTTACGAAAGGTGAATGTCAGGTGCTTTAACCAGGTTGGTGGACATGGAGGACCCATTTAGGGGAGTCAGCACTTCCTAATTCCAAATCAATGGTGTACATGGGCTCCAGGATCCTGAGGAAATAATTGGCGTTTCAACCAACCGTCGGTCACTGGCAACCATGGGACTGCATCTTCTGACATTAACGCATTGCCTTGTGGATTAGACCTTTAGATCGAAGGCTACGAATGTGGCTTCCTAAGAAAACCACCTGCACCCGGGCGGTATCACACCCTACACACAAATCAAGTGACTTGTGTGGTGCATATGTAATCCGTGCCCCTTTGTGCCAATATTTATGTGCTCAAATAAATAAACAAACAAAGTATTATAACTGTTTGTTATCAATTTTATTTTGCTAATATTCTCATCACGCAAAGTCATGTTTCGTTTTTATGTATATATATATAGTCATTCAATTTGAATTTCGCCTCCTTAACGGAATATAAAATTCTCCTGTAAGCTCTATCTTATTTATCTCTTATTAACCTGGAGAGTTGTTTCGTATCAGTAGCCTTTTCATTAAGTTTGTATTACAAGGATCTCGATAGTTAATAATCAAAAATTAACATAAGCCCAACGATACTTATCTCAAGAGATAAAAAATATCAGTAAAAGTTGTTTACTTTATTTACTGACTTAGTTTAAGATTGATTGTACGAGTAGAAATGTGAATTAATCTATCGGAACCAGGTTGTAGAGATTGTTAAACTTGATTAAAATCATGAACCGATCAAGTTTGAACCACTATTGGAAACCTATAAGTGTTGGATAACGATTTAGTTCTGATATGGGACTCTTCAGAAGTGCGCATCTACGATCCTCACGCGATACTCCAACCCAAGATATTCGGTCTCATTTACAAACGTTGAACCTTTAAACCACTTAACCGGCGTCCAACGGTGTTAATGTTTAAATTCAGAAGTTCAACTTTCAACACATATTTGTTTAATTGGGTTATTTATCCATTAAATCTCTCTATTTATGTTGGCTTAGATGTTTTGATAAATTTCTGTTAATTTAACTTATATTTTAAGCGGACTAGATAGTTATTTAATGTTGATTGAGAGTACATTTTTCCATCTCTAAGAATAAGTATTTCATTTCATCTGAAAGACGTATTCTCTATTAACAATTAGGAATACATTGGTTAAGTTACTAACATTGTAATGAATGAATTCTTTACTGCAGTGTCAGAATTCGTTATATTTTTTTATAGAGTAACTTATATGTTTATTTAATTGTTGAGATCATGAGTTAATTGAGGCTAGAACACCATGGAAAACCTGGAAACAGTGGATGGACGTTTCGTCCTACTACGGGACTCCTCAGCAGTGCGCATCCACGATCTCGCCACGTGAGATTCGAACTCAGGACCTATCAATCTTGTGTGAGAGTGCCTAGCCAATAGACCACTGAGCCGACTGACATCCAACGGCACTAAATTGTGTATTTTTAATGTATGAATAATAACAGATAATGGTGGATGTGTCGCTCAATTTTGTGAATCAGTTGAAGTTAGACACTAACACCCTTGGATGCCAGCTCAGTGGTCTAGTTTGTTAAGCGCCTGGCGAGAGATTGATAGGTCCTGGGTCCGAATCTCGCATGGGGCGGGATCGTGGGTGCGCACTGCTGAGAAGTCCTACGATAGAATGAACGGCCTTCCAGTGCTTCCAGGTTTCCTACGGTGTTCTACCTTCAATGGACTCATGATCTCAACTGTTAATGAAATTATCTGAGATATAAATGAATTCAAAGTCGAAAGATTTCAATCAAGAACTCTTAACTGATAAGTAATTGTTGGTAGTCTAACTTCAAAAATTGGGTTACAATACCTTTAAAATAATACTAACTGTTGTGACTTTAAGTCCGGCTGATTATCATGAGGTCTATTTGCAAATCGAAATACGACTTATTAACTTTTGTACATTGCTAAACCAATGACGTTCGACCGGTATAAACAGCCTAGCGACCTTATTAGTCTTTTATTCACCTAGCCCGTCCAATTGAGTCCAGAACGCCAATAACAGCTTCCACTATGTGAATCATGTATTTCAAACATACTTGGTTTATATATTAGCCAAATAGACCGCATTACACTAATAAAATAGGAAATAACATTTATACAAGATCAAGTCAGAATGTGGCAGTGAACGTGGAAGACGGTAATCAATAAACGGAACATAACTTAAGCACGAGAAATCGTACACTATTAATCCATAGGCCAAAATGAAGCTTATAATAAGAGGAACGTAGATATACACAATCTAGTTACTGGATAGTTATACAATAAGAATATATATAGAGTGTTAGTCCATTAATAGTTCTCAGAAGTTATCCGTAGTTTAATCTTCAATAAAATATAACACATACTATCCTTGCTTACATCAGATACGTGAATTTTAAGCGTTTTAACTGTCAGTTTTTGAGCGAATCCTGATGTAAAACTTAAGTGAGATTGGTAAACTAAGGTGTTTAAGTCTTTCTATGTCGTGAAAGCTCAGTTGATCGTGCTAATAAATTTTATACTATAAGTTTGCCTACTTACAAGTAGTTAAAACTAAATTGTTTATTTTCTTTCGTTCTTTCTATATTCTTTGTAAGTTTCGAAAGAAAATTACAATAGCATGTATTAAAAAAAGAGAATTCCTTTTAGGAAAAAACTGTGCTACTTTTTTCATCAATATTTTCATCAAAATATTGTAGACATCTTTTAATCCACCCTTTCCTCCTCCCCTCCCAAAAAACTATGAAATGTGTCAACTTTTAAAGACACTATTGGAGTAAAACGTTTCTTTCTTTTTTTCTTTCTTTCTTGAAACCATAAATCTCCTATCATTGTATCCAAGTCGAACAAAAAATTAGTTTATCAATTTTATTGACTAGAACAGAAAAAAAACACAAGTGATTAAGAAAACATAAATTATGCCAAATATTTTATAAATGAATTTACCTCTATATTTACATAGAGTTTTGAAGAGAAGAAACGAACGACGTCATTGGTATCAGGCAGAAAAAAAGAAAAAGAAAAAAAAAGAGAAAGAGAACTATTCTAAATGACGTTTTATTCAGTATGTTCATTCATGTATACAGTAGTTTTTGTCTTTTTTTTTCTTATAGAAATAGAATATTGATAAGTATTTAATATGAAAAAAAATTATTATCTAAGTCGGCATTCCTGAACGGGAGAAAACAACAACAGCAACAACAACATTTCCTCCGAATGTTATATATATATATAACCATTTAATGTGATTATGTAATACTTTATTGCTTTTGGATTTAATTTAATCTATATAGTACATTCAAATGCATAGTTACTCTTCTACCTACCTACCCCCCCCTTCTTAGTAAGTTATATATATATATATCCATATACCGTACAAGTTTGTATATAATCCCAACTCATTCAATGTATAAGATAGATTCATGATTCTATATATGTATATTAATCTATTGAATAGAAGAATGTCAAATATTTATAAACCACAAATATGTAATATTTATTATTATTATTATTATCATGATGTAATATTATCACAATTGGGAATCATTTAGTTTTGGACACGAATTAGATTTTATTTAGCTTGTTGATTAAAAAAAGAAAAAAAAAGAGAGAAGATGAAGAATAATTAGATTTAACTGGATAATAGAAATCATAAATTATAATCATTAGATTATCAAATATGATTAGATACATATATATATTTAATTGTTGCCAAGATACATTGTAGTCAGTAAACTATAAATAGTTGTAATACATTGATATAACAATAATAAGGAACATTAGATTAGATAGTTATATTGATCATTCTATATAAGTTTAGTTGTCTAGTTAGATTGATTATATATTTGCATGGAATTATACGAAGTCAGTCAGTTAGCCTGTTGGTTAATCAACAAGAACATAGAACTTTGTACGTACGTACATCAGTTCGAGTTGACATACTACATTAACACAAAGATGCAGTTGTCGATTCAAATCCCATAGTAGTAGAGGTAGTATAAGTATAAGCGGCAATAGGAAAGATTAGGTTTTAAAAATGATATTCAAAAAGTATAATCCAGTGAAATAAATTTGGAAAGAGAAGAAAAGAAAGGGACATGAAGAATACAGAAGATTAGAATTTGGGAGAACACAAAGAGTAGATGCATCTGCACCATTGCAAATGATTTTGAGCCATGTCATTCAATGTCTCTAACCATCGGTTGCTATCGTCTCATGGATCCCAACCAGATAGTCTACACTTACCAACATGACTCAGTCCACTTGTCAGTGATTTCATGGATTTTTGCCATGTTTTGTACTGAATATGTATACCTATGGTCAGTTTTACCCAGTACAGGTTTTACTCCAGGTGTTTATTACTTGTAATTCTTTACACTGTATTTTATTCATAGTTGTCATTCTATCTCACTTGCACATGTGAATACGTAGTATATGTTGTGGAGCAGTATTCAATTTAATTTATAGATAACAAGCGACTTGCTTGAATATCTGGACTATCTGTTCTTGTCATCTAGATATTTCAACAATTTATCTGTTTCTTTTGTTTGTTTTGTAACAAGTCATTAATTACATAATCTATTCAGATGAATTAATGAATTGTTCACAACCTTTCACTGTACAAATTAGGAAAGAACACAATCAGAGACATTGTGGTTGCTAGCAATATATATGTAGAAAAGAATGAACATTTTTCGAATTTTGATTCCTCAACTGCTAACATCCAATTGGCAATTGTTCAATATGCTATCGTTAGAATCGATCAAGAAATAAGAAGCGAAAACTTGTTGGAATACTTTCCGCCGAGAATTCTTTAATGTACCAAACATGTAATATTGAATAAAGCCAATAATAATAATAATAAAATAATCTCATTTAGCCATATTTATTCATTACAGTTTAAACATTAAAACAAATAACTATCTACCTCAGTACAATGGAAGATTTCGTGGATTGGTTAAGGTTAGACATCAACATCATTGGATGCCGGCCGGCTAAGTGGTCTAATAGGTTGAGCGTTCGCGCACAAGACTGAAAGCCGTGAGTTCGAATCCCGAGAGTGGAATCATGAATACGCACTGCTAAGAAGTCCCACAATAAGACAAAACGACTGTCTAGTGCTTTCAGGTTTTCAATGGTGGTCCAACATCAATCGGTTCTTGATCTCAATCAATAACGGAATATGATGAATTTAGTTTATTTTTCATCATTTCTTGTTTTCTTATCGTTTGTATCCTGAAACATATTCAACATTAATCGAAATCAGAAAGTTAACATATTTCAACAGTCCCATTGATTGTCATATGTTTGGTAATGAACACACAGTTACAAATACAAGTTTGAAACTAAAATAATGGGTGAGGCTATAATTTAAGGGACGAATCAATCAGATTTATGATCGTAGGTCTTAGATTTTGACGCAAGATTCATCTACTACATTTGGCCAAATACCATTTCAACATTATAGCTGATATCAGTTCATGATAAAAATATTCTATATAATTTCTAACCCTAATGTACAACTGTAAATCCTTATCTTAGTTCCTCGCACTAATTTAAAATCCTCATTTAATCCTAGTAACTAGATAAGTCTCTGGAAGAGGTAGAACCCTTCACATACCTGGGAAGCATAATCGATGAACAAGGAGGATCAGATGCAGACATAAGGGCGAGGATTGGCAAAGCAACGGCCGCATTCCTGCAATTGAAGAACATATGGAACTCAAAACAACTTTCAACCAATATCAAAGTCATAATCTTCAATACGAACGTCAAGGCAGTTCTACTGTACAGAGCTGAAACTTGAAGAAGTACAACAACCATCATCAAGAAGGTACAAGTATTTATAAATAGCTGTCTACGCAAGATACTCAACATCCATTGGCCGGATACCATCAGCAATAGTCTTCTGTGGGAGAGAACAAACCAGCTTCAGGCTGAAGAAGAAATTAAGAAAAGACGATGGAAATGGATAGGACATACATTACGCAAATCGTCAAACTGCATCACAAGGCAAGAGCTAACTGGAAATCCTGAAGGGAAGAGTAAAAGAGGAAGGTCAAAGAACACATTACGTCGGGAAATAAAAGCAGATATGGAAAGGATGAATAAAACCTGGAAGGAGCTGGAAAGGACTGCCCAGAACAGGGTTTGATGGCGAATGCTGGTGAGCGGCCTATGCTACTTCACGAGAAGTAACAGGCGTAAGTAAGTAAGTAAGTAAGTAAGTAAGAACTAGATAAACATTCCCAAGGTCATTTTAACGTTACTCAATGGTCATTCATAAATTACAATCTCATCAAAATGATGAATTCAAAAACAGAAGAACTAGTTCCAAGTTTTACAGTACCCTATTGATCTCTTCTTTTTCTATCTCTCTCTCTTTTAAATATACAATTACGTAATATCATTTTCTATTACTTTTAGTTATAAATTGTTCTTCTTTATTTATTTATAAATCATTTATTGATCCTAAACTTATTTTACTTTGTTAAATTAACCAATTTATTGGTATCTATGACATCTTGCATAAAATCAATATTTATAGAATAGAAAGTGTAATCAATAAATCGATTTATTTTCTTCTATAGTTGTTCTTCTTCATATTTATCGACGATATTTCATTCATCTTCAAGAGGATCTTAAAGGTTCACATTATAAGCAGCTAAAAAGAAAATGATCATGAAATAAATGGATGCTTATTATTCTATAACGTTGATGGGTCAAAATAATAATAGTGGTTTAATGATGATAAAAATAAAACTGTACAATATTATGAATATAACAAGACTGTAAACAACGGGATGAGTTGCTGACGCCATACCAAACTTTCCTTCTTTACGCATTCTTAGGACTGGTCGAAACACTATAAAAGCTATAGGTCTCGATATATACAAGGTTAAAAAGCAAGATCCTCAAATACAACATGGAAAACATCGACCCAATTACACTTGATGGAGAAAACTTTACAAGAGATTGAAGCATACATGTACCTAGGAAGCAACATCGATGAACAAGGATGATCTGATGCAGATATAAAGCCTAAGATTAACAAAGTGACGGAAGCATTCCTATAATTGAAGGACATATAGAACTCAAAACAACTGTTAACCAATATCAAAGTCAGAATCTTCAATACGAATGTAAAGACAGACCTATTTTATGAAGCGGAAACATGGAGAGTTACTTCAACCATCATCAAGAAGGTATAAGTATTTATAAACGATTGTCTATGCAATATTGTCTACTCAATATCCGTTAGCCGGGTACCATTAGCAATAGCCTATTGTGGGAGAGAACAAACCAACTTCCAAGTGAAGAGAAAATTAGGAAAAGACCTTGGAAGTGGATAAGAGATGCATTATGGAAATCATCAAACTGTATCACGAGGCAAACTCTAACTTGAAATCCTGAAGGGAAAAGGAAAAGAGGAACGCCGAAGAACGCACTAGGTCGGGAATTGAAAGCAGATATGAAAAGAATAAATAGCAACTGGAAAGAACTGGAAAGGATTTCCCAAGAATGAGTTGGGCTGAGAGTGTTAGTAGGCGGTCTATGCTCCTCCGTGAGGATTAACAAGTGTAAGCAAGTGACTAAGTAATATTAATTATTCACTGGTGATTAATTTTTGATAGGTAAATTGTTCGAGTTGTAATGACACAAATCGTAATCATTGGAGTTCGACAATGTTGAATGTGAAACTATCACTGATCAATGACGTTGAAAGATGGTTACCTGATCGATGTTAATCATCTACATTACTGGATCCCATTTTCTTAGAAAAATATAAATCATTGTTTTCTGCACAAACACACACAAACATACATTGAGATACCTTTACTTCATAAACTTAGTTTCTTTTGTATCACGTTTGATAAATATGAATGAACTAATCTTGTAAAATATCAAATAAATAATAAATCCGTATCAGAAGGGTTTTTGTGGATATTGTAATAATTTAAATGGTTGAGATCATGAGTCAATTGAAGCTAGACCAGGTCTGTTGTGAGATAGTAACTGACTGAAGACAATGGTGGATGTGTCGTCCAATTTCGTGGATTACTTGAAATTGAACATTAACACCGTGTGAAACTATCACTTATCAATGACGTTGAAAGATGGTTACCTGATCGATGTTAATCATCTACATTATTGGATCCCATTTTCTTAGAACAGGACAGAATTGAATGGAGAATGCTGTTGAGTAATCTATTCTTCTCTACAAGGAATAAAAGGGATAAGTAATTAAGTAATCAAGTTACTGATTAACTCCAAATGAATTATTCTTCATTCTTTTAAATTTCAATAATTGATTAAAAGAAATACTGGAATAAAACTAACATTTAAAACATGTTAAGTACACAAAGTTAAGCGGTTAAATCAAATAGAATCCATTCATAGAACAAGGTAAACTAACAACAACAACAACAACAACCACAACAACAACAAAACAGTTACATTTAACAACTTACCTAACAATAAATTAATAGCAGTAGACGAGTAAGAAATCTAAATAGAAATAAAAATTGTTGTATAAATAATTTGTTTGGCGCCTAACAGTTAATTATAAGATAATACAGATGGACTATTTAATGTAGTAGACAAATAATAAAGTTCTATTTCAAATGAGAACAACAACAACGACAACAACAACAACAACAACAGCACAAACGAGAAAAAAAACGAGAGAAAAAATCATAGTTGGTTAAAAATCTATAAAACAAAAAAAAGAACTTGTGTGAACTAAAAGGTAAACGATTAAATTGGAAACAGTTTTATAGTGAATAAAAATACTAACACATATATACATATATCATTTTAAGTAAAGATGAATAGTGGCTAGTAGTGGAATGCAGTTTGATGCACGTTTTGTCCTATTTAGGACTCGTTTCATGGATGTATATGCATAAACTCCAGGACACGAACTCCGTACCGTCTGCTTAAAACATCATTGTGTTATCCACTTAACAACTGAGTTCTGATAATTACTTATTTTATGCAATGGAGTGAAGTTTAAATTCACTTGGTGTTGTTTTACTTGTATCTTCCAATTGTTATTTAGGACTGTAATTGATCAGTTTCTTGTTGACATATGTGCATCTTGTGCGCACTGCCTCAAGTCACAAGCTTTTTAAACAAAGATGGATAGTGGCTAGAACTGTAATCCAGGATTGCGTATCATCCCATTTGGGATTTGTCAGCTGGATTTACCTGCATATACATATCATCTTATGGCTACAAAAAGTTTACAATCAATGCAGCGATTCCTTGTTTCATCAAAGAAACCTATTAAGATTTTAAAAGATAGTATATTGGAAGTATGAATATATGATTTATCATACCAATATCAACATACGAAGATTAATGTCAAGATTGTCCAGTTCTCACATTTCACACCACCGATCGATCATAATTAGACAATCGTTGAAAACCAGAAAACACAAAATTACTCTTTCATCATATTACAAGTTTATTCACCAGTTCACACTCATAATACCATCCAGCCACTCACAATCCACCATTTCAACTTCACACTACACACTTCAATATACAATCACCAAAATGTCGAACTTCATCGAGATGTGACAATGTGAGATTATCTTCCATCAAATGTGGTCGATATCTATCCATCTCACATGCAATACGGTTGAATCAACCCTATTCTCAGCATCTACACAGAACACTTCCAATCACATCTACTACTCAATCACTAGTGAAAGCAATCATATTACTATTATTACCATTAGTGTATTGGTTTGTTGAGCATTGTCAATTTTGTATAAATGTTGCATGAGTGGTGGAATTCGGTTAGACAGCGACTGTTGATGAGTGTGATAGTGTGACGAATGAGGTGTTTGATGCTTCCTGTCGTCTGATAGTTATCCAGCCAAGATCATTCCTGTATGTAATGTACGAAACTTTAAATATTTTCATCAAAGATGTAATCTACACTATTAGTTATCACCTTATAAAATGAAGGATTTTGATCCATATATTCAATTCGGAATTATCATGAAAGAAGTATGTTAGTATCAGAAGGAGTTTTGTAGATATTATAGTAATTTTAATAGTAGAGATCATGAGTCAATTGAAGCGGGATCGTGGATGCGCACTGTCAAGTAGGAGTCCCACAATAGGATGAAATGGCCGTACAGTGTTTTCATCTCAATGATTCCCACAACCCTACAATTTGTAATTTTAATAGTTAATATCATAAGACAATCGAAGCTAGATCAACATGAAAAACCTAGAAACACTAATTATCCGTTTCGTCCCAGTATAAAACTACTCACCATTATTCATTCACGATCCAACCTCATGAAATTCGAATCCTGGTCTTATCAATCTCGCACATAAGCGCTTAACCTCTACACCACTGAGTTTCAATGAACTCATAATCTCAACCATTAAAATTACTATCATATTCATAAAACTCAAAATCCGAACTTTTAAAAATATTTTATTATTTAGTATGTGCGCGTAGGTATGAAGCTTTGGCAGCTCACCAACTAGGTTCAGATTTGTCTACCTAGTTCCAGTTGCCTTTAGTGCTGTTTATCGATTATAAAAGTTTGAGCTGAATTAAAAGCTTCGTAGTCGAAAGTTAAATGGTGTAATCATTGAGCAATCAGTGAAGCTACGTGTTAACACCATTACGGCTGTTCGATTATATATATATATATATATATATATATATATATATATATATTTAAGAAGAAGGCTCTAATCCATCTTGGTTTTAAAAATGCTGATAAACATATAGGTTCTATAAGTATAGTTTGGTTGTGGCTAGCTGTGGAATCCAGGAGGTACATTTCCTTCTATTTAAAACTCCTCAGCTGGATCTAACTAAATTTATTGTTGTTCACATAGGTATTCATTATCGTTAGCTTCAGACGACCAACGGATTGCACACTACAACCTCATTCTCAGATCGCCACTAGTTTGTGGAATGGGGACGAATTTTAATCCATCTGTAAAGTCGTTTGAATCGTCTTGTTGTTCATGTTAAGATATTCTTTCTGCATATGTGTTGCTTAAGTAGATTTTAAACTGAGTTTGACAGTGGTAAACAGAGAAATGCTTATGACTCAATGAAACTATCAAGATGTTCCACTTGACCAGCACATAAGTCAAAAAATATTGATCAATTGAAGAAATTGACATCAATAACGGAAAAACTCAGACAATGCATCTTGTAAGTTACAAGATATAGAAGTACATTTTAGTTTGCTAGACGAACATCTTATAAATGCTTTTATGAATATTTTTGAAATAGTTACAATGATATACTACAATTGACTTCTATATCAATGGTCTATGTGTTTGAATTCAGTTTATTGTCTTCGGTGGATAATACAGTTCAGTTCTATTGGTCATTGTTATCCACTGGAACCACGAAGATGTGTTCTAGAATTCGATTGTTAGACAACTACCAGAAACTGGGAATTAATGAACCACCTTTTAATCCTAATACGTTGAAACTATGGAAGATAGTTGTTTAGTACAGGAAGTCTATTGAAGGTAGACATATAGCAATTCTAAATAGATATTTATAATAAAAATATTAATCCAAGGAGTTTATTAATAATCGAATGATTAATTAAGCGTTTGAAACTACATCGCTTCCAATTTGAAAACACGTACATTAGTATTATAAGCAAAGATAAATGGTAGCTAGTAATGGAGTCGTTCTATTTACGACTTGTCCGCTGGATAATCCTACATCAGAGTTAATGTTCACTCTGGAACTCGAACTCAGTACCAGTCATTTCAAACGTCATTACGTTATTTATTCAATTAGTCTCAAAATAGGATGAAACACATATTCTGTTTTTCATTATTAGCCACCATCCATCTCTACTTATAATACTTGTAACTTAAGAAGATACCTTAGCAATTTGCACAAGATCCATAAATAACAATAACGAACTTATTAATGACAGTCTTAAATATCAATAAGAAGATTCAAGCAGTCAATATGCAAATGTATGACATTAGTAATTTATAAGCTCAACATAACAACATTTATAATTATGTAATTATTCAATGTTTATAACACCATATTAGTGTAGTAATTATTATTATTATTATTAACTTCACTTGATGTTGATTACTTGAATCTTCCCATTGATATTCAGCACTGCAATTAATCAGTCTCTTATTAGCTTATGTGAATACTGTGTGTATTGCCTTAATATTACCTTAATTCACAAGCATTATTAGCAATGATGGATAGTGGTTAGTAGTGGAATCCAGTTTGACGCACGTTTCATCCTATTTAAGACTTGTTGACTGGATATACCTGCATATATTATATATCATTTTATGGCTACAAATTTTCTACAATCAATGCAACGATTCCTAGTTTCATCTCAGTGTTAATATTCACTCTAGGACTCGAACATCAACTCTAGGATACAAGTAAATCTAGCTGACAAATCCCAAATAGGACGAAACACGCATCCTGGATTCCACTGCTAGTCACTATCCACCTTTGCTTAATAATAATAATAGTTTTTATATATTAAAAAATAATTTTAAAAATCATGAATATGATTACCAATGATTATATTGGCTTACTGAAATTTGATTGGCTCTCAACAAAAGAGGATAGCCCACGCTTATTAAAAGACAAAAATGCTTTATACGGTTATATAATTCTACATATCCATTTATATTCTATTATATTTCACATTGATACGTATCTATTCTACATTTCTATTATTTTTATACAAAAATTTCTTAGACGTTTTCACACACACACACACACACACGCATACGCACACACACACACAAAAGAGAAAGAAAATAAAGAAAAAAAACAAGAAAAAATAATAATCTGTCATAGTTACTCATCTCTTCATTCATTCTTATTATAAATTATTGAATGTATAACAATTGTGATAGAGTATTTAAACCATAGAAACATAGATCAGTTTACCATTGAATTAATTCAATTCATTAAATAGTATTCGTTCAACAACAACAACAACAACAACAACAACAACAACAAGAACAACAAGAACAACAACCACAAGAAAAATCAGTCCATTTTATTATTTTGAAAGTAAAGCACAAATCAAGTTCTTTTCTCTTTTCTTTTTTTTGTTTCTTTGTTTTTGAATCTTGTTTGTTTTGTTTTTGTTGTTTATTTTTTGTTCTTGTTGGTGAACTATATTGATATTTTCATTATAAAAAGAAAAAAAAAGCAGAAAATTAATTATAATAAAACACAGTGATATAAACAAGAAGAAAGAAAGAAAAAAAGAAAGAATAATGTTTCATCAAAGATCTACAATTATTCTAACAAACCAATATATTTTATTCATTGGAATTGTTTTAATGCTTAGCGATCAAATTAATGGGTTAGGTAAGTTATGTCAATTATTCATTATCATTACTATTAGTAGTATGTTTTGTATTTCTCTTTAATAGGTTAATTTAACGTTTAAGATGAATGACTGTCATTTCTCGTAGATTTCTATATAGATATAAGCTGATGTGATTATGTAATGTAATATTATTTACTTATTTACGTCTGTTACTCGCAATGGAGCATAGGCCGCCGACCACCATTCTCCAACCCACTATGTCCTCGGGCTTCTTTTCTAATTCTATCCAATTCTTGTTCATTTTTTTCATGTCTATCTCCATTTCCCGGCGTAATGTGTTCTTTGGTCTTCCTCTTTTCCTTTGGCCTTGAGTATTCCATGTGAGGGCTTGTCTTGTGATGCAGTTCGGTACTTTCCTCAATGTGTGTCCTATCTACTTCCAGCGTTTCTTCCTAATTTCTTCCTCCGTTGGGATCTGGTTTGTTCTTTCCCACAGTAGGTTGTTGCTAATAATGTCTGGCCAACCGATGGCTTTCGTAGTTCTCCGAGTTTCCGCCCCATACAGTAGAGCTGCCTTGACATTTGTATTGAAAATCCTGATCTTGGTGTTGGTTGACAGTTGTTTTGAGTTCCAAATGTTCTTCAATTGTAGATATGCTGCTCTTGCTTTACCGATCCGCGCTTTCACATTTGCATCAGATCCACCTTATGTAATGTAATATACTTTCATTACAATAAAAATTACTCAAATATCCACACAAAAAACCCCCGGATTTGATGGATTTCCTGAAGTTTTAGAGAGAAGTCGTGGAAAGTGGAATTCGACTGTGACTGTTGTAGAGATAGTTTATTGACTGAAGACAATAGTGGACGGTTCAGTAGTCTAAAGATTAAGCATTCGCGCAGGAGACCGAAGGTTCTATGTTCGACTCCCGTATGCAGGATTGCAGATGAGGAATCTCATATTAGAACGAAATTTTCGTGTAGTGCTTTCAGGTTTCCCAAGACTGTCTAGGATCAATCGCCTCATGAAGTCAACTAAAAAAGATGACTACAGTATCCACAAATCTCTATTCTGATAATACTTTCATTTCGTTGATAAAAAATACTCATATTTGAATATGAGATAGTTTGTTTTACAAAACAATCAATTAAATAAATAAAAAGATAAAGAAACATTCAAGAGAAAAAAGAAAATATGAAGTCATCCAGTTATCCCTCGATAGTTAGTTCGTTCATATAATTTGTAATGAACTATCATTTTCAATGAATTAAATACTCCTTATGAATGATTTAGTTACTTTCTACATTAAGTGGTTTATTTAATTATTAATTGATAAGTGAAGAATATGATTTTCACAATTGAATTGACGAGTTAATCTAAGCTAGACCTTCATTGAAAACTTGGAAGCCTTAGATGGCCGTTTGGTCCTAGTATGAAACTTCTCAGGTAGTCTAGCTTAAATCGAATCGTGATTCGAACAGTAAAAATAGTACAATCTTCACAAATCCCCATGCTGATAACAATATAATCAATATTAATAGAATTATAATTTATCCAAATGATAAACATAATTTTATTTTAATAGTTGTGATCATGGGTCAATCGAAGTTAGACCACCATGGAAAACCTGGAATCACTGGACGGCGGTTTCGTCCTATTGTGAGACTGGAAAGCAGTGTGAATACATAATTCCACCTCGTGAGATCCAAACTCAGGATCTATCAGTAACGCACGTGAGCGCTTAACCACTACAACACTGATCCGGCCGGCATCCAACAGTGTTAATGTCTGACTTCAGCTGATTCACAAAATCGAGCGACACATCCATCATTGTCTTCAATGAGTTATTATCTCACAACAGACACGGATGAACTCCACTGTTCATTGCTTCATACTGCTTCTTACCTTTTGAAGACAGTCACTAGTGAGCATATGTTGATTCATATTAGAGGGGTTTTGTGGATATTACAATAATTTCAATAGTTGAGATCATGAGTCAATTGAAGCTAAACCACTAGGGAAAACTGACAGACTGGTAGATCCTGGGTTCGAATCTCGCTAGGCGAGGTCGTGGATGAGCATTAAGTCACGAAACATCGTCAGAAATACAATTTTTCTACTGATTGGGATATAACAAAAAATATATTTATTATTAACTCTTTACTCAATTTGTTTTGCAACTATCAAGTCCAACTATAGTAATAGGATACCTATAAATTAGACATGATTTGAAATTTAGATATCAAGTAGTACTTTAAACAATAATGACTATTTATAATCATGAATTAAGACTAGTACAAATAATCGTTGTTTTATTTTTATTTCGTAATTCTGTATATAAAGTATGTAGCAAGATAGTAAGTCACTGAAGACAATGGTGGACGGTGGCTCAATTTCGTGGATTAGTTGAAATTTAACATCATCACCGTTAGATACTGGCCGTCTCAGTGGTCTAGAAATTGAGCGTTCACATGCGAGATCGATATGTCCTGAGTTGGAATCTCACGAGGTAGGCTCGTGGATGCGCACTTTTGAGGAGTCCCACAATAATTTGAAACGTCAATCCAGTACTTCCAGGTTTTCCATGGTGATCTAGCCTCATGACTCATGATCTCAACCATCGAAACTACTATAATATCCATAAAAGCCCTCTGATATGAATTAATTATTAGTTAAATTAACGATCCTATTTCTTTTTATAATTTATTTCAGCATTACATAATGATGGATTACTTTTGAAAGATTTAAAGTTTACAAGACCATGCCCGGAAAAAAATTATCAATTTCATAATGGTAAATAAATTGATTTTAATTTTTTTGCGGTATATATGTAACTGTTTTATGTTAAAAGATTGGAGGGGGGGCGTATATATTTAACATATTGGATGTTACATTTTAATTACCTTTTTTTGACTATCAACATAATGTCCCATTAATATTAGTTGGAATCTTATACAATGATGATATTATGAATGGAAATAGTTAGACTATAGCCTATATGTAATTCAATATATATATTATCCAAGTTTAGGAATGATTCATTTCAACATAGTTACCATGTCTATACATATATATATATATATATATATAATATATATATATATATATATATATATATATAGGTTTTTTTAAGCTTCACAATTGTAATATCATCATTATGGATTTTATAACTATAGACTTTCAAAGATAATGCATAATGTTTGTACTATGATCAAACATTTACTGTTGCCAGTTGTGGTAGGTGTTAAATGTTCCAAAAATACACCTACTTTATGTTATGGTAATAGTATCATTATTAACACTAATACTACTATTATTATCAGTAGTAGTATTAGTAGTAATAGTAGTAGTTGGTGTTGTAGAAGTCGTAGTAGTAGTAGTAATAATAATAATAGTAGTATTAGTATTAGTAGTAGTGTGGTACGTGCTACTTATATTGATATAAGTAGTATATTATGCGAGTCAGGAATGTATTGTCTAGCAGCAGAAGATGAGGGAAGATCAAGAAAGCAAGAGCAGGGATAGAATGCAATTTGTATGAAAATGTACGAACAATGAAGTGTGAGGCGTTTCGAGACAACTGGTGGACATTTTACAAATTAACGATTTAATACATAGTTCTCAGATTTTATTGAGACGTTCTGTAATTTTGTGTCGAATACATTCGGTTGCCGTTACCAGTGTTCTTGTTCACTACACTTGGTGTCGCTGCAGTAGTAGTAGTAGTACTGTATTTATCATTCTCATTCAGTATTACCATTACTAATAAAATCTTATATATATAATCAAGGTTTATTTACGTAAGTATTCCTTTAAATTACGTGACTACAAATTGAAATCATATCAAAAATGAAGTTCTATTATTATGTAATTATCTATGAATATCTTGTTTACATTTATGCCGATTAACATCTGTTTATTTGATCATTATTATGATACAAACAACAATTTGTAGGCGGGATTATAATAGTCCATCATTGTGAATAGATGAGTGGAATGAATTAATGAATGAGGAAAACAAACAAACAAATAGAAAATACATGTATAGTAACGAATTCCTTTTATTTTGTGTATGTGTATTTGTGTGTGTGTGTGAGTGCATGTGTGTGTATGTGTGTGTGGTGTTCTTTTACAATATATCCGATTAACCTTTTTCATTAGTACAATAATGACAAAAATAACAATAATAATGTTGACAATGAAATCACTAATCTATATTACTATTTATTTAATATCCGGTGTAATTATCATTGGATACAGATCAATTTTGAATACTTTATACAAGGATATAATACATGATTATAGTTTTATTTGTTATAATGACAATATTGTAGTCAATAATGAATACACTATTTAGTAATATAAAAATAGTAACATCATGTATACGGTACAATAATCATCATAAATTATATAAAGTACAAATTATATTCAGAATGAGTTGTATGAATATGATAGTAATTTTAATGGTTGAGATCATGAGTTCATTGAAACTCAGTGGTGTAGAGGTTAAGCGCTTATGTACGAGATTGATAAGACCAGGATTCGAATTTCATGAGGTTGGATCGTGAATGAATAATGGTGAGTAGTCTTATACTGGGACGAAACGGATAATTAGTGTTTCTAGGTTTTTCATGTTGATCTAGCTTCAATTGTCTTATGACATTAACTATTAAAATTACAAATTGTGGGGTTGTGGGGATTATTAAGTTTTTGATTGATACCATGAACCAATTGGTGTTAGACCATCATTAAAAACTTGAAAGCACTGTACGGCCATTTCATCCTATTGTGGGACTCCTACTTGACAGTGCGCATCCACGATCCCGCTTCAATTGACTCATGATCTCTACTATTAAAATTACTATAATATCCACAAAACTCCTTCTGATACTAACATACTTCTTTCATGATAATTCCGAATTGAATATATGGATCAAAATCCTTCATTTTATAAGGTGATAACTAATAGTGTAGATTACATCTTTGATGAAAATATTTAAAGTTTCGTACATTACATACAGGAATGATCTTGGCTGGATAACTATCAGACGACAGGAAGCATCAAACACCTCATTCGTCACACTATCACACTCATCAACAGTCGCTGTCTAACCGAATTCCACCACTCATGCAACATTTATACAAAATTGACAATGCTCAACAAACCAATACACTAATGGTAATAATAGTAATATGATTGCACTCACTAGTGATTGAGTAGTAGATGTGATTGGAAGTGTTCTGTGTAGATGCTGAGAATAGGGTTGATTCGACCATATTGCATGTGAGATGGATAGATATCGACCACATTTGATGGAAGATAATCTCACATTGTCACATCTCGATGAAGTTCGACATTTTGGTGATTGTATATTGAAGTGTGTAGTGTGAAGTTGAAATGGTGGATTGTGAGTGGCTGGATGGTATTATGAGTGTGAACTGGTGAATAAACTTGTAATGTGATGAAAGAGTAATTTTGTGTTTTCTGGTTTTCAACGATTGTCTAATTATGATCGATCGGTGGTGTGAAATATGAGAACTGGACAATCTTGACATTAATCTTCGTATGTTGATCTTGGTATGTTATATCATATATTCATACTTCCACCATACTCCCTATTAAAATCTTTTTGGATCAGTATGTTTATGAGTAGGAAGCAACGGATCTTCGTTATTCATTATATTATTACAATAACTATACTTATCTATTTTTTACTGTATCAATGAATGTCTTCATGGTGTTGTTTAGAATCTTTAAATGTGTGGATTATCTTATATCTCTTAATATATATACATCGGAAGAATTTGTTGTTGAAATCGTTGACATGGAACGATTTGTTGGCCGGCCAAATGACATTTGCGATTTTAATCAATGTGTAAAAAATAAATCGTTTATTTCAGTTGTTTATTTAAAAATTAAGAAATATCACTCCCACTCTTAGATGTGTATGAACCTTTCAATATAAAACAATTGTATAAGTTTCATATTTCACATGGTGAATAACTTTTGTTTAAGTAATGAATATATACAGATATTTTTAAGCAAAGATGGATAGCACCTAGCAGTGGAATTCATGACGCGCGTTTTGTCATTTATCGGACTCGTCAACTCGATGTACCTGTATCCTAGTACCGTTTGCTTCAAACGCCATCACGTTATCCACTTAGCCACTGAGTCCTGATAGCCACCTGCTTGTGCAATGAGGTGAAGCTTAAATTTACTTGATGTTGTTTTGCTTGTATCTTTCGACTTTTATTTAGGACTACAATTGATCCGTGACATGTTAGCATATGTGCATCCTATGCGGATTGCCTCAATATAGCCTTAAGTCATAAGCTATTTAAGAAAGGACGACGAATCATAAATAGGAATCCAGTTTGACGTGCGTTTCGTCCTATTTGGGACTCGTCATCTGTATGTACCTGTAATGGGAAGATGCGAGTAAAACAACACCAAGTGAACTTAAAGATATTCTGTGATATTCAGCTTTATCCATATAATTAATTATAACTTTGCTTGATAATTTTCAATTATATAATCCACATTAAAACTATTTTTATTAAAAAAAAGAGAGAAGGTTACCATGGAAACAATTTTACATTACGTAATACTTCTTATCTAGTTGATTGATGATAATTAGCTTTCTCTTATGTAAACAATTTGTAATAATGTACTATTTTATATCAATAAAAATAGAAATATTCACTTTAAACTATACATTCTGATAGTTCAATAGTTTATGTGCAGTTTCTTTATGGATATAATCAAGTTTACATTTGAAATATAAACTACTATTGCCAATAAAAGACTAATCAATTGAAGTCTTAATTATCCATGGTAAGATTTATGTAATACAATTACTAAGTGAATTTCTAATTACAACTATTTTGATAAAGCTGAAAAAGTAAAACAAATTTGTTATCTTTGAATTGATGAATAAAAACTAAATAGTCCAAGACAAAGTTCAAAATAGTAATTTAGTTGAAAAGCAAATAACCCGTTTTCTAAGTAACCATTTCTCAATTGTTTAACATACGGTATATATATTAATATAGTGGTTAGTGGTGAAATCTAGGACGCATGGTTCGCCCTAATTGGACTTGTCAGATGAATGTATTGCATCTCAGAGTTGATGTTCACTTTAGGAATTGAACTCAAAAGATTCAAGCAAACAGTAAAAAGTGAATTTCAACTTCATCCTATTACACAAGCAAGTTGCCATCAGGACTAAATAGTTAAGTGGATAACGCGACGGCGTTTGAAGCGAACGATAATGTGTTCGAGTCCCAGAATGAACACCAACTCTGAGTTATAGACTCATCCAACCGACGAATCCCACATAGGACGAAACGCGGCTCTTGGATTCTACTATTATCCATCATCCATGTTTACTCTATTTTATCATTATTATTATTGTTATTGTGATGAAATTGTTTGTACTAATGAAATCGTTTCTTTTTTCTTTCTCACTTTTTCTTCTCATTTCTTATTATTTGTATTCACAAATATAACCACTGTTATTTATTCGTCTCTAATATATATATATATATATATATATATATTGCAAAGATGGATAGTGGCTAGCAGTGAAATCCAGGATGCACGTTTCGTCCTATTAGGGACTCGTCAGCCGGATCTACTTTCATCTCAGAGTTGATGTTTACTCTGTGACTTGAATTCATTATTGAAATGATAATTACATGATGTTGTTATTAGTGACTTATGTCTGGGAGGTTATCTCAAATCATAATCAACCAGTTTACACATTAATGATCTTGAAAGTTCATTGCTTAATATTGTGAAATGAATAAAGTCAAATATTTATTTAATATCAAATATGATTTATCATTCAACTGTCTTGAGAGAAAAAAAGAGGAAAACTCCATCCTTATATTAGATTGTCATAATTAGTTAATTACTATATTTTTCAGTTCAAAGTTCAGTTTTAATATTAATTCGTAAATACTTTTACATTTTTTAAGATTAGATCATTAGAATAAACTTTATTTATAAACAAAATATTTGATGAGTTCAATATTAGGACGAAACAACTGTCTATTGTTTCCAGGTTTTTCATGATAGTCTAAATTTAATCGATTCATTGTATCTAAGTACTTAGATTGAATTTATTCTTAAAAAGTTCATCTATGAACTCATAATGATAACAATAATAATAATCATAATAGTAACCTCTTCCTTGTTTTGTTTTTTTTTTTGGTTTTTTTATTTCTTAGCTACTGGAAATTTTATGTGCGTTGTACCAACAGCTAAAAAATGTTTTGAATTATGTCAAGAATTAGGTTGTAATGAATGGTATTTTATGAGTTTTGTACCATCTGGTAGTGAAGAAATTAAAAAATATCATCGTTGTCGATGTTTCCCGGAATATCATATGTGTTTTTATAATTCAGTACCAAGAAGATATCGTGATTTTGAATAATTCTCATTTCTTTTATTATATAATCATTTTGTTTCTATGTGTCTGTGTGTGTATGTGTCTCTCTGTGTGTGTTTGTGTGTCTGTGTGTTTGTGTGTGTGTGTGTCTGTGCGTGTGTGTAATTGTATCTGTGTTAATTAGAAAAAAGAATTTGAAAGCATTTATCAGTTAAACTAATTAATGAATAAATAAATAATGATACTACTAATAAAGAAATCTTTAATCCCTTTCATTTAAACTGTGATGTAACTGATATAAAAACTTTCATGTATGTTACAATCAATTCATCATTTCATTCCAATGAATTATTATTGTGAGATATTAATTTAACTGAACTCGCTTCTATATATAAATAAATGAAGATCAAAATATACTATTCAAGTTATATACTCTTTTTCTATTTCATTATCTATTCTTGTTGTTTATTGTGTTGTGTATTGTTTTCTTTTATGTTTTATGTGTTTTTTATTAACATGATCCTTAATAAATAAATAGAAATATATATATACATGTACGTATAATATACTTTTGTTGCCTTTCATTTTTATTCCCGTTATTTTTGTTTTAGTCATTATTCTATTATATCCGTTTGGGGGTTGGGGAGATTATTAAGTTTTTGATTGAAATCATGAACCGATTGATGTTAGACCACCGTTGAAAACCTGGAAGCACTGGACGACCGTTTCGTTCTATTGTGAGACTCGTCCTTGACTGTGCACATCCACGATTCCGCTCGTGGGATTCGAACCCAATGCCTTCGGTCTCGCGCGCGAACGCTTAACCTACTGGATCTATTATATGAAGTGTTTATATTTAGATTGTTTATGTTATCATATAAGACATACATGATACATACATGATACAAATTGTTGATTAAGGTTATTTATTTATTTAAACACATAGATATTCGTACAAGGGAGCACCGGATATAAATGCACCACACAAATCTAATGAGACTTGTGTAGTTTATTGTTAAGATGATAAAATGTTAAGATGGTAATAAAAATGTATGAATCAATTATTCAAATGGGTCGCATAAGTTCAAGATCAAGTATCTAATTGATGAAGAAATTATTGAAACATCAGATTTTAATTTACAATCGCATTTGAATCTAGATTAACTGGAAGATGAATATCTGATTAAGTTGTAAATAGCAAACTATTCTGTATAATCTGTCACCATTGTATCATTTAATATCTCGTAAATTGATTACACCGGCGGCCTGCTTGAATATCTGGGCTACCTGTTCCTTCGATCTATATATTTCTTCAAGTTATCTGTTTTGTTGTTCGTTTTAGCATATCAATATGTCTATTGTGCTCACAATCTATTCGGGCGCGTTTATGAAAAGCTTACAACCTTTCGCTATACGGGATACAGAAAGGTACAATCAGCGACATCATGGTGGCTGGCAATATGCATTGAAACGAATGAACATTAATCAAATGCGGATTACCGAATTCCTAACATCTAACTGGTCATCATTCGAAATTTATCGTCACAATCGATCAAGATATAAGAAAAAGAAACTTGTTGAAATACTTTATGCTGAGAATTCTATGTTGTACGAAAAGTATAATGTTGAATAAAGCTTCTTATAATAATAATAATAATAACATGAATTCCATGTCAGATGCATTAGAACGAAATGATACAAACCATTATTTGTAGTGTTCATACTCTTGTGAATTAAGTTCACTATGGAAATTTGTGAAGATTATAGTATTTTCAAAGTCGAATTCACGGGTGAAGTACATGTGCTCACTACTGATTAGCTTCAAGGTGAGTTTCCTGGAGTTATAGTGAGAAGCCGTGACTAGTAGAATCAAATCTATGTTGGGCGAAGACAGTTATTATCTTCAGACAACGAATGAAGGGTTACGCAAAACCATGAATTGATTTAGCTTAAACATTAATACCGTCGGACGCTGAATCAATGATCTAGATGTCAAGAGCTCGTGCGCGAGACCGAAGGTTCTGAGTTCGAGTCCCTTCGGCGCGGGATCAAGGATGCGCGCTACTGAAGAGTCATAAACTATGACTTCTAGGTTTTCAGTTGCCGTTTAGCTACGACCGATTCGTGAATTTAACTTTGAAAAAAGAATCAGTTTCACCTGAAAATGATACTGCCTTCAACATATTCTTATAATTTACTACAAAACGACAACATAATAGCGATTTCTTTAACACGTTTCTTTAACCGTCAAAATCTGTACCCAACCAGGGAGATCAACTGACTACGAATCAAGATTTAGATTTAAGTTAAACAAAGATTAAGATAAGATGATAAACCATTACGACAATATGATGTAGAAACCGATCGTATTTAATAAAGAAGAATTCATTTTCATTTTTGATTGGAAATAAAACGGGAAATCGTTTTTATAAACATTAAAAATAATAGAGTTAAGTGTAAAATGAAATTACTGTTTAGAAACCCAATACAGAAAGGCAATCATGAAACTCTGAAGTAACATCCAGGATATGGGATACTATTGTCCATTGATGAATCGCTATTCGACTAAACGTCGAGAAGAAGTAGTGAACTGAAATTTCGTGTTGATTACTTCTGTGAACTCAATGCCTCAATAGTAAATGTTTTGAGTAAGCTATTTACTGATATAATCTTCAAGATTACAGAAAAATATTACCAAAGAGTATTATTCATCAGGAGAGAAACATAAGATACAAGCAAACAATATCAAAGTGAATATAGGTGCTTTTCATTTGTATAACTCTAGGACAACTATTTGATCACTAATTTCACAAATAATCAGTTAATTTTGATGTATAAAATATCTAAACTACAAAATACTGGTTGCTGTCAGGAGATTAATTATCAATAGACCATTGGTTATCACATTTAAATAAATAGCTTCGTGAGGGGATTCTCGAAGTTCTAGTGAGAAGCCGCAGACAGTGGAGCTAATCCGTGTCCGGTAGAGACAAGTATCTATCTAGGTACAATGGAAGATGGTCGCGCAATTTCGTGGATTGGTTGGTGTTGGACACTAACACCATTTGATGCCGGCTCAGTGTTCCAGTAGGTTAAGCGTTCGCGCGCGAGACCGAAGGCACTGAGTTTAAATCCCGCGAGCGGGATCGTGGATGCGCACTGTCAAGGAGGAGTCCCACAATAGGGCGAAACGCCTGTCCAATGCTTCCAGGTTTCCAACGGTGGTCTAACATCAATCGGTTCATGATCTCAATCAAAAACTTAATAATAAAGTAATCATCGTGTTAATAGATTGAAGATATGATATAGTTTAAGCTTATTTGTTTAACCATATGTGCATACTGTGCGGACTGCCTCGATATTGCCTTAATTCATAAGCAATATAAGCAAAGATGGATAGTGGCTGGCAATGGAATCCAGTTTGACGCGCGGTTCGTCTTATTTGAGAATCGCATGATGGATATACCCGCAGCTCAGAATGATGTTCACTTTAGGACTTGAACTCAGAAGATTCAAGAAAACAGTAACTAGTGAATTTAAACTTTACCCCATTACACAAGCAAGCTACAATCAGGACTCAATAGTTAAGTGGATAATGCGATGGCGTTTGAAGTGAACGACAACGGGTTCGAGTTACAGGGTGAACACCAACTCTAAGATGCAAGTACATCTCAAGCAGGACGAAACGTGCGTTTTGGATTTCACTGCTATTCATCTTTACATTATCCTGGTATTATTTTTGTTATTGTGAATATATAGTTTGCATTAGTGAGATTGTTTCTTTTTTCTTTCTCACTTTTCTTCTCATTCCTTACTATTTGTATTCACAAATATAATCAGTGTGATTTATTTGTCTCTGATAAATTTATTTGACTTTTCATGTAAAATTTAACATTCTTATTAATATGATCTTTATTACACCTTCATTCATCAAACCAGAAAAAAATGAGGGAAAATAAGAAAAAGAAAAACGTTTCATATTTGTGTTTAGGTAAATTTTTATTAAAAATCTTGATCATTATTTATTTTTAAAACAAGTTTTTTTGTTTTTGTTGTTGTTGTTGGGTAGAAACTATTTCATTCTATAGTCAACTTTTATATATTGGCCTATCACAGTTAATGTTGGTTGGCAAGAGTGATGCATTCCATTTGAATCTTTAATAAAGTACATATAGATATATTACGAAGTTTATTATTTGTAGTCAAGATGAAGACTTTCAAAATTTAAGAAATTAAGTATTAACGTTTAGTGGCCCTATAACTGATTGATTGCTATTGAGATATACATATATCGTCTATCCTTGTATGCAATTTGTCAACTTTGATCGCGATAGTGAATAATGGAATTAAATAAGTTAAATACGAGAATAAATATTTGAATACATATAGTTTGTACACTCACCTATCTGGATAGACAATCAGAAAGACGAATCGAAGGAAGGGAAGAAGAGAGTGTGAAGTGAAACAAAACAATGTGCGGTGGAGTTGGCTCGCATGCCCTCTAAAATAGCTTATTTAACAATTTAGATGATGAGATAGTGTAACACTTATAATATTATAGCACAACTCATTACTGTAGTAAAAAGGAACGTTGAATTAAATCTATATTGATCAATGTTATGTAAGAATTCCATGGTAGAATTTATTATTATATCACGAATATTTCCACTATACAACTATGATCTCAATTATTGAAATTACTAAACTCTCCACAAAAATTCCTTCTGATACTAATCAACATATGCTCACTAGTGACTGGCTTCAAAAGATATTTTCTGGAGTTTTAGTAAGAAGCAGTGAACAGTGGAGTTCATCCATGTCTGTTGTGAGATAATAACTCACTGAAGACAATGATGGATGTGTCGCTCAATTTCATGAATCAGTTGAAGTTAGACATTAACACCGTTAGATGACGGTCAGCTCATTGTACAGGTGAAGCATTTGCGCTCGAGACTGGTAGGTCCTGGGTTTGAATCTCGTGGAAGGCGGGATCGTGGATGCGCACTGCTGAGGAGTCCTACAGTAGGACCAGACGACCATCTTGTGCATCCAGGTTTTCCATGTTGTTCTAGCTTCAACTGACTCATCATTACAACCATTCAAATATGCTATTATTTAGACTTATTAAGAAAAAAATATGCATCTAGTTACATAATGGAAAGGTACAATTCCATACAAGTACTGATTAT
Organism: Schistosoma mattheei; assembly: GCA_944470405.2. Classification (NCBI taxonomy): domain Eukaryota; kingdom Metazoa; phylum Platyhelminthes; class Trematoda; order Strigeidida; family Schistosomatidae; genus Schistosoma; species Schistosoma mattheei. The sequence goes on from OX103947.1 coordinate 4,988,241, forward strand.
TGATTTTCTGGTTTATGTAATTTTACAATTTCTATAAAATGTTCATTTAAAAAAAATTTATGCAAAATGATAACTTTCTCTCATGGTTACTTTTAATGTCGGTAGTGTAATATAAGAAGGCAAAGATTATCAGAACTATGTGATGATATATTAGTGCAATACATTTCCAATAATCTGATCACACATATACATAAATACGCAAAGGGGGTTTGAATTTTCGTATAGCTAAGACTTCAATAAACCTTAATATACACCCTTTTACACTTTCGTACAACATTACAAAAGCTGAGTTAAGATAAATCTTATAACCTCTTTCAACTATGTATTTGGCAATAGAAGATAATGAATGTATATCATCTACTCTTATTGGGTCATTTGATCCGATTTGTTTCTGTAACCATTTAGGTACATGTTCACTTCTAATATATATGAATTCACCTAGATAAAATCATTATTTAAATAAAATGAGACACATTGTCATGTATACTAATCAGTTTTAGAAATAAACTGTAGCAGAGGAAAATTCAAGTAAAATCATTAATAGTATAGTGGTTGTGGAGATTATTAAGTTTATGATTGAGATCATGAACCGATTAATGTTAGACCACCATTGAAAACCTGGAAGTGTTAGACGGTCGTTTCGCCCTATTGTGCGCATACGCGATCCCGCTCGCGGGATTCAAACTCAGTGCCTCCAGTCTCGCGCACGAACGCTTAACCTACTGGAACACTGAGCCGGCATCAAATGATGTTAGTGTCCAACATCAACCAACCCACGAAATTGCGCGACCATCTTCCATTGTACTGACGTAGACACCTGTTTCCACCCGACACTGCTGAGAAGTGCCACAATAGGACGAAACGGCCGTCCAGTGCTTCCAGGTTTTCAACGGTGGTCTAACATCAATCGGTTCATGATCTCAATCAAAAACATAAAATCATGAACTTGATCGAGTTTATTATTTGATCATGTTTAAGTTGAGTCAGATCATCTTTATTACATATCAAAATGTTGGTAACTCTTTCAGATCATTGTTTTTTTTTCGACTATGATCTAGAGCATGAGAATAAATAAATTACACTTACCATATTGACAATTCAGCATTCATTCAGAAAGTTTTGAACCGGTAATTTATTAATGGGTTAGGATTCAGGAAGAAACTATATACAAAGGGAGTCTATGAGATAGGCAATAAAAAATTTAATCAGTAAGTAATTTTCAGAACCAATGAATCTTGATCATTTGTAAGAAGCTAACAAGTGAAAATGACTAATTATTAAAGTCAGTTTAGTCATAGTCACAGGGAAAGGAGAACCTGACGTATGTACATCATTTCACGTTCCTGTACTATATTACCTCAACGAGATGAAATTATTTTAAGATCAGTCTCAAAGTAGTAAGAGTAGTTACGGTACCAGTAACACTAGAAACAATTAGGTATAGAAAAAGAAAAAACAGACATAAAAAGATTTCCGGACTCAGTTCTTAAGGAAAGCAAAGAGGGTATATACCTATGTCGCTGATATTGACTTTGAGATATATCGTCCAAAGCCTTCAACTAATGGTTACGATAATCACATGGACCAAAACCAGATATAAAATCAACGCAGTAATTCCTCGGTGGGGTTCATTATCAAATATAATCACTAAGCACTGTTTGGTGAACCCTTTATTATTTATGGAGTTTGTCGTGAATCTTCCAAGTTATAACTGTTACACACAACTAACTTTATATTGATAGTCAAAGAACGTGAAAGGAAAAAAATTAATCTATGAATTGCAGGTTTTAAGTAAGATCCCCAACTGCACTATGGTAGATATAAGGTAGTGTGTATGGAAGATAACACAAATCTATTTCATATCCTTAAGAAAGAGTCCTGATTATCAGTTTTGGTTCCGAAAATAATTTCGAGCCCTAATTTTCAGTGTTAATCGTTTTCTAGCTACGTTTTGTCGCTAATCAAATTTATTAACAAAACGTTTACATAGTAAAGCTCAGGAATGTTGAAAATCACTTTTAGATTCCATATCAACCTTTTATTTACAGATAAGATTAACTGTCATGGTACTAAAAGTTATTGCTTACCTGAAACATTTAAATAAAACTTGTATGGAATGAAACGTAAAACATTTATAGTCATGATATTGACTCTACATTCCCAACACGTACACTTCAAAAGAATTTTTTTATAAATATGATTGAAGTGCAGTACATAGTTTATTATAAGTCTCGATGAACTGATTATGTTTTTCACCGATAAACATCAATTCAGTGAACATCTTCTGAGAGTTAAACACACAAGCCATTTGTTCAAGTAAAGCTGTATTTGAAACTCATAAAAGGCAAGTTGTATGAAACAAATGACTGTATCTAAATATTTGCTAATTTACGAAGTTATTTAGTTCGATTAATTAATTACTTACGCCTGTTACACCCTCTCCATAATGGAGCATAGACCGCCGACCACAATTCTCCAACACATTAGGTCCTGCGCCTCCCTTTCTAGTTCTATCCAACTATTGTTCATTCTTCTCATGTCGGTTTTCATTTCTCACATAATGCGTTCTTCGGTCTCCATCTTCTCTTTTGGCCTTAACGATTCCATGTGAGGAATTGTTTTGTTATCCAGTTCGGTGCTTTACTCAATGTGTGTCCTATTCACTCACAAGCCTCTTCCTCGTTTCTTCCTCAGTTGATTTGTTCTGGTTTGTTCTCTCCCACACTAGGTTGTTGCTGATAGTATCTGACCAACGGATCTGAAGTATTTTACGTAGACAACTTTTATTAAACACTTGTATCTTCTGAATGATCGATTTCATAATTCCCCGATTTTCCGCGCATATACAGTAGAACTGTTTTGACACTTGTATTGACAATTCTGACCTCGGTGTTGGTTAACAGACAGTTATTTTGAGTTGCAGATATTGTTCAATTGTAGATGTGTCTCCCTCGTTTTGTCGATCCGTGCCAGCACATCTGCATCAGATCCACCGTGTTCATCAATGATCCTGCCCATATATGTAAAGGTTTTTACATCTTCCAAATCTTCTCCGTGAAGTGTGATTCGTTTGGTGTATATTGTATTGTATCGGTGAATCTTGCTTTTTCGTTTGTGAATGTTGAGGCCTACTGCTTCTGAGGCTGTTGCTATACTGGTCGTCTTCTCCTGCATTTGCTGTTGCGTGTGCAATAGAGGAGCCATATCATCTGAGAAATCTAGAGCGTCCAGCCACATCCTAACTGTCCACTTTATCCTATTCATCCCCCTAGATAATCCAGTCGATCACTAGGAGAAAGAGAAAGGGTGAGAGTAAGCAACTTTACCTGACACCGGTCTTTAACCCCGAACGAGACTGTGAGCTGTCCTCCATGCATGATTTTGTAGTTTAATCCATCATAGGAATTCCGTATGATATTGACTATCTTCTCAGGTACACCATAGTGTAGATATTAGAAAACATTTATGAATTATAATTAATTTTCCCTATCGTTAATAATCAATCTATTCTATTATACGTTAATTTGGATAACATTAATATAATGATTTTTTTATGAGTAGGCTGTTTATTTGTCTATTGTATGTAAACGTCTGTAAATCTATTAGAAATGTAAAGCTGATATTTCCAATTAATAAACGTTTGTTGACAAAAATATAAATTTATATTTAATGGAATTCAAATGCATAGATGATCATTTCTAAATAGAAGTCTGGATAAATTAATGATTTAACACAATCACACTTACTTACTTACTTACTTACGCCTGTTACTCCTAATGGAGCATAGGCCGTCAACCAACATTCTCCAACCCACTATATCCTCGGCCTTCTTTTCTAGTTCCATCCAATTCTTGTTCATTTTTCTCATGTCTATCTCCATTTCCCGGCGTAATATGTTCTTTGGTCTTCCTCTTTCCCTTTGGCCTTAAGGATTCCATGTGAGGGCTTGTCTTGTGACGCAGTTGGTGCTTTCCTCAATGTGTGTCTATCCACTTCCAGAGTTTCTTCCTAATTTCTTCCTCCGCTGGGATCTGGTTTGTTCTTTCCCACAGTTGGTTGTTGCTAATACAATCATACTAGTTAACGCAATATAGATTATCTTCAACTGAAATTTATTATCAGTATGGGGATCTATGTAGATGATAGTATTTTTTTTGCAGTTGAATTCACAAGTCGATTTAAGTTAGATCATAACTTAAATTTTGGAAGTATTGTACGGCCATTTCGTCTCAGCTTGAAACTTCTTAGAAGTGTGCACTTACGGTAGCGCAAGTTCATCGCTTGATTGAAGTTAGACAATAACACTATTGAATGTTGGTCAGTTGGTCTAGAGGTTAAGCGTTCACGCACATGATCAGGGGTTCAGTGTTTGAATCTTTTTAATGCGTGGTACTAGATGTACGCTGCTGAAGAGTCTCATACTGGGACGAAACAACCATCTCGTGCTCCCAGGCTTTCAATGGTGGTCTAGCTTAGACAGACTCATGAGTTCAGCTTAAGCTACAGATGGACAAGGAATCCTATCAGTATGATTAATTAATATAATTTGGAGATTAACTCACCATAAGTTTACAGTATTATATTGATATTTCAGTAGATTACAGAAATAAAACAAAAAAGGCTTTACATAATTTTTTTAAAAAATTAATGATGACTGTGGAAATCGATGAATGGCTATGGAGCCATAACATGCACTAGGCCAGTATAAACTAGTCTGTATATGAAGATGTTCCTGCTTTATTCACTTAACCACAGCTGTTAGAGACAAGAATGCAAAATATCGTATATGATAACTATAATATCCAGTGATCAATCAATTGTGAATACATCTCAGTCCTACAGGAGTTGGGTCGTGGCCCGGATAGATCAGTGGTAACGTCTCTGACTGTGAAGCTGGGTGACACTGGATTGAATCCTTCAGGGAGTACTAGTTCCCTCAAGATTACAGGTACACCTTTCTGACGAGTGCCAAATAGCACGGAACCTAGGATTTCCTGCTGACTACCTCCAACCACCATCTTATCACAAAATCATTCAAAAGTTAGTTTATAAAATGGTAGACTATCAAAACGTAAATAAAGATAACATCCTTAATTGCCCTAGTATTTCAAACATCACAGCACCGTTACGTAATAATTAAACCATGAAACGGGAACATGAAGTGTGATTGTCTACTTGACGTGAATAAGAAATAGTCTTATAGGATGAACTATGTTTAGTGGAGTTATATCAAATAGAATAGTTAGAATATCTTATTTTATTTTTTATTATTTTATTTATTTATATTCTGGAAAATAATATTAATTACAGAATTCACGCCAGTTTACAGGCATGATCAATTTGATATAAATAATAACATTAGATGTGCAGAACAAACATGTGATAAAAGAAAGTTTTAAGTATACTAGTTCAATAGTTGTTTAAGTAGTACATATATTACAGCGATCCAATGCATCAACCGGGAATTTTTAATATTTCTTAAATGGACAGCCTGTTGATTTATGAACGATGTAATTAAGGTCAATTTATGTGCCAGATCGAAATAATGTTAATTATCTACAACTACAGAAATTAAAACGAAAACACAGAGCACGGAACAACAAAGAAGTAATTACCAAAATATATGAATCAGGTCTACCTAAATGCGTGTGTCATGTGACACGATGATATACTGTTCATGTTATTCAAATTAGTTAAACTTGCTAGGGGCGGTGTTAACATATTGACAGAAAGTGGGTGGTTTTACTAAGGGAATTCACTAATGAAGATGGCTAAACATTTAGGGTTCCTAAAATATCACTTGTTGAATGAGATACACTTAAAGGCGCTAGACCATTCAATGCATTTTCAGAGGAGCAGTATGCATCGATGGAGCGAACAAATAATGGGAGTGATTTTATCGCACGGATAGATTGTGGTAGGTTATTCCATTCTTTGAAATGATAAATTTGCATGGACTTCTACTAGAAGCTAAATTATAACACTATAAACATTGTTTATTTCATTACAATTAATAACAATTGATTGATCACTGGGTGGTGATCAATCTCATGCTTGTCTAGTCCTTATTAGTGCAGATCGAATGCTATCGATCATGTTGCAATGTGGCCACCAGTCTAGGTGACTCGACACTGCGGGCACTATGTATTGAGATTAGATGGTGGTTGGAGGTAGTCTGCATTCGATCTGCACTAATAAGGACTAGACAAGCATGAGATTGATCACCACCCAGTGATCAATCAATTGTGATTACATCTCAGTCCTACAGGAGGTTAGTCACGGCTCGGATAGCTCAGTGGTAACGTCTCTGACTGTGAAGCTGGGTGACACGAGATCGAATCCGCCAGGGAGCACCAGTTCCCTCAAGATTACAGGTACACCTTGCTGACGAGTGCCAAGTAGCACGAAACCCGGGTCCAGGGTTTCCTGTTGACTACCTCCAACCACCATCTAATTACAATTAATATTTAAACACTGTGCTTATTGTAACATTAGTGTATTCTTATTTATTTCATACGAAATGTAAAGTGACACAAAGTATGGTTATTCACTAAACTAATGCACTCAATAGATATTTACAGGATCTTTGATAATGTCAATCACTAATTAGCGACTTACTTAAGCATAACATTTAGTTCTTCATGAGATCAATTTTGGTATTCATTTATAAGGGTGACTAACAAAAAGGTGACTATTTGAAGGATGAAGGGAAAAGGTCCGATTGAAAAGCTCGCATATCAATAAAGAAGAGCATTATTAAAGAGGACCATCAAAAAAGCTAATGCAAGTAAAGGGAAGAACTGAACCCCTAAACAAGCTTTTTGAAATGAGTTTTCATTAGTCATGTAGGCAAAGTTACAGATGATAAACCTACTAGGCTTCAAATCTATAAAAATTTCATCCATCCGTTTAATATTCATCTTTAATAATAAATATATATTTCTTGTGATGTCCCGATAAGTAGAAAATTATATTTCTGACGTTTCGTGACTTAATGTAATTCATTTTACCAGAGTAAATAAATAATTGCTAATATACACCTTTTTGATGGTCACCTTTATTCCTTCTAGTCGTTACTGAGGTGCACCCTTTTCAATACCTCTTTTGCTCTCTCCCTTTTCAGTATACCATATACATCTCAGAGGTAAAAACTTCATCTGCAATATTGAAAGGACATAACTTGTTTACTGTAAGTTTAATAAACAATTTCCAAAGAAGTGTCATGAATAATCAGTAGAATTGAATAGTTTTTAGAAATAAAAACAAAGATATTTCAGCAGGACTATAATTTACGAACGAACCAATCAGATTTAGGATAATAGGTCATGGATTTTGGCGCGAAATTCATTCATTCATTTAACTAAATAGCATCTTCGCATTTTAGGTGATGTCAGTTCGTGATGAAAACAATAAATCGGATTCCTAACCCTAACTATCAACTATAAATCATAATCCTTATTCTTCACACTGCTTTATAACCCTCATTTAACCCTAGTAAGTAGATGGACATTTTCAAGGTCACTTTAGCATCGCTCAAAGGTCGTCCATAAATTATAATCTCACTGAAAGCGAATAAATTCATGGCTATTCATCTGATGCTTTAAACAGCCTAAAATTATAAACAAAGGATTGACATACTTCAGTCAGTGAAGTTTAAATGAATGTTTTTGAAATTAAACCGGAAATTATAAGAAGAAGAAGAAGAATCGGATACGAAATGCATGGATAAACATATTTCCATGTTGAATATAATAATAACAATAATGCAGAATAGAAGAGGTGAGGTTATAATTATTTAAACTCAAATTTTAAAAACAAAATGGATTACGCAATTGTAATAAATATAATAAATGAAAATAATAAACATACAATGAAAAACAAATTATGTAAGCTTCGTGGATTGGTTGAAGTTAGACATTAACACCGTTGGATGCCGGCCGGCTCAGTGGCCTACTTGGTTAAGCGCCTGGCGCGAGGCCGATAGGTCCTGGGTTCGAATCTCGCGGGGTGCGGGGTCGTGGATGCGCACTACTGAAGAGTCCCATACTAGGACGGAACGGCCGTCCAGTGCTTCCAGGTTTTCAATGGTGGTCTAGCTTCAATTGACTCAAGATTTCAACAAGTGAAATTATGTTAGCTATAAAAAGGACAAGTTAATAACAATTCTACGTAGTATAATAAGTAACATTTCATCACTCTTTTCTTCTATACATATAGTTTAATTTCGAAATGTTTGATAACAATTACCTCTGTAAAGCAGAACAAGAGTTGATTTTAGTTATTCGTTGATTATTTTGATGGGTTGAGATCATAAGTCAATTGAAGCTAGAGCCTCATGGAAAACCTGGAAATACTGAACGGCCATTTCGTCCTACTACGGGACTCGTCAGCAGTGCCGATCCATGACTCCACCTCGCGGCACTCGAACACAGGACCTATCAGTCTCGCGTGCGAGAACTTAACCACTAGAACACTGAACCGGCCTGCATCCAACAGTGTTAATGTCTAACCTTAATTAATCCACGAAATTGAGCAACACATCCATCATTGTCTTCAGTGAGTTACTATCTCACAACTGACGTAGTTGAACTCCATTATTCACAGCTTCTCACTGGAATTCTCTCTCAAACCTGGTTACTAGTTAGCAAATAATGATTTTCAGTTTAAGATAGTGGATATTCTTGGGTTTCATTTAAAACTCAAATAGATTTTAATCAGCCGCTTATCATTATTATTTCTTCCTCCAAGACGAATATCATAAAGAAATGATGGAAAATAATAAATTTTAGAGTTGACCAATTTTGAAGTAGAGATTGATCACAGATTGATCACAACTCCCTAGTTTGACAAAGTATGACCCAAGAGTGGGTACTATTCAACGTAATTCATGATATCGATCCGAGATACAAACTGCTTTTGTTTGTTTGCTGATTGATTCTGTGGAAACTTTCGCTTACCAACTCATTTTAAATCGAGATAAAAGATTGAATTTAAAATTCACATGACTGTTACATTCTTTTTACCTCATTCTTATCACTCATATACCTTCATATGTTTTTAATATTCAGTTGGTTGTTCAAAAATGTGTTTAGGCACGAGCATAGCAGATTAACAGTATGGTTTTCTACTTTCAATATTTCAGTAACTAAATCTGATGTATCTCTAATTAAAATGGTAATATAGTTTATGGATCAACAATTCAAATATATAGTTATCATTGTTTGAACAGATGAATATCGGTACAAAGGGGCACCGAATACATATGCGCGATACAAGTCACTTGATTTATGTGTAATCTGTGATACTACCCGACTGTCCAAACCGAAACAGGTGATTTTCTTAGGGAGCCACACCCGGAGCCTTTGATCCTAAGATTTAATGCATAAGGAAGTAGAGCAACGTTAGGAGATTCAGTCCCGTGGTAACCAGTGACCAATAATTAATTCATACGCCATTTGTTCCTTCGGGATCCTAGAGCCCATGTGTACTATCGGTTTGAAATCTGGGTTTTCCAACTTTCCTTGATGGATCCTCCATACACACCAACACGGTCAAAGCGCCGTACATTCGCTTTCCGTCCTCTCGATTTCGTAACCAACAACCTCGCCGTGAGAAGGCAGTCAGTAGGATTTCTTTGACAATGGTTGTATACATGTGGCCATGTGAGAGCATTTTAAGAGGGAGAGCGAACTATTCTCACCTTCGACCGTACCGAGGCAGATAGTTATCCTGAAAAACTAGTATTTTATCATATTATAGTAATAGTAATATGTAATACTAACTAGTAAATCTAAAGTTTACTGTCGATTATGATCCACTTGTTAACACAATTGTCTAATACATTCTCTTATCATAAATATAAATAAAGTTGTGTTGTATTTTTTTTCTCCGAAATCCTGTTGAACTGTCAAGTTCTACATTTCAAAGTTTGTTTTTAAAGCTAATGTGATATAACTATCATATTATATAAGGTATACGACATTATAAAAAAAAAGGCATCTGGGTAGAAATTACTGTAACAGATGTTTGTCAGAGAATGTTACTTTATCAAAATATTTACAGGCTAGTTGACTTTTCTCTGACGAGGTTGTATTGATAAGAGAAGTATTCTATTACATTTATTACTATCTTATTCCATTATATGACAATTGTTGATAAAAGTAGTATAAGTTGAAAAATAGTTTGAATAAATCACTCTCTTTAATAGAAAAAAAAAAGAAAGAAAATAAGACAGATGTTACTCTAATGAGAGGATAGATTTCAATGCAAACATACTGTCAGTAATGATATTCAGTGTGGAATTACTCTTTATTGTTGTGAAGAATTTCCTTTGAAAAAAGAAGGAAAAAATATATATCCACCGTCTGTTTCGTTGGTAAAACGGTTTATTTAGTCGATGAGGAATCATTTTATTTATCAACTAGAGAATTTCTTATTTTGTCGAAATGTATTTAACATTGTTTGAATAATAGTAAATTATTTTTTAAACAGAAATATCTATATGTAAAATTACATTTGATTTCATCTTAGACATTAACACCGTTGAATACCACCCGTCTTTGTGGTCTAAAGGTGAAGTGTTCGCTCATGAAACCGATAGGTCTTAGGTTTGAATCACTCAAAGCGGAATCGTGGATGCGCACTGCTGAGGAAACCCACAATTGGACGAAACAGCCGTTCAGTGCTTCCAGGTGGTTTTCCATAATGCTCTAGATTTAATTAACTCATAATTTCAATTATTGAAATGATTCTAAATAGTTTATGAATATTTTGTAACGGAACTATTGAGGCATGGAAAAATTTAAGATTTTCTATACTAGTAAACTATGTAGAGTATTAAAGAGGAATAATGTATTTGTAAAATCTTGGTGAATTAATCTAGCACTTGAACAAGATTGCCATTTGAAATGTTGAATTTACTTCATATTCATTCTTTAAGATTTTTACAATGACATTCTTTCACGTTAATGTCTCACATTAACTCAGCGCCCCAAATAGTGTAAAACTATACGATCAAATTTAGACGAAAGTTCTTATATGTAGAATATTGTATATAAAATCAATAAAATATTTGTTTACTTTCTGCTTAATAAGGTGTATGTTAAAACTAATAACTTGTTAAAGTTAACGTAATTTATTGGTGAAATCCGTAAATAATAACCAATCTTATAGTACTGTGAATGTATGTGCTACTGATGTCGACAGATATAAGTAGTATGTATCATTAATAGAAAGTGAAATATCTGGAGGTAGAACGTTAAGATGATTGAAGAGAAGAGAATGAGATCAAAGAATGATTGGTGTGGAAATGAAGGAACAATGAAGTCTGAGACAGTTGATTGATATTTTGTAAATGAAGTATTTACTGTATGTTTCTCAGATTCTACTAAGATGTTCTGTAATTTTATATTCAAATACATCGGATTGTCCCCACTTGTGTTCACGTTCACTACAGTACATTCACAAGAATGACTCCTGAAACTCAACTGAAGATTTTTTAACTAACTAATCAAGTTTGTATATATATACTGTATTATATACACAATATTTAACCATTATAGTCAAACTGCAAGTTACGCGTCAGTTAATTAAATGTGAAATGTTTGTTCTGTTTGTTTATTTCATTCCAACTAATGTCAACATAAACGATGTTAAGAATAACACGAACTTTTGGTAATTTAACAAACTATTGAGTGTTTTAAAGGTTAATATAAATTACAGTTTGGTTAAACATAATCTTCAACTGGAGAACATCTAGAACTCAAAACAACTATCTGTTAATCAACACCGAGGTCAGAATTGTCAATACAAGTGTCAAAACAGTTCTACTGTATGTGGCAGAAACTCGAAGAACCACGAAGGCCATCATCTAGAAGATATAAGTGTTTATTAACAGTTGTCTACGTAAAATACTTCTGATCCGTTGGCCAGACACTATCAGCAACAACCTATTGTGGGAGATAACAAACCAGAACAAATCAACTGAGGAAGAAACGAGGAAGAGGCGTTGTGAGTAAATAGGACACAGATTGAAGAAAGCACCGAACTGGGTCACAAAACAATTCCTCACATGGAATCTTTAAGGCCAAAAGAGAAGATGGAGACCGAAGAACGCATTATGTCGAGAAATTAAGATAGCTATGATAAGAATGAGCAGTAGTTGGATAGAACTAGAAAATGAGGCTCAGGACCTAATGTGTTGGAGAATTGTGGTCGGCAGTCTATGCTCCATTATGGAGAGGGTGTAACATGCGTAAGTAAGTAAATAAACATGATGTTAAATGACATACATTCAATATTGCTCCCTATTGAAAAGTGTTTATCTAAAATGTTATGAAAGTAAGTTTATTTGGAATGATGTCTTATTTATTCAATTAGAAGTTTACTTCTTTACATGAAAAGGAAATATGTATGCTAGTAATCTTGAATTATTACTGAAATAAGCTTCTTTAATATCAGAAATGATTATTTTCATTAATATCTTGCGACGCGGGATGCTCACTGCTGAGGAAGGAGTCTCATACAAGGATGAAATGGCCGTCCAAGGCGGTGGTCTAGCCTCAATTTACTCATGAATTTATTTATTAAAATTATTATAGATTTCAGAAAGGTTTGTGGAGATTTTTAGAAATTTTCCCAGATTGAAATCATGAGTCAGTTGAAGCTAGACCACCATTGAAAACCTGGAAGCACTGGACGGCCGTCACCAACTAGGCCACTGAGCTGGCACCCAACGGTGTTAATGTCTAACTTCAACCAACCCACAAAGTTGCGCCAATGGTGGTCTAATGGTTAAGTGCTCGCGCGCGAGGCCAGTAGGTCCTGGGTTCGAGCCCCGCGTGGTGCGGGATTGTGGATGCGCGCTGCTGAGGAGTCCCATACTAGGACGAAACGGCCGTCCAGTGCTACCAGGTTTTCAATAGTGGTCTAGCTTCAACTGACTCATGATTTCAATCTGGGAAAATTTCTAAAAATCTCCACAAACCCTTTCTGAAATCTATAATAATTTTAATAAATAAATTCATGAGTAAATGAGGCTAGACCACCGCCTTGGACGGCCATTTCATCCTTGTATGAGACTCCTTCCTCAGCAGTGAGCATCCCGCGTCGCAAGATATTAATGAAAATAATCATTTCTGATATTAAAGAAGCTTATTTCAGTAATATTCAAGATTACTAGCATACATATTTCCTTTTCATGTAAGAAGTAAACTTCTAATTGAATAAATAAGACATCATTCCAAATAAACTTACTTTCATAACATTTTAGATAAACACTTTTCAATAGGGAGCAATATTGAATGTATGTCATTTAACATCATGTTTATTTACTTACTTACGCATGTTACACCCTCTCCATAATGGAGCATAGACTGCCGACCACAATTCTCCAACACATTAGGTCCTGAGCCTCATTTTCTAGTTCTATCCAACTACTGCTCATTCTTATCATAGCTATCTTAATTTCTCGACATAATGCGTTCTTCGGTCTCCATCTTCTCTTTTGGCCTTAAAGATTCCATGTGAGGAATTGTTTTGTGACCAGTTCGGTGCTTTCTTCAATCTGTGTCCTATTTACTCACAACGCCTCTTCTCGTTTCTTCCTCAGTTGATTTGTTCTGTTTGTTATCTCCCACAATAGGTTGTTGCTGATAGTGTCTGGCCAACGGATCAGAAGTATTTTACGTAGACAACTGTTAATAAACACTTGCATCTTCTGGATGATCGCTTTCGTAGTTCTTTGATTTTCTGCCCCATACAGTAGAACATTTTGACAGTTGTATTGAAAATTCTGAACTCGGTGTTGGTTAACAGAAAGTTGTTTTGAGTTCCAGATGTTGTTCAATGTAGATATACCTCTCTCGTTTTGACAATTCGTGACTGCATATCTGCATCAGATTCACGTGTTCATCAATGATGCTGCCCATATATGTAAAGGTTTTTACATATTCCAAATCTTCTCCGTCAATTGTGATTGGATCGGTGCATGCATCCTAATAGTGGTCTAGCTTCAACTGACTCATGATTCAATCTGTGAAAATTTCTAAAAATCTCCACAAACCCCTTCTGATAATAATCATCTGTTCACTAGTGACTGACTTCAAGAGATACTCCTGGAGTTCTAGTGGGAAGCCGTTACCAGTGGAGTACAACCAGGTCTATTATAGTTTTGTTGAAGAACAATGGTGTGACGTATTGCGTCTGAGTTTGATGCTGATACTTAACCATCCTACACACAAATCAAACTAGTTACATTGTGGTGTCGGTTACTATGTTAAGCCCATGTGACTTATCCTAACTTCGGGACAAGCCAATTTATCCATTCTTATTGAGTCACCTTTTGAACACGTTAATTATAAACCTATCAACCTTGACTTTTCATATAAGTGTTTGTGTGAGTACATCTTATCCTATTCATCACATATCTATAGCTTATTTTCGTGTGACTATAAATATCGATTCATGCACTATTAAATCGAGTTGTCTCACACGCTATCTTCACTACGCGTCTTTGTTTCGCTTCTCTCTCTCTTCTTTGCTTCATTTTCTGCGATCCTCTGATTATCTGTTCCGATCAATAATTGTACAAAATATATCGGCGAGACTATGATTTATGGACGAACTAATAAGATTTAGGATACCAGATTCATTCACCCATTTGGCTAAATGGAGTCTTGGCATTATTAGTTGATGTCAGTTCGTGATGAAAACAATACATCTAGTTTCTAACCCTAACCATCAAATGTAAATCGTAATCCTTATTCTTCAACCTGCCTTATATATATATATATAGGACTGAAAGTTATTTGATGACAGTTTAAACTAGAGATCAGCTTAAGACTGAAAACCACTAGCAGTTGAGTAGCAATAAAATTCATTTTACCTTGATAAATAACTCCTCAGATATTTTGATTTACAACCCTATCAAGATCATCAGGATTGGTGGGGAACACATTGCCTTCAAATCATTTGACTTAGGGTTTAATGAACTTTCATTGCAACTTTAGTCAGTTCTTTATATTAGTCGTTGTCATATACTAACATTTAAGAAAAAATGTTTCACTCCAAGCCTGGTAAAACCTCATTAAATGTTTTACAACCTACAACATTTGTAGGTAATGTTCTCTTTAAATTGATATTAACTCTGGAACCAGTAAAAAAGGCCATACTAAACAAATGTACTTATAGTTTGATATTTTGAAACTACATTTCCCTATTCCTTTTTTGCTTTGAAGAAACATAACACCTAAATAACTGAGTCCCTATTTTTAGCATCAGGGTATTCTTGTCACTGTATATCAATCGCTTACTGTCTTCATACGGAAACCAGCTTCGTCTCATCGTGATTAACTCTAGGAACTCCAGCTTCTCTATGGAATTTCGAGATAGTCTCTGAAGTCCCTATTATTATTCTTGCACCAGGTGTTTTGGTATAGATTTTCGTTATATGAAAGTTGTTTTCATCATTGTTTAAACGTAAACCTGAAGTTGCAGATAGCTATTCATCTCATTATTTCATCCTAGTTAGAGACGTCATAACTGGAAAAAAAACACAACATAGATACACATTTAAATTATAGCTAAAAGGTAAATCTAACCGCTTGAAACAATTTTACACATTACAGAGTCAACATGACAGAAAAATATTTGTAGTTAACAACAAATGATCTGATGACGTTATGTTTACAAATAATGAACAGCTAAGTTGTAAACTTTCATTTACAATAACAACCACTTACTCTCTTATTATACATTTATCTCTTAATATATAATCTCTGAATATATCTAAGTTATATAACGTTTAAGCATATAGCTAAACGACCTTTGGAAATTAGAAAGTCGCTAACCTGATTTCCAATTTTGGAAATGGACGTTTATTAATCAATATTTTTCAGGATCTAAGAGAATAAATCCTAATCTACCCTTTGTCATCGAATCAATAATGAATTTAGATGGGATTGGTACATCGATACAGTAGAACTGTCTTGATGTTCTTATTGAAGATTCTCACTTTCATATTAGTTGACAGTTATTTTGAGTTCCATATGTTGCCCTTGCTTTGTCAATCGTAAACAAATGCCTAATAATATTGTTTTGAATCAAACTTTTAACGGAAAAACATTGTCAACTTTTAAAAAGAAAAACAATGTAATTCCTCCATGTAGTAATACCTCAGTCTGTATTTAATATTAACATTAAGCTACTTCAAGTACAATATCATTGTATAGATGAAACATTGAGTAACTTATAGTCAGACAATAAACTGTAGTTAAATGACTAAACACTTTTCAGAAGGGGTTTGTGGAGAAATTTCACAGACTGAAATCATGAGTCAATTGAAGCTAGACCGTTATGGAAAACCTGGATTGGCTAAAGTAAGACATTAAAACCGTTGGATGCCAGCTCAGTGGCCTACTTGGTTAAGCGCATGACGCGAAGCTGATAGGTCCTGGGTTCGAATCTCGCGTGGTGCGGGGTCGTGGATGCGCACTACTGGGGAGTCCCATACTAGGACGGAACGGCCGTCCAGTGCTTCCAGGTTTTCCATGGTGGTCTAGCTGCAATTGACTCATGATTTCAATGTGTAAACTCTTTTGGTTTGTTTGTTTTTTGTTTTGTGTTTTTTCTTCCTCAAAAATATCTAATGAATGTTATTTTTCGGTTGGTATTTGTCATTCTTTCTTTCCTTTTTCTTAACCAGTTAAATAATGTTGGTTTGCAAAAATATCATTGTAACAAAAAAAGGCAATCATGATCATTAATATTGTAGTGAAGGAGAACACAGGTGAGGACAACCGAATCATGTTTAGCACAACATTACAGAGTTATTTGGTAAAATAGAAAACCCATACTATAATACCTAATTTGCGAAATGTTCAATAATTTTCTCGAACTTCATTGTTCTTGCATTTTTATACTAATTCCCTTCTATTCCCGTTCTTCCTTTCTTGATCTTCCCCATCTTTGCTGCCAGACATTACATTCCTGACTCGCGTCATATACTACTTATATCAATTAAGTAGCATGCACAACAATATTAGTGATACATTACTTATTGTAAGTAGTATCTTGTAAGATATAAGTGAAATGAAATTATGATTGAATCATTGTTTCTTTACTTTTTCCTTTATGAAAATTATAAGTCTGAAAGCTGGTTACGAAAAGAAGTCAATTCGTATATATTGGTAATATGAAGTAAAGTACCAACTAGAATATGATAATATGGCGAGACTATAATTTATAGATGAACTAATCAGGTGTAAGATAAATGGTCTTTGGATTTTTGTTTCAAAGTTTTGACATTGTAACTGATTTCAGTTTGTGATAAAAACAATAAATCTAATTCTTAACCTTTAACCATCAACGGTAAATTGTAATTCTAATTCTTTACACTCGTTTATAACCTTTATTTGGTCTTAGTTATTAGCTGGACACTCTCATGGTCACTTTAGTATCGCTCAAAGGTCATCCATAAATTATCGTCTCATCGATAATGTTAATAATCATATTCATACGAAGACTAATAACAATAATAGTAATAATATTAGTAGTGTAAAGATTAAGTTAAAAATATTTATAGAAATTGACATGTTTAAAATACATATAACCCCAGTTAGATCACGCGATTGGTCGTTATCGAATGATTACTGTCAAAATATACATTCTGGCTACCCTCTTATATAATCATGTATATAAATCACGTTGGTGAAGAATGAAATTAAATGAGTCAAATATAAGAATGGATTTTCCTGTATGAATATTTCGTATAATCGTTGTTCGGAAAGCGAAGCTAAACAGAATGATACTCAATGGAGCCAATTCAATTTAGTCAAGCATGAATCGATAATTTTAGTTGAACAAAAATAAGTTACAAATATATAATGTCAATGGTTAAGATCATGAGTCAGTTGAAGCTAGACCACGATGGAAAACCTAGAAGCACTCGAAGCCCTGGGCTCGAATCTCGCGGGCGGCGGGATCGTGGATGCGCACTGCTGAGGAGTCCCACAATAGGACGGAACGGCCATCCAGTGGTTCCAGGTTTTCCAAGGTGTTCTAGCTTCAACTGACTCATGATCTTAACCATTGAAATTACTACAATCTTCAAAAAAACCCATCTGATATTAAATATATAATGATTAAGGTAAGTAGTTAGCACACATATACTGACATAAAAGAAAAACAGTCATGATTAATAAGCAAATATGTGACAGGTTAAAAATGTGATTTCAGAAGAATGTATAGAATGATCTCTATTCAGAGGCTAGGATAAACTAATTAGGCTTGACATAGTACCGACCCCTACACCATATATATATATATATGATTTTGGGGACAAGAAGTCATCTCTTAAAAAGTCTCTTTAAAAACAAATTAAATTTTTATAAACTCTTTTTAATTTAAATATCATTCTAAGTATTACTTACGTGCTTACTTACTTACGCCTGTTACTCCCAATGGAGCATAGGCCGCCGACCAACATTCTCCAACCCACTATGTCCTGGGCATTCTTTTCTAATTCCATCCAATTCTCGTTCATTTTTCTCATGTCTATCTCCATTTCTCGGTGTTGTGTGTTCTTTGGTCTTCCTCTTTTCTTTCGACCTTGAGGATTCCATGTGAGGGCTTGTCTTGTGACGTAGTTCGGTACTTTCCTTAGTGTGTGTCCTATCCACTTCCAGCGTTTCTTCCTAATTTCTTCTTCCGCTGGGATCTGGTTTGTTCTTTCCCACAGTTGATTGTTGCTAATAGTGTCCGGCCAACCGATCTAAAGTATTTTGCATAAACAACTGTTAATAAACACTTGTATCTTCTGGATGATGGCTTTCGTAGTTCTCCGAGTTTCCGCCCCATACATTCTAAGTATACTTAGTTAATAAACATGAAGTTTTCATTTGTACATTTCATTGTACAAAGAATAAAATAAACCCGACCCACCAACCCCTCACATCCCACACCCCCATCTAAGAAAAACATTTATTTCTAATATTGTCTTATTTTCTCTAAAAAAAGAGGTATACTAATATTTCATTAATGACAATCGAATATACATATATATATATATATATATAATATATATATATATATATATATATATATATATATATACCTAATTGAAACTTGAATACCACCTCATTGAAACTATTTATAGTTTGTTTGTTCTTTTTTTTCTCTTTCATTTGTATGTTTTTCTTCTCCTCTTTTTTTGTTTCTTTTTCTTTTCGAAAAGAAAAAAACAAACAAAATTTTTGTTTAAAATATTTTAAAAGCATAATTTAATATTGAAATTATTTTTTTTTTATAATGAATGCATAATCATAATAGAAATACGTCAAAGAGGCGATCTATTTATTTATATTCGACTATTATACATTGGAATTCATGAAGTTTAATGAGAAAATAGAATTTTTTTTCGTTGTTTAAAAATTTATTTTAAGAATATTTAAGTGAATGAAGAAGAAGAATAATAGTAGTATGTGAAGTTTCTTTTTATATTTAGAATTAAAAATATACATTTTAATACTTGAATTCATGAGTTAATTAAAGTTAGATTACCATAAAAAACTTGAAAGTACTGGATGACTATTTCATTTTAGTATGAGACTTCTCAGAAGTGAAAGTCTATGATTCTGCATCAAAGAGACTTGAATCCAAGACCTTCAATTTTATAAGTGAATGCTTAAACTCTAGATTAGTGAGCTGACATTCGACAGTGTTAATATCCAACTTCCATCGATCTATGAATAGTTGTCTCTATTCGATATGGATTAGACTTTACTAGTCACGATTTCTCATTAGAACTCCAGGAAATCATCTAGCAGCCAGTCACTATTGAGCACATGATGATTATTATCAGAATGGTGGTTTGTGGAGATTATAGTAATGGTTGAAGTGAGACACTAACACCATTGGATGCCAGCTTGATGGTCTAGTGGTTAAGCGCTCATGACTGTTAGGTCCTGTGTTCGAGTCTTGCGAGTCGGGATCGTGGAGCCCATACTAAGACGAAACGAAATATGTAAATATAGTGATTGATCGATTGGTTCTCTCATTTTAGACAATTTCAACGTCAATTTAATGTATTTTAATCGCTTACAACTTATCATCAAGTTAATTACTATAAATTTATACGGAGCTACCTATCTGGTTGGTACATTATTATACCCGATGAGAATAATGAATGATAACTGTTGGAATCTATTTCTGGACGAATACTATACCTATATTTTTATTGTATAATTCTTAAGTAACTAAACTATTCATATTCGTGTTTCCCTTATTATATAAGCTTTATTTTGACCTGTGGATTATTATTATACGATTTACCATTCTTTAGTTATGCCCAGTCTATCAATTACTATTTCCCACATTCACAGCCACTTTTGACTAGATCTTGTATAAATGTTATTTTCTATTTTATGGTACGATGCTGTCTATTTGGTTTGTATATAAACCCAGTATAAATCCACTTGTTGTTGTTTTACTTGTATCTTCCCATTGTTATTTAGGACTGCAATTGATCAATCTCATGTTGGCATATGTGCATCGTGTGAAGATGGTCCTAAATAACAATGGGAAGAGACAACCAAAGCAACACCAAGTGAATTTGAACTTCACCCCATCGCACAAACAGGTGGCTATTAGGACTCAGTAGCTAAGTGGATAACACGATGCCGTCTGAAGCGAACGTTGCAGAGTTCGAGCTCCGAGGTGAACATCAACTCTCTGAGATGCAGGTACACCCAGCTGACGAGTCCGAAATAAGACGAAACGCGCGTCAAACTCGATTCCACTGCTAGCCATTATCCATCTTCGCTTATAAACCCAGTATCTTTGAAATACTTGATTCATATTGCAGAGGCTGATTGGTGTACTAGACTCAACAAGCGGGTAACGTTAGGCAGGAAGAAGGATTCTAGACTGTTCGTACGGGTTTTATACGTCATTGGTCAGGTCGATAAATCAGTGTTCTCTAATTGGCGGTATCATTACGTTATACATTAATAGGGCACAATACCACAAGTTATGATATATATTTTCTTTCCTTCCATCTATTGAAAAAATCAATAGGAATTCTATTAGAATTCACCATGCAATAAAGATAGATATTCTGAAAGAACTTCGTTCTCTGAGCGGAACGATTGGATAGTGAAGTTTTTTCATTGTTTTTTCTAAATAACACTATCAACACAAAATTTAGATAGAAGTGAGAAGTTTGATTAAACTATCTAATTCAAACAATGAAATTTCATTAAAATCATCATATATATTATCCACCACCTTAAAAGAGATGTAGCAATAATGAATTAGGTTGAATGACTTTACAAAGGAATATGAATAGCAGCTTATCATTATTGAAAATCTTTGTTGTGTTGTGTTGTGAATATTCACAAATTAGCTGAATATAAAACAGGTAAATACTACCAAGTTATCAAAGATGTGATATTGAACCGAAGGATTATTATCATTATTTGTAAAGTATTAATCTAAACCATTAAACCATTTACCAGTTTATAGCATTTTTTTGGTCTATCTCTATGGTAATTGTAAGAAGCTTTTAACATACCTCATGAAAAGTAATGAATATGTCGATTCCAATCAGTTGACTTATTGATTCAAATGAAGGTTTTGGAATAAATCACTTTGTCTATAAGAATAATTTACTCAAATTTACTTGGTATTGTTTGGCTTATATCTTCTCATTGAGGTTTAAGACTGTGATTGATCAGTCTGTTATTGGCATATGTGCATACTGTGCGTATGCCTCGATATTGCCTGAATTCACAAGCTCTTGTAAGCAATGATGGATAGTGGCTAGCAGTGGAATCCAGTTTGACGCGCGTCAGCTCGTCATCTGATGTACCTGCATCTGAGTTGATGTTCACTCTGGGACTCGAACCCAGTACCATTCACTTTACTCATTCCTAATTGAACCAAAAGAGTCTATATTCCCTTAATACTATATACATTTGGTGATAACATGTGATCTGTTCAAGTATCCTGAATAAATTATGTCCACATCTTGAAATTTTGATCTTTCTTCGAATCAATTAAAGGGAAACTAATATCATTTCCCCTAATGAAAATTATACCCTGCTCTTAGAATGTATTAATACACATGGATGGTAATTCATTGTAGTTCATACAATCTTCTAAAATTTGAAACAAATTTTATTTGTCAGTTAAGAAGTAAATCTTTTATTCATAGTGATTTAAAACATCCTCTACGTCTATATAACTAAAGTAATTTTCCGAAATCTTTTTTTAATGCCGTTAAACTAGTTCATTTCAGCTGTGTTCATTGATGTTTCACTTACATTCACTTCTATTCAATCTTTGTTTAATAATGATAAATTCAAACTATTGTATAAATTGAAGAAATCATTTGATCAGAAAGTATCAATATGAAGTACACAAGTTATTGTAAAGTAAATATATCTGTCCTGGGCAATCCTTTCTAGTTCTATCCAACTATTGTTCATTCTTATCATAGCTGTCTTAACTTCTCGACATAATGTGTTCTTCAGTCTCCATCTTCTCTTTTGGCCTTAACGATTCCATGTGAGTAATTGTTTTGCGACCCAGTTCGGTGCTTTCTTAAATCTGTGTCCTATCCACCACAACGCTTCTTCCTGATTTCTTAACCAGTTGATTTGTTCTGGTTTGTTATCTCCCACAATAGGTTGTTGCTGATAGTGTCTGAACAATGGATCCGACACATTTTACGTAGACATCTGTTAATAAACACTTGTATCTTCTGGATGGTGCCTTTCGTATTTCTCCGAGTTTCTGCCCCATACGGTAGAGCTGCCTTGACATCTGTATTGACAATTGTGACCTCGATGTTGATTAACAGACAGTTGTTTTGAGTTGCAGATATTGTTCGATTGTAGATGTGCCTCTCTCGTTTTGTCGATCCGTGCCTTCATATCTGCATCAGATCCACCGTGTTCAGCAATGATCCTGCCCATATATGTAAAGGTTTTTACACCCTCCAAATCTTCTCCGTGAAGTGTGATTCGATTGGTGTATGTTGTATTGTATCGGTGAATCTTGCTTTTCCCTTGTTAAAGAAAGGCTAAACAGAAAAAATTCATACTTCTAGACAACTTGATATTATACTTTATAGATATCGCCGTAGAAAAATTTCTATAATATTGATTTTCATATGGATAAAGTACCGATTGTATAATAAAATTTCAAACTGGGAAAAAAAGAAGAACAGGAACATATTTATTTATGAATGTCTGTAATGATTCACTTTGGATCTCTAACATTTTATAACCCTTGAATAACTTATATACTATTTATATACTTGATATTGTTTATATGTAAAACAGAACTAAATAGATGGACTGAAATAAATTGTGTATGTTCTGTTAACAATTAATATTCTTCATATGATATTTTGTTGAGTTTTAAACTTCACTGAAAGAGAATGAAGTCAATCAAGAAAATATTTATTGTCTTCGAATAGTTGAATTCATGAATTGAACTAAGCTAGACCACGATGGAAAACCTAGAAACACTGGACTGCAAATCCGTTCTAATATGGGACTTTTCGGCAGTTCGCGTCCATGACCTCGTACAGGGGATTCAAACCAACGATCTTCAGTCTCATACGTGAACGCTTAACCTCTAGACCACTGAGTCGGCATTCAATGGGTGTCAATGTCTAACCTCCATTGTCGCAGGTAAATTGCTGACTCTATCCAACACGGATTAGACTCCATGGGTCACGGCTTCTCACTAGAACTCCAGGAAATCATCTAGCAGCCAGTCATTATTGAGCACATGATGATTATTATCAGAATGGTCGTTTGTAAAGATTATAGTAATTTTAAAGTTGAATTCATGAGTTTATCTACTGATTTTCAAAATACATTTTAAGTTTAGATTTAACGATAAGGGAATTAAAGATAAGTTCGTAGGTACACAGATATTCTTGTGTACAAATGTAATTCATTATGTAGATAAACTTTAACTCTCCATACTGAATTATGTACGTTATTTACTAAACAGAGTTATTCTTTACATGTAACAATATCAGTAAACTGTCAGTTAGCTTCTATTTTCAACTGAAAACTATTATTTTAATTAAATTCACTTGGTGTTGTTTCACTTGTATCTTCATATTGTTATTTAGTACTGTAATTGATCAGTCTCATTTTGGCATATATGCGACCTGTTTCAAGCTAACGGTACGTGGTTCGAGTCCTGGAGTGAATATCAACTCTGTAATTCAGGTACATTCAACTGACGAGTCCTAAATAGTACGAAACACACGTCAAACTGGATTCCACTGCTAGCCACTATCCATCTTTGCTTTGTTAAATATAAAAGTTTTATGGTTGTATCAAAGTTTACAGTTATGGAAAGCAACATAAATTGTATAGATTATTAGTGATTTTATAATAGATCATGACTGATAACTTTATATTCAATTCATTTGTCATAGTGATTTAATTCCTCTTTTTTATTGTGGTTATCTAATAACAAAGAAAACCAAACAGTTTTCATTCAGGCTTGTAACATCAAGTACTTTGTTCATAGTCACAATTGATTGATCACTGGGTGGAGATCAATGTCATGCGTGTCTAGTCCTTATTAGTGCAGATCGAATGCTACCGACCATGTTGCAATGTGGCCACCAGTCCAGGTGACTCGAAATTGCGGGCACTATATATTGAGATAAGACGGTGGTTGGAGGTAGTTAACAGGAAACCCTGGACCAGGGTTTCGTGCTACTTGGCACTCGTCAGCAAGGTGTACCTGTAATCTTGAGGGAACTGGTGCTCCCTGGCGGATTCGATCTCGTGTCACCCAGCTTCACAGTAAGAGACGTTACCACTGAGCTATCCGAGCCGTGACTGACCTCCTGTAGGACTGAGATGTAATCACAATTGATTGATCACTGGGTGGAGATCAATGTCATGCGTGTCAAGTCCTTATTAGTGCAGATCGAGTGCTATAGAGCAGAGAGCACAAGTTCCCTCAAGATTACAGGTATACCTTGCTGACGAGTGTCAAGTAGCACGAACCCTGGGTCCAGGGTTTCCTGTTGACTACCTCAAACCACCATCTAATCTCACTACTTTGTTCATAGTATTATGTTATGATGAGAACACCATGGAAATAACTCTTATCTTAGTATGAACATCATTTTCAAGATATATTTCACTACTGAAAGTCAACAACTGAAAATGTTTATTATTTGAATTACTCACTGATATCAATACTACACTGTAGTGATATTCTTAACAAATGTTTGATAATAAACTAGGTCCATTACTGATTGAACTTTGAGTCAGGTTCCATAATATATTCTATAATTCATCGAACTAGTGACTCAAAGACTGGTGAAGTATTCTACTTATTTTCATCCAGCATTCTAATATCTGAGAGAAATAGATCTAATATTACTGTGAATCAAAGTAATAGTAACATTAAAACTCCCATTTTGAAAAACTGTTATTAAAAAAAACACAATGTCAGTATATTACAAACAAAAACATACACTTGGGCAATCACCATTCAAGATCAACGGGGATCTAAATAGAAGTATTTACTCAATCAGTATGCTGAGAAAGTAATTAAGCAATTCATTTAATGTTCAAATGATATTATATTAACGAAAGATTGTTGTTAAGTCCGACTGACTTCTATATATTTTGTACATGTTTGTATTATCTTATTGCTATTAAGAAGGATTAACTTTTGATTAACCTTTGATGGCATACATGTATCCTGAGAGGATCTTCCTATATGGCTATTCCATTACTAATTTCAATTCAGAATTCCAATAATAAGATTATGCAAACTTTCAGAATAAACATTAGGCTTATTGAAGAGGTAAGACTCATAACGGGTTATCACTTGAAGGGATATATACTGGTTTCGTCACATTAGTATAAATATTAACACTGGGATTTAGATACATAAAATTCACGAGTTTAAAATGGAATAAAACATTCCTCTTGGATTTTACTGGTAGCCAGAATCTGAAAACACCATAACTTGTATATTCCTTTTCTACTTCGGTACATTTGTAGTGTGGCGTCGAGTCGGGGTTGACTATGATCACCACTACAGGAAGGTTGCGTACCAAATATCAGTAGGCGATTGAAGGTTGTAGCGATATTTATTTGTTGGTAATCTCGTGGTATCGAAATAATACCGAGATCGTACCAAAGAAGTACAAGAGAATTTACTGAGCAAACGTAAGTTCGTGCAAGGTCACAACCAACGGAAGGAAGAATGGAAGAAATAATGGATGTCTTTAGTACAGTTAAACAAACAAGCACAGTAAAACAATCACTGGTACAATTGGTTATAATAATAATTGTTTCCATTAAACAAATCGCGTTCTCTTGATAAAAGTAGGTCACTACATATTATTGATTACATGAGGATTAAAACAATAAGTACTCAAACTTTATCGAAAAAGAATTGTTTTCTCGAAAACACTCTGAAACCTGTAACTTGAATTCAGATACAATGTTTAGTTTTAGCAGTATCAATAGTGACTAATTCTATGCCAGAAAACCACTACTTATAATCATATAATCACTTAATTTAAATTGCTAAGAGATCTCACTAGTAGATTATTATGATAGAGCTCAAAAAAGTTATCTCTCATTCAAATGATGGAGTACTAGTCTTTCTTAAGTTGATTACGTTTATGGCTAACATATCAACCATTATTATGTTATTAAGAAAGTTAGTTAAAACTCTAGACCAGTAGCTTGATACCCATTGGATTTAAATATTTTTTTTTTCAATTTTCTCATGAAAGGAATTTTTATTGATTATGTATCAGTGCAATTGATTGATCACTGGGTAGCGATCAATGTCATGCATGTCATGTCCTTCTTAGTGCAGATCGAGTCCTATCAACCAAGTCGTAATGTGACCACCAGTCTAGGTGACATGATATTGCGTGCACTATGTTGAGATAACATGGTGGTTGGAGGCAGTCAACAGGAAACCCCCGGACCTAGGTTTTGTGCTACTTGGCAAGGTGTACCGGTAACCTTAAGGAAACTAATGCTCCTTGATCGATTCGACCCCTTGTCATCTAGCTTTACAGTCAGAGACGTTACCACTGAACTATCCGGGTCGCTACTGACCCCATGTAGGACTGAGATGTATTTATAATTGATTAATCACTGGGTGGTGACCAATGTCATGTGTGTCAAGTCTTTCTTAGTGCAGATCAAATCCCATCAATTGAGTATCAGTACAATTTTTTTAATATATATGACAAATTATTTATAGCATGAAAATAAGTTTGTTTATGAGTGTAGTTTTGTTTTATTGTGAGAGAATTTCAAATTTTCTTGCCACTAGGCACAAGGTAAACTTGAATATGCATCTGAGATACGACTTCCAGTGTCTACCAGATGTTGTAGAACAGTAAGATGTATTGTATATAGAAATCATTCAGTTTAAATTCAACGTCCATGAGTATATCCTTACTGTATACTAATAATTTCTGTACTAAACAAATTATATATACATATAAATAATAGTTTAAAAATCGTCATAGAATATTCAAAAATAAAGAATATTCGAGCGAACAATTGTTCTCAGTAACTTCATCATTAGGCTGTATATTTATAATTGAGATCATGAACCGATTGATGTTAGACCACCATTGAAAACCTGGAATCACTGAATAGCCTTTTCGTCCTATTGTGGGACTCCTCCTTGACAGTGTGCATCCACGATCCCACCCGCGAAATTCGAACCCAATGCCTTCAGTCTCACGCGCGAACGCTCAACCTACTAGACTACTGAGCCGGCCGGCATCCTATGGTGTTAATGTCTAACCTCTGTACATCTTAGGAAGGAACACAATCAGAGACATTGTGTTTGCCAGCAATATATATATATATTAATATATATATATATATATATATATATATATATATAAAAAAGAATGTACATTATTCAAATGTCAATTCTAAAACTGCTAACATCTAGTTGGCAATCACTCAATATGTTATCGTTAGGATCGATCAAAAAATAAGAAACGGAAACTTGTTGGAATACTTTCTATATTGTACCAAACATATTGAATAAAGCCACTAATAATAATAATAATAATAATAATAATAATAATAGTTATTGTGGTGCGTGCTACTTATATTGATAGAAGTAGTATATAATGCGAGTCGGGAATGTAATGTCTGGCAGAAGAAGATTGGGAAAATCAAGAAAGGAAGAACGGGAACAGAAAGCAATTAGTATAGAAATGCAAGAACAACGAAGTCCGAGAAAATTATTGAACATTTCGCAAATTAGGCATTATAGTATGGTTTTTCTATTTTACCAAATAACTCTGTAATGTTGTGCTAAACATGATTCGGTTGTCCTCACATGTGTTCTCTTTCATTGCATTGTTATCATTATTATGGGGAACTCGTTAAATCAGAATGTTCGTAATAGTGAAGAATATATATATATATGTATATATAAGTTAAGTAATAAGATAATCAAAGTTTATAAAGAAATGTAGACTATTTCAATGGAACCTAAATGATCACTCATATATATTCTATTGTCAACATGAATTACAAAGAATATTTGTAATAATGCTCACTTTTTCTCTATGAAATGTTCTTATTTCAAAAGTTTACCCAGTTAAAATATGACATAAACAAGCACAACGTGAAGAAGAAAAAGAAAAAGAAAAAAGAAAAAAGAAGGATAAAAAGAAGAATAAGAAAGAGAAAAAGAAAAAAGAAAAAGAAAAAAAGGAGAATAAAAAGAACATTGTACGTTATCCTTAAGAAACGTAAAAATTTGTTTATATCATTAAAATAAATTATGGAATATCTTCTATATTATAAAATGTATTCTGATTATCACTAGTAAATAACACTGGTTATAATCATTTATTTATTTATTTACTTTTTTTGAAAAAAAAAACAAACTAGTCTAACGACTAAAAACCTGACATTCTATGGTATTGACTTTATATTGAACATTGAATGATAATAATAATAATAGTAAATATATAATATGGTCATAAACGTCACATTTTTATTGATTGGCAATGTTCTTATTTGAATCACCAATATAAATGTAGTAATAAGATTGAATTATATAGTAAATATCAATTCAATCTTCATCTTCATCTTCTTGTCCTTGTTCATGTTCGTCTTCTTCTTCTTCTTCTCTTGTATTCTATTTATATAAATGTCCAGGGTTAGAATTATTATCAATCTAATATTGATTAGAAATAACAGTCGGTAATTATTAATAGTTTACTCAGTTTCCTTTTTTTATCATAGAACTGTGTTGTACTTGTTGTGTTCTATTTTTTTTTCTTTTTTTGTTTATCTCTGTGTGTGTGTGTTTGTGTAACTATGGGAATTTGCAAAAATTATGATACGTAATAATTTTGTGTTTAATATTTGTAATCAAATAATTTCTAGATTTAATGATTGAATATAAAACATGTTTATAATCAATTCAATGAATTACATTCTATTTGGTATTGTTTACTTGTATTTTTCCCATTCATTAATGTTTAAGATTGAAATGGATCAGTCACTTGTTTGGTGCAGATTGCCTTGATATTTCCTGAAGTTATAAGCTATATAAGCAAAGATGAATAGTGGTTAGGTAGTGGAATTCAATGAAATGAAATGAATAAAATCATTTACTGAAGGTTTAATCTTAGATGGCCTTGAGTGTGCGGATGATATTGTCTTACTGTGCCTTAATGCCTAAACCATGCAATCCGCACTTAATCAGTTGGCAATCAGTGTCCGTAGGTATGGTATGTGCTTTGCACCTCCGAAGTGCAAAGTACTTCTACAAGACTGGCAGGATTCCAATCCTGTACTCACCCTGGATGGTGAGGAGATAGAAGTAGTCGAGAAGTTCGTGTATCTAGGTAGCTGCATAAGTGCTGGTGGGGGTGTGAGTGATGAGATCAATGCACGTATAGTGAAAGCCAGAGCGGATTATATCAATTTGGGCCATCTTTGGCGCCTTCATGATGTTAATCTGGCTGTAAAAGGTCGGATCTACAACGCGTCGGTGAGAGCAGTTCTGCTCTATACTTGTGAAACCTGGCCACTCCGAGTTGAGTATGTTAGACGACTCTCTGTGTTCGATCATCATTGTCTCCGAATGATTGCTGACATCCAGTGGCAACACCATGTTAGTAATGCAGAGTTTCGACATCGTGTGTTCGGGCACAGAGACGATAATGAAATTGATGTCACCATCTTGAAACATCGACTTCGGTGGCTTGGACATGTTCTACGAATGTCGTCCCAGAGAATTCCACGTCGTGCATTATTTGCCGACTCTGGGACTGGTTGAAAAAAGCAGAGAGGTGGTCAGTGCATGACATGGTGTCGTGGCATGAAAGAAAGCTGCAAAGGACTAGCTGGAGTCCGAGAGGTGATGCTACACAGTGGCTAGAGACGTTATCAGATATGGCTGAGAATAGAAGCCAATGGCGATTCTGCCGTCACCTTCTTTTACTTTCCTCATAAAAAGTGGTTGTAACTTCCTTAACTGAAAGATTTCTTCTGGTTTTACCTTTCCGTTTCCACCGTTGTTATTATTATAATACTACCACACACTAATCTGTTCGTTATTGTTCTTTTTTTAACGCTCCTTACCTTTTCTTTTTTTCTTTTCCTTTTTCTCTTCAAATTCTCATTGTTTTGTGTGGCGCATATATATTTGGTGCCCTCTTGTACCAATATTTATATGTTCAAATAAATAAAACAAATAAATTTCTAACATATATAGAATGATAATCAGAAAAGAGTTTAATGGATGTTATGGTAATTTAGCTATTGAATTCATAAGTCGATTGAAGCTAGAAAACCATGGAAAACCTGAAAGCATAAGATGACTGTTTCATTCGAGTATGAGACTTTCAGCAGTGTGTATCCAACGAATTTACATACGAATTACATACCAAATCAGTTTTATTAGTAATTTAATCAATAAATTACTTGTTCATCTAAGAGAAATATGATGTGAATCTTTAATCTTTTTAAATATAGTTACCAATTGAGATATTGTTAATCAGTGAACAGTTTTTTTAAATAAATCAAATGTATCCCTCATATGATAGTGTGATGCATCAACTATATGCATGAAAATGTCATATAATTCACTATTAACACTTACATTGTTTGTACATTTTTGCTAATTTATAGTTATGTCAAAAAGTCCCCTGCTTTCGAGATATTCATTTGATCTTAACGCGATGTTTATAATAATCACAGTTAATATATGATCGTATATATGACTTAATAATCATAAAATAGGGATTTTAAGTGGTTTAAGGTAGTCGATAAGACAAAGCTTCGTTCTAGTTGACACTCATCAGCAATCTTGAGATAATTGATCTACGTTTTGGAAGTTGAACCCGCTTATACTTGTTTCTATGTTCATCTACATCATTCCTTTTTTCATAAAATTGGTTTGGAATTAGAAAGATGAGTATAAAAAATTCATATGAACTAATATGGTTTTACATTCATTAAATCGTAGATTGAAAAGCCTTTTTATCATTGATTGTTGTAACCGTCTGTTTAGTATGTTCTAATAAAAGATACAATTAATTTGAAGACAGAAACGGAAAGCAGTTCACAGTTACTGTGTCCTAAGTTAGAAATCTTCAGGGATGCTTTCAGGTCTATACACCCAAAGACCATTGAGGTAAAATTCAATAATCCTTTTTTCATAATGAATACATTTACACCGTGGCTCAATTACTGTATAACATAATTCGTTACAAATTATCTGGTTTCTATAAACCGTGAATGATAATATTACCATGCTATAATTAGTAGATTGTTATGTTGTTTTTTCCAAATGATTTAAAATGAGTTGAACATGATTCTTTCTTCTCTGAAAATTTTACTACATCTTCCACCACAAAGGGTAGCTTTCAATATCTATTGGCAATATGTTGACAAGTTTCTTCCTATGCTCCCATAAAACTATTTTGCGGTCACTATCTCCGTCAGTGAATTTCTCAAATGATCAATAAACCACGAACATTCCCACCGTCATCAAATCTCTAATCAGAACATTAGTAATTCAAATGACTGTTTAAAAGTACATCATAAATTATCTCCATCATTTGTACAGCTAGCGTGGACAGCACAACACTATGGAGATTTATTCAACGCTACGGCGTGACTGAGAAAATAGTCAATATCACACAGAATTCCTATGATGGATTAAACTGCAAAATCGTGCATGGAGAACAGCTCACAGACCCGTTCGAGGTAAAGACCGTTGTCAGACAAGGTTGCTTACTCTCACCCTTTCTCTTTCTCCTGATGATCGACTGGATCATGAAGACGTCAACATCTGTGAAGAAGGATGGGATACAGTGAACAGTTAGGATGTGGCTGGACGCTCTAGATTTCTCAGATGATATGGCTCCTCTATCGCACACACAACAGCAAATGCAGAAGAAGACGACCAGTGTAGCAACAGCCTCAGAAGCAGTAGGCCTCAACATTCACAAACGAAAAAGCAAGATTCTCCTATACAATACAACATACACCAATCGAATCGCACTTGATGGAGAAGATTTGGAAGGTGTAAAAACCTTTACATATATGGGCAGGATCATTGATGAATACGGTGGATCTGATGCAGATATGCAGGCACGGATCGACAAAACGAGAGAGGCACATCTACAATCGAACAATATCTGCAACTCAAAACAACTGTCTGTTAACCAACATCGAGGTCAGAATTGTCAATACAAGTGTCAAAACAGTTCTACAACAAAAGTTTTGATTTTGGATGAAAATGACTAAAAAATATGTAAGTTTTATTTTTCCGATCTTTGTCATATATTAAAATCTAATCTGATTACTAACCAAAGATTTGGAAATAATCAAGATGATTCTGAAATCTTTGAATTAAAAAAATGTATTTCGTCTCTATTTTTCCAAAACACGTCATGATTGTTTATCACAAAGTTATCAAGAATCAGTAGCTAAGTGGATAACGTGATGGCGTTTGAAATGAACGGGGTTCGTGTCCCGGAGTGAACATTAACTCTGGGATGCAGTTACATCCAGCTGACGAGTCTTAAATAAGACGAAACTTACGTCCTGGATTACACTGCTAGCCATAATCCATCTTTGCTTAAATAGCTTATGACTTAAGGCTATATCGAGGCAATCAGCACAG
Source organism: Schistosoma mattheei (assembly GCA_944470405.2). Lineage (NCBI taxonomy): Eukaryota > Metazoa > Platyhelminthes > Trematoda > Strigeidida > Schistosomatidae > Schistosoma > Schistosoma mattheei. Next base: position 5,021,439 of record OX103947.1, read on the forward strand.
GATGCACGTATGCCAACATGAGACTGATCAATTGCAGTCCTAAATAACAATGGGAAGATACAAGTGAAAAAACACCAAAAGAATTTATTGATCACTTGTTTTACTTGAGTTATTTCATTACGTCTATTCATTTATAGTAAAAGGTTTTTTCATTCAGGGTGGTTTGCAAATTAATATATGTTTTAGAATAGATGGATTGCAGCTAGCAGTGCAATTCACGATGGATGTATCAACCTATTCGAGAATCATCAACTGAATTTGCTTGGATCTCCTACCAAGATTTGAACGCAATACCTTGCTCTTCAAGTGCGTTATTCACTTAGCCCCTTAGTTAAAATAGTTACCAGCTTGTGCAATGAATATCATACTTTTATTAACAACTGGATAATTCAAATCCCAACCAATAATGACCCACTTACATAATGAAAATTTATTGTCCAAAAGTCCAACCACCTGAATATTTCTCATTATCATTCATTTTTGCATGCTTATAGTCAACATCATACTTATCTTTTGGTGATTTTGAATCATCGAGGTAATCCTGTCCTTGCCAGTCAAAACACGTAGCTTCAGGGAGGAAATGTCATCGGTACCAACCATTTGAATAACAAATCTTTACCATAATTTTAAATACTTATTCGCCTATTTACTAGTACAATGTTCAATACATTTGAAACAGATAAATCTAGGATGCATTTGGTATCAGTCTAGTGAGCAAAACAATCATAATAAATATAAATATCGTCACTCAATATTTTCGATAATGAACAATATTAGACAACCGATCTAATCTCTGAGGCACTGGATGGCCTATTTGTCTTAGTATAGAACTCTTCAGTAGTGTGTGTCCATGACCTCCCATGCCGGAGGTTAGGTGTTCGCATAAGAGACTAAAGGTCTTAGGTTCAAATCCTGCGTGAGGGGTCATCCTAACACAGCCGTCCAGTGCTTCTGGGTTTTCGATGGTAGCTTAACATTAATCTATTCATGATAAAAAGTCTATAATCTTTACAAAATCTTACACTAATAACAAATAGAATATGAGTAAAATTCACACTTGATATTCTACTCTACTGGATTACATAAAATACTAGAAAATAGAGAATTGTCATTTAGTCATATGTATTTAAAAAGGAAAATATTTTGATATTAGCTAGTAAAAATAATAATAATAATAATATTGATCGTTTTATTTGATCCTAGATGTCTAAAGGAATTCGGAGTCGTCAGCATGATTTCAAGCACCTCAGGTTGTATCTTTTCATTTCTGCAGCACCTTGGATGACTCTCCTGATCTCCCACATTACACGAACATTCTATATACCTAAATTGATAGTTGCTCTAGTTGTCAGAAGAGGCATCAGCCTCGTGACTTCCGAAGGAACTCAACTTTCATCATGAGATGTCATAACTCTTCTAAATGGAAACATTCTAACTCCCAGTGCAGAGTTTAAGTGGTTTGAATTATTTTTTCTGGTTAACGTTTATTTGGTGAGTTAGTTTTCTACGAGATGTGGTTGCTAGCCCTATACCCAATCCTCCTCATTTATTCGGGCATGAGACCGTCAATAGCCCTAGAGGGGCTCCAGGTGGAGTTGAAATCGTCAGCCCAAAATATATTTAGCTAAATAGAATAAATAAATAAAAATCAACTGAAGATAAGTGAAATGTTTATTGAAAAAAAAAGAACAGAACAACTTATAGGTTAGTGAATATTCTGTTTTCACGTTAAACAGTAAAGGTATTTTTAGGTTAGATCAGACTTTACCACACATTCCTTATATATTATATACAGTAGATATGATATTCTAGAGTTTTTGTGTTTTTCTATAGGTCAATTAATTGTAGTTTACATAGACTTTATTTCATTGGAAAATATACAAGGGTAAATACAAAAATTATGGATCATCGTTGAACAATCAATTGAGTGGAACTCGTCACTGTACATCATTTTCATTTATTGTGAAAAGGCATTTGACAGTGTAAATAGGAGGACATTATGGAAACTTCTTCGACACTACGGAGTTCCTGAGAAGATTGTCAATATTATCCAGGACTCATATGACGGACTACAGTGCAAGGTCGTGCATGGAGGACAGCTGACAGATGCATTCAAAGTAAGGACCGGAGTCAGACAAGGCTATCTACTCGCTCCCTCCCTCTTTCTTCTGGTGGTTGACTGGATTATGAAGACCTCGACATCTGAAGTAAAACACGACATAAATGGACAGCTCAGAATCAATTAGACGATTTGGACTTCGCAGATGACCTAGCCCTCCTATCGCATACACATGAACAAATGCAGATAAAGACAGACAGTTTAGCAGCAGTCTCTGCATCAGTAGACCTCAGCATGCACAAGGGGAAAATCAAGGTCCTCAAATTCAAATCGGAGAACAGCAATGCAATCACTCTTGATGGCGAGACTCTGGAAGATGTAGTATCATTCGAATACCTGGGAAGCATCATCGATGAACAAGGAGGATCAGATGCAGACGTAAAGGCAAGGATTGGGCAAAGCATGGGCTGCATTCCTACAATTGAAGAACGTATAGAACTCGAAACAACTTTCAACCAATATCAAAGTCACAATCTTCAATACGAATATCGAGGCAGTACTACTGTACGGAGCTGAGACTTGAAGAAGTACAACAACCATCATCAAGAAGGTGCAAGTATTTATAAATAGCTGTCTACGCAAGATACTCAACATCCATTGGCCGGATACCATCAGCAATAGCCTTCTGTGGGAGAGAACAAACCAACTTCCAGCTGAAGAAGAAATTAGGAAAAGACGATGGAAATGGATAGGACATACATTACGCAAATCGTCAAACTGCATCACGAGGCAAGCCCTAACTTGGAATCATGAAGGGAAGCGTAAAAGAGGAAGGCCAAAGAACACATTACGTCGGGAAATAAAAGCAGATATGAAAAGGATGAATTACAACTGGAAGGAGCTGGAAAGGATTGCTCAGGACAGGGTTTGATGGCGAATGCTGGTGAGCGGCCTATGCTCCTTCACGAAGAGTAATAGACGTAAGTAAGTAATATATATATATATATATATATATATATATATATATATATGCATTGACAAACCGTAAATGTAGGTCTTGAGTAATTGTTAAAACAACTGGGCTGTTTATATTAATTAGCTAGAAGATAGACTTCTTCCATATTAATAAAATATTTGAAAGAGAAAACAGGTCAAGCATAATTCTTACACTTGTGATAGCTGACGTATAGCCTAGCTATTATCTCAGAATCTTCAGTACTATAAAAATCATGAAGTTTCGGCAGGATGCTTAGATTCTTTACAAGAGAATTATGACATTAAAACGAAACCAAGGGTAGTCTAAAGGGATACTGTTCATAGTTGTATCATCTGTCAGAATAGTTGATTACAATGTATATCTTGAACTAAAATGGTATTGAAAACCATAGAAATTGAAGTTACTTGATGTTTAAATGTAAATATATGAAAATAAGGCCAATAATAATCAAATCAATACTGGAAAGAATTGGAATTAAAAAAAACTCGTATTTCAAAATGTATATAACCTATATATATAAACAAAATTTTCGGGTTACAAAATGGTATTAATCTATCATAGTATAGGGTAATTTGTGGACACTGTTGAATTTTCATAGGTTACATCGCGGACTGATCTCAATTAGACAATCATTAAAAACTAGACACCATTGAGGTGACTAAAATTTAATATCTAAACCATTGGATGCCACGTCAGCGGTCTACATAATAACTCACGCTGTAAGACTAAATATTTTAGAATCAACCTGTTATGAGACCATAGATACCCAATCTTTAAGAGTATCATGTGTCCAATGCTTCCTAGTTCTCAATGTAGATCTAATTAGAATCAGTCCATGAATTAAACTATTATGAGTAATAACAATTTCATTTAATTATTAAAAATCACATTAAATTTAACATGTCTTTTTTAATTTCAAGTTCGGTAGTGTACGCTTCTTAAGTCACATAATTTAACTCAGAGTCTTTCACTATCATTCCAAATAAAATGGATTGTATACTCTCAGGATATTACATAATAACATATCTGATCCGTGTCGGATAGAGACAGGTATCTACCTCAGCACAATGGAAGATCGTCGCGCAATTCCGTTGATTGATTAAAGTAGATATTAACACCATTGGATGCCGGCCGCTCATTGGTCTAAACGTTAAGCGTTCTCGCGCGAGACTGAAGGCCTTAAGTTTGAATCCCGAGAACGGGACCGTGGACGCCCACCACTAAGGAGTTCCACAATAGGTCGTTCAGTGTTTCCAGGTTTTCAACGGTGGTCTAACATCGATCGGTTCATGATCTCAATCAAATCACTTCATTATCGAAATAATAATATAAATTTGGATACTTAAATGAAAATATACAACTTAAATCTTACCTCCTCCATTCATTAAAATATTCAAAGGGTATTACATTTTGTAAAATGTATCAAATAATTTAGCTTAATTTAATCAAAACATTTTACGTAGAAGTTGTTACTGCTTTCGAAATTAAGACACTGAAATGTTAACCTAGTTTATCATAGTTATTTATGAACGATACTGTTCAATCATTTCAAATACCATGGAAACATTGAAGTTCATTAACCAAACTTAAAATGTAAAAGAATGTTAGTGTAACTAGTTATTAAATATAAACTATATTTGTCCAAATATTATGTAATGAGAATAAGAAGAAGACTTCTTCATTTTAATTTAATTTTTAATCATAAAAATAAATCTTATATTTAAAACATTCTGATAGTTGAATTCATGAGTTAATTGAAGCCAGACCACCATGGAAACACTGGACGACCGTTTCATCCCAATATGGGACTTCTCATCAGTTCGCATCCACGATCCCGCCTCATGAGGTTCAAACCCAAGATCTATCGGTGTCACGCGCGAATGTTTAACCTCTAGATCACTGAATTGGCCGACATCCAACGGTGTTAATGTCTCACTTCAAGCAATCCACATAATTTAGCTACCGTCTACCATTGTCACCAGTGAGTTACTATCTAACAACTGACCGGTTGAATTCCACCGGTCACTGCTTCTTACTAAAACTCCAGGAAACACCTCTCGAAGCCAGTCACTAGCGAGCATATAATTCGTTATAACTGTAAGTATTTTTTTTTCATTTATGTGATTTCATCTTAATTAATATTTAAAATGGGTGTATAATCGATACATAAATGATTGTATTTAAGACTGGGGTCGTCGTCGTGTTGTCCCAGTATTGGTGTTCTTACTTCACGTCATGAGAGTTATAGTGGTTCCTCGTTGTTTTTTCTTACAAGTTCAAGTAATAAGTCATTCCGATATAATCATCAGCGACAATCAGATATAACACTTGGTGACGCAGTCATAAAACATTCAACCAATATCAGTAAACTTTATGTTATAAAAAGGCTATAAATTGCAGAAAATTGACATATTACAATTAGACTATGCAAAATTGATTGATAGTATTTTCATTGATAAAGCCTTAATCATAGTTTTAGATGTGAGGTTATTCATTCATTTTTCAACGTTTGATATATCTATAACATCCAAAGTTTCATCTATTTCTCCGTTCATTCGATGTTATGCTGTTGAATTTTGTTTCAAGTATCTCAAGTTATCCACATGTTTTCTATGAACTGATCAATCCAGCTTGTACTAACATACTACATGAAAAAGGAAAACACAAATAAAGTATGACTTATAACTTGAAATGAAATCTCCAATGAAAATCACATTCATATACAACACTCAACCATTTAATGAACAGAGCCCCTAAATGCTCTGGTACAGCCAAGAGTGGGGAAAGTCAACTCTCCCTCTTGAATTGCTTTCACATGGCCATTTGCACACAACCACTGTCAGAAAGTAATACTTACTGCCTTCTCGCAACACTACTATTGTTTGCCAAATTGACAATACGAAAGTGAATGTCCGATGCTTTAATCAAGTTTTGTAGATACAGAGGATCCACCTACAGGAGTTGGAAAACAATGGTGTAAATGAGCATTAAGATCCTAAGGAAATAAATAACATATGGACCATTTATTGAACACCGTTTATCATGGGACTGCATTTCCTTACATTACTCCACTGTCTTGTGTATTAGATCTTTAGTCGAAGTCTCAGGGTGTGACCGTCTAAGAAAACCACCTGTTTCGGTTTGGGCATCCGGACAATAGCCCAGCCCTCACACAAACCATATATATATATATATATATTTCAATAATTGAATTAAATATAAAAGAGTTTTCTGTTTAAATCTATTACTCAGTTAATCATTTTATCATTTCTTTACATTCCACTGAAATGTTACATAATCTTCAGTGTTTTATATCATAATATTGTAATAGACTAATAGTCATTTATATTATATTTTTATAAATGATGTGATATTTGTTTGGAATGTGGCCAGTATTTTGTCTATTTTCTTTTTTTTTATTTTTTTATTTTATTTTTTTCCCTGTAAAGAGAAAAAAAAGAGAGAAAAACAAAAATGTAACTGACCAATGATATGACTAAATATAGAGATTTGCAAAAGAACCAACAACAACAAAAAAAAGGAAGAAAAACGCAAAGAGAGAAAAATAGGTAGATAAGAAACTAGACTATTAAATAATATTTTTGTTTGAAAAAAAATGAGAGAAAAAAAAAGAAAAAAAGGGGGAAATTGAATCACATAAACGTTGAAATAAAATGAAACAACATAAATTACAATTTGAATAAGATTTGTTTCAATTAGTAATTATTGTCAACCATTAAAGTGAAATATATAAACAAATGTCTTTACGACAATCATTATTATTATGTAACATACGACATGAATATATATATATATATATATATATATATATATATATATTGTTACCGTGGCAACAACAACAAACGTGCGTGTGTGTGTGTACGAAAGAATTTGTATATGCATTTGTTTTTTTTTAGAGGTTAATAGTACATAATATTATTCTGAGAAACATTAAAATATGTAAGAAAAAGAGGAAAAAAAAGAAAAAAGAAAAGAAAATTGAGTTTGTGTTTTTTTTTGTTTCTTTGAAAAAATAAAATAAATGTACATGACATCAAATATGTGACATTTTGGTAACAAGTAAAACGATAGAGAAAACAAGGAAAGTGTTAGTTACTGTTCAGATTATTGTTGTTATTATTATGATTATTAAATATTAAAAAAATTACATAATTTGTCCAGTTTAACTGAGATAGAAAAAAGTAGAAATTGGTTTGTATTAAGTAACTGTTAGTTCCCCAGGAATCATTTGATAAATGTCTTATTTTTGTAACTTTATGTTGGGAAATTGAATTTTTTTTTTGCTTTTTGAGTGAAAAGTGCCCATTTTTTTCACCTTCAAATTATATTTCCCACTTGGAAGGATCCTAAATGTTATTGGTTTGTCGATTCTTTGAACACATTATTTTGTGACGTTTCCCAAAGACCTTTTGTGCCGCACATATATATATATATATATATGATTGAGTTGTGTGCTTGGTTCGTTCGTGGTTCTGGCTCCTTGTGGAATATACCTTTCCTCATCTGAACCTGTAGTTAACAGGTCTGGGATGCATCGGAATAGTTTAGCTTGTTTTTTCGTTCCGTTAGCCGATTACAAGTGATCTTATGAGATTATATACTGTACATTTATTACAAATAAATAAGTGCACTGATCACTTACTGAGTAGTACGGGCATTATTAATTCTCAAATATTTAAATGAAATCAACTAAATATAAACCCTGACTGACATCGTGAGTTACGTTTTTCAACGTTCTATCCACTAAAAAAAGTTAACAGTCTGTTTATAATTAAGATTCCTCAGTTTGTTTTGTTTTTTGAATATTAACACCAACCTTACTATGACATTAATTTAAATATGAGCTCTCTTAGACAATCGATGCAATTCGATATCTTCAACGACTACATATAAACACTACAACTCCATGATCAGTTATTTATGTATGGGATTAATTCAAATAAATTGATTTAGAAACTTTATGCTTCAATAAAGACGATAGAGTCCATTGTATTGGTACCTGGAATCAAGAATTAATATAATGGTCATTCAATGTGCTTTTTTAAATTTCTACTAATTGAAAAGTTTTAACAAGAAACAAATGATTTCAGCAATAAGATCTTGCATGATTTACAAATGTATTTCTTTATTTAGAATCTTACATACGCCACTCAAAATATATGGAAGAACAACACATATCAATAAAACAAATCGAAAACTTGTATTCAAATTGAGATAATCTAAAGCAGTTTAAGGTTTAGAAGTTGCAAGGGATTGATACGTCATCTGGTGTCAGTACAATTTAAACAAGAAGATAATCTCACATATATGTCATATAGAAAGTTAAAAACTTTTGGGAGAAAAGTTGAAATTTTGCGGAATTCCAGAAGTTATTTCTGGAAACTTCAATACATCACACTGTTTATATTATACATAACATTAAGATTATGAAATTGTTTTACAGTTCACCATTTCAAAGATCTTCAAGCCGATCGGGAGATAAATATGAACTGATAAACCAGATATCTGATGACTTTCAATTACATTGATACTCATTGAAATTATAATTATTAGTTATGATATTACTAAATTACTATCTCGGATTAATCAATAGACAACATGAATATGATTTACACTCACAAGTCCAGGAAATATTGCAATTTATATCTCGACTACTGAAAACATTAGAAAGTAGTATGGTAAGTAATTAAACAAATTGGTTACATAGATGTACTAAAATTACCGAAGTGATCAAAATCAAGAAATGCTGTTCATCTTTTAACTCATCCGAAGTTCTACCGTTTAGCTATACCAAAGTAACCATGGACATAGTAAATTTTGAAAGAAGTGTGCTTTTAAAAATACATTCTTATGTCAAGAAGCAAGTTAAGTAAAGTTGGCTGAAGAGAAGGAAGTAGTTTGCTCAAGTTTCCTAGGAGGATAATCTCCTATTTGATGATCTATTTATTTATTTAAACACATAAACATTAACACGAGAAGGCACCAGATATGTATATGTGCCACATAGATCATTTGATCTATGTAAGGGAAGGAAGTCGAGACTATAATTTATGAACGAACCAATCCGATTTACGTTAACAGGTCATTGATTTCGTGCCGAAATCCATTCATCCATTTGGTCAAATAGCGTCATGGCATTTTAGCTGATGTCAGTTCGTGATAAAAACCCTAAATCTAATCCCTGACCCTAACCGCTAACTGTAAGTCATAATTCCAACTCCTCACACTGGTTTATAACACTCATTTAACCCTATTAAGTAGATGGACATTTTCAAGGTCGCTTTAGCTTCGCTCAAAGGTCGTCCATAATTTGTAGTCTCACCAGCTGGAAGACTACTCGAACACCTAAACTGAAGCAGTGTTTTTCTTAAAGAGCCATTCTCCGAGCCTTTCTTTCAGAGGTCTAATCCACAAGGCAGTGGAGTGACGTTAGGAAATACAGTCCCATGATGGCCTTTTGTTTCATCAGGATTCTGGAGCCCATGTGCACCGTTTGTTTGGAATGAGGGATTTCCAACTCCCCTAGGTGCATCCTTCACATCCACAAACTCGGTTAAAGCGCCGTACATTCGCTTTTCTTTCTCTCAATTTCGTAAATAACAGTATTGCCGCGAGAAGGCTGTGAGTAGGACTTCCCTGGCAGTGGCTGCATAGGCGTGGCCATGTGGGAGCATTTCAAGAGAGAGCTAACTCTTCCCTCGGATCGTACTAGAACATTTGGGGGTTGATGATGTGTTCAAAAAGAGATTCCGTTGTTACTGTTGATAGGATCGATTAATATCAGACGAAATGCATATGACACTTCTTCTTGATGTATTTCTATTTGTAGACTTTTATATACCACAGAAACCATTCTACTTACATCTAGGTTACTGAAAATATTTGAAACTAACCAGGTTAATTCTTAGATATCTCATTTAACAAAATATACAAACGCGAAATTGACCAGCATATGAAATTTCATGTAAACTTGGGACGACAACCTTAATTTCATAAGTATCACATTGAACTCTTATTTAAATCACGAACCAGTCTAATTTTACAAAAGCAATGAATATATAGTACCATTGACCGGCCGTTTCCTTCCGATTCAGGACTCCTCAGCAGTAACATGAAGTTGAACGCAGGATGCTTTCTAGTGCTCCCACGTTTTTCATTGACTGTGTAACCAAGATAGGTTTGTGACCTAGAGGAATCATATTTTTGGCCTCTTCAGTGGTAATAATTAAAGTTATCTAGTTATGAATTGCTCTATATTCTTTCTTAAGGGGATACTGAGGAAACTATATTAGAAACAGTGTAATCACATAAAAGAAGAAGATATTAATCGTAAATTTAATAGACTGAATAAACAATTGTAAATATATACCTTATGCGAAAGAACTTTCTACAACACTGATTGTGACAAGAGTTCAAAAGTTCAGAAACGAGTGAATACATAACGAATAAACGCTGATAGGAATGAAAGGAGCAAAGTGCAGTTAATAAAATAAGACTGCTAAACTGGGAGGCAGTCGAAATAAAAAGACGTGATGATGCAATTAAATGAAAGAATAAGTTGAAATAATTTTTTTAATGCAACGAAGGAATATTTGTCACCAAGACAGGAAAAGATTAATAGCTATCTCCTTTTGAACACGTAAATCAGGTTTTTAACATCTGACAGCAACAGCTTCAGCAAATTTCAGAAGACTGGTGCTTGGTTGTTAAATAATCACCTTGAAGGATTTCAAGTTATCAACCTGATGCCCTGTATCCAAGAGATGTTTAGTAATTGCACTGTTTGATTGCCGATTAAGTTCTGGCTAATGTAGTGATAAGCCTCCAGCTGACTGTGCTTGCAACGTCATCAGCTTTGAAATTGAGATTTATTGATACTGGTTTTTCATATTTGTCAATAAATTTCTGTGGATAACAGTCGTCTCAGATATTTTTCAACGGTCACCAATTTTCTTCCAGTTTATCGATGGCATATATCCTCTCTACCCGATAAAATAGTGATTTAATCAATGCATTTTTATAATTCATCGGGAAAAAACTATTGAAATTCAGGTAAAGACCATTTCAAGTACTTTTTCGATAGACCCAAAGTTGAACTGTTCCATCTTCCTTACGTAGTATGGCAATATCAAGAAAGTGGAACGTGTCATTCTTTTCGTGTATGTGGGGATGAGCATTACTGAATAGTTCTTGCAGACGGATTGCATGCTGTTTACTACTTCAGACAATAAACATGTCATCAGCATATCTGGAGTACTCGGTCGTTTTGCCAATCGCTTTTCTAAGCATCTGCCATAATTAAACCTAATGGACTTCTTATTGCTACACTAACAAGTTGATAGTATTTGGTGTTATTGAACTGGAATTGAACGTCTATTCATATTAGCAGTAGTTTCTGAACATTTGGACTGATAAAAGTAGGTGAGAATTCTGAGAAAATTATTTTAATGATTTCAAAATGTGGTATCTTGGTGAACAAGTATGTTACATCAAAAGGAACCAAGAACTTACCGGCAACATTCGTACGATTTAGTCCGTCAGCAAACTGGAATAAATCTCTAAAAGACTGGGTATAACCTGTCTGATAGCCAACGTGCAGCTTTGTGATACGTTGAGCTGATCATTTATAGGATAGGTCTAAGTGTAACATCATGTTTGTGAACCTTTGGTATACCATACCACAAACGCATACATAAAGCTACATGGATCTCATCGGATCACACCACAGTGAACCATATGGATATTATTTGCATCGCTAAGAAATCAGATTTTCTGAAAATGTGCGAACAAAGAGATGAGCTGACGTAGCCTCAGATCGCCATCCAGCGGTTGCTAAGATGGAACTGAGGCTAAAGAAACATTGGACAACTGGAGAAACAGAATTAAAGAAGTTTTATACGGTCTTCCGTCAAGATACTGGTAAACCCAATGAATTCAAGATCGCACTCAACAACAGGTTCGAAGCCTTATAAGATCTACTTAAAGAAATGGCAACTACTATGGTGAATGACTGAAAAGAGGTTGACGAATCACTAACCTCAAAATACCAGGAGGTGCTGGGCCACAAGAAGCGTCATCATAAGGAAAGAACCTCTATCGATACCCTGACCAGGATTCAAGAAAGGAAAAAAAGAAGACAGCAATTAACAACAGTCGAACAACAGCAGGAAATTCCAAAGCACAGGCCGAATGCACAGAAGCAAACAAGCGAGTGAAGAGGAGCATTAGGGTTGACAAGTGGAATACGAAGAAGGTCTAGAAATAACGAAAATAACACAGAGAAACTGGCAGGAAAATTTAGTAAGCCAGAGAGACCAGCCAAAGACAAAGAAGGCAAGCCGATCACTGAGATTCAAAAACAGTGAAACATGTGGATACAACACTGAAGAATTCTTGAATAGATCAGCCACATTGAACCCATCAGACATTGAAGCAGTATACACAGACCTTCCCACAGATGTCACCCCACCCACGATCGAAGAAATCAGCATGGCCATCAGATATGTCGAGAGTGAGAAGCCAGCAGGACCAGAAAACATACCAACGGAAGAACACAGGTCAGACAAAGAAGTAACTGCAAAGATGCTGCACATTGTGTTTAGAAGGATTTGGGAGGAGGAACGAGTACAAAAGAAAGGAGATCTGAGCAAGTGTGAAGACTACAGAGGTATCACACTACTATCAGTACCAGAAAAAGTGTTCAACAGTGTTATTGAATCGAACGAAAGATTCAGTAGACACCCAACTTCGAGATCGACAGCCTGGATTCTGTTAAAATAGGTTGTCTACAGACCAAATCGCAAAACTACAGATAATCGTTGAACAACCAATTTAATGGAACTCTTCACCGTACATCAACTTCCTTGACTATAAGAAAACGTTCGACAGCGTGGACAGAAGGACATTGTGGAACTTTCTTTGACAATGTGGTGTACCTGGGAAGATCGTCAATAACATACGGAGTTCATACGACGGACTACACTACAAAGTCGTGCATGGAGGATGGCTGGGAAATGCATTTTGAGTGAATAACAGAGTCAGACAAAGGCCGCTTACTTTCGACCCTCATCTTTGTCTCGGTGGTTGACTGGATTATGAAGTTCTCAAAATCTCAAGGAAAGCACCAAACACAGTAGACAGCTTGAATGCAGTTAGACGACTTAGACTTCTCAGGTGATCTAGCTTTTCTATCCCATAAACACCAACAAATACAGATGAAGACAGATTGTGTAGGAGCAGCCTCTGCATCAGTAGGCCTCAACATACACAAGAGAAAAAGCAAAATCCTCGAATACAATACAGCGAGCGTCAATCAAATCACACTTGATAAATAAGCTCTGGAAGAGGTGGAAACGTTCACATACCTGGGAAGCGTCATCGATAAACACGGAGGATCAGATGCAGATTTAAAAGGGAGAATTGGCAAAACTAGGGTAGGATTCCAACATATGAAACTCAAAATAACTGTCAGTCAACACCAAAGTTAAAATCTTCAATGTGAACATCAAGACGGTGCTGTTGTACGAAGCTGAAACTTAGAGAACTGCTACAACCATCATCAAGAAAGTACAGGTATTTATAAATAATTTTCTATGAAAGATACTCCAGATACGTTGGCCAGACACCATAAGCAACAACCTGATGTGGGAGAGAAAAAACTAGCTCCCATTTGAATAGGAGATTAGAAAAAAACGCTGGATATGGATGGATCACATTACGAAAATCACCAAATCTTACCTGGAATCCTGAATGAAAAAGGAAAGGAGGAAGACCAAAGAACAACATTACATCAGAAATTGGAAGTAGACATGAAGAGGATGATTTGCAACTGAAAAGAATCGGAAAGAGTTAGCCAGGCAGAGTTGGATGGAGAATGCTGGTGGGAGGCCTATACTCCTCCACGGACAGTATTGTGTGTGCTAATGATGTCGACAGATATAAGTAATATGTATCATCAATCGAAAGTGAAATGCCTGGAGACAGAAGGTTAAGAAGTTCAAAGAAAAGAGAACGGGAACAAAGAATGATTGCTGTGGAAACGAAAGAATAACGAAGTCTGAGACAATTAATTGACATTTTGCAAACGAAGTATTTACAGTATGGTCCTCAGATTTTACTAAGATGTTCTGTTATTTTGTATTCAAGTACATTCGATTGTCCCTATCTGTGTTCTTGTTCACTTAATGGATAAGAGGCATACGTAAGTGGTTTTAAAAGTTCTTGAGTTTCTCAAGGATCTTAATTCTTTTTATATCCCTGCTACAATAATACATTCATTCGAGAGAAATTCAGTTTGTTTTCCGTATCACTCGTAAATTCACGTTACAATTTTCACAACAACTCTTCAAATGATTTCATGGACAACGTTCTAAGAATCATGTAAGCGAAATTCTTGAAAATCATACACAGTTCCTACGACGTATGCGCAGTTACTATCCAATGCATCATTAAATACGTAATTGAGATAAAATGTTAATGTCGATGAAAGGAAAACAAACGAGCTCTTACTACTTTATCGAAACAAATAAGCTTTTCGTACTATCCTTTTTCACGAAATTTTCGCCACCACCTTCCATCAATTTTTCCGAATGATATTTTATTTTACTTATATTTTGTAAGAAGATATAGAATATCAAAATACTTTACATTGCTCGGTGGATACATGTTTGATGAAATAACCTTGTATTCAAACGAACTGAGTATTAGTCCTTAGGAATCACTTCTTTATGTAGTGTACTTCAGAAAGATTCAAGTCACCTTGGTCGATGTCACCAGATACTTTCGATAATTTAATAAGGATATTCACTGTCCTGAAATGCAATTTATCCCTTGTTTAAACATGGTGTTCAGACTCATTGTGAAAACGTCTAATTTTACTTACAGGATAAGACTTGTGGAACTGTAGACTTATAAGGACAGCTCGAGAAATAGATTACGTTCCTATCCTCCTGACATATACATCAAGAGCTGAATGAGGATGACGTCATAATATTTGTTCGTATTTTGAGTAAGTAATCTCCGTGGAATCCTGGTACCCAAAATCTTAATTTAAAGTCACTTATAAAAAGAGTCTGTTCCCTCCAATGCGTTACCACATTTGTATGATTGGCTAATGTCTTATATTCTAAAAGGATATGTACAAAAAAATTACCACTATGGCATAACACAAAACAGGACTTTTCATTGCTGTCATTTTCCAAAAACTTCATAGGAATATCTCTACGTACTATCATATACTCATTGATCTCTTCTTAATCGGTAGTGCCTCAAAAATGTTCTCATTCTTCAGGAAAGCTAAAGAAATGTACCTAAAGGAAACTGATAATCTGAAAAGTTTCGTACTCCTCAGGCATAGGATGCTCCGGTAGTGGATTATAGCAGTCCCTTGTTTGTTATTGAAGAGCTAAGTAGATCAACTCATTGAGTACTTATCTCCTCTGGTGTGATAAGAACAAATGATATAATCCACTTATGGCACAGGCGATATATACTGTTGTATACTATGTAAAGTGAATATGTATTCTATTCAACCAATCATCTGTTGATTAAAATTACATGATCACAGTCTGAGAATCTCTCAGTTGCTCTAGAATGAATATCCATGAAGTATTTATCAAAGCTCTTGAGACATAATTCAGAATAAAATCATGTGGTATAAGACATAATAGCTTAAGCCAACACAATCCTATATCACATTATCCCAATAAACATCATTTAGCCTAGTAAGACGTCACAAAGTTATCTTTTGAGTTCTACACATACGAAACTATAAATACACACCAAATAAATAAAACAATTTGGCTATCGGAACTCAGTAGCTAAGTGGATAACGTGATGACATTTAAAACGAATGCTCCCAGAGTGAATATCGACTCTGAGATGCAGGTACATCCATGCCCTGGATTTCATTGCTAGCCATCAACTATATTTGCTTATAATGCTTATCAATTAAGGTAATATCGAGGCATACGCACAGTATGCACATATACCAATAACAGACTGATCAATTGTAGTTCTAAATAACAATGGAAAGATTCAAATAAACAGTAACAAGTGAATTACTTTAAATTTATATTATTAATTCACATTTATTTATAAATAGTTCATGTGTTATATAACGAAATAAATAGGAATAATGAGTAGTATATATGTATAGAAACAAAAACTGACCTGAGTTCAAAACAAAAAAGAAAAAAAAAGAAGAAAATATTATTGTACATTTTTGAGCATTGAATAGTTATTATACAAGTTTGTGTTAGTCTTTAATTTGTGTATGAGCCGTGTGGATATGTTTCATTAAATGGATATCTGAAGTTATATATATATTAGAGAGAGAAGGAGGGAGGGAAGGGGAAAGAGAGGAGGGAGGAGAGAGAAGGGGAAGGAGAGAGGGAGAGAGAGAGAAGAATACAATTAATCAAAATTACGATGTATTTTAGGTACATAATTATAAAAACACATATTATATTCAGGAAAACATCGACATCTATGATATCGTTTAATTTCTTCACTTCCTGATGGTATTAAATTCATATGATTCCATTCTGTACAACCCATATTTTGGCATAAATTAAAACATTTTTTTGGTGTTGGTACTACACACATAAAATTTCCAGTAGCTAATTATAAAACAAACAAAAAAAAGTAAAATAAATATAAGAAGACTTTTTTTCAAGAAGAAAAAAAAGAAGATATGGTGAGACTATAATTTATGGACAACATTTGAGCGATGCTAGACTGACCTTGAGAGTGTCCACTTATTAACCAGAACCAAATAAGGGTCATAAACATGTGTAAGGAATTAGAATTAAAATTTATAGTTAATGATTAAGGTTAGGAATTAGATTCCGGGTTTTCATCACGAATTGACATCAGCTATAATGCCGAAACTCTATTTATTCAAATAAATGAGTGAATTTTGCGCCAAAATCTGAGACATGTTATCTTACAAGTGATTGGTTCGTCCATAAATTATAGTCTCGTCGAAGATATTTAATTTGAAAATTAATCATAGAATTCTATATTCAACTCATCATATAAATCAGTATTAGCGAATAGATAATTAGTATCAGAAGGGGATTTTGTGGAGATTTTAGTAATCTAAAACCGTTGGATTCCGGCTCAGTGGTCTAGTGGTTAAGTGTTTGCGCTCGAGACTGATAGGTCCAAGGTTAGGATGCGCACTGCTGAGGAGTCCCACAATAGGAGGAAACGGCCGTCCAGTGCTTCTAGGTTTTCCATGGTGGGCCAGCTTCAATTGACTCATGATCTCAACTATCGGATTACATAATTATCAACTCGTTATATAATTCACCTACAGAAATCAGTTAGGAAAAAAGTTCAATAGTTCACTAAGGAATTGTAACTGATAACATGAAGTAACCGCAATTTCGCGGATTGGTTGAGGTTAGACATTAACACCGTTGAATGCCGACTCAGTGGTCTAGAGGTTAAGCGTTCACACGCGAGATCGAATGTTCTGGGTTCTAATCCCTTGAGCAAGTATCACAACGGAATGAAACGGCTGTCCAATGGTTCCAGGTTTTTAATAGTGGTCTAACATCAATTAGTTCATGATCTCAATCATAAATAAGTGAACTGAATTCATACTCCTCTGATACTACTTATGTATGTTTACATACTAAACACGTAAACGTAGAAGATATTTGTTTTTAGATAATTCAAGTAAGTTATGTAATTATATTGATTGATGGCAATATCATTATTATCTTGCTTTATATTTCATTACTCTACCTTGACATAATGTGATACACCTATTCATTACTATAATTTAAGGTCAGACTTAAATATGGCTCAACCTACTATTCAAATTAAGTTGATTCTCTATTACTTTTTATCATGTGATTGTATTATCGTACGATTATTTCATTCAATAAACAAATTTTATGTTTATTTCAAAGTATTCTATTGTCCCATTATATTCATCATTGAATATATTTACTTATTTGTTATGTAGACACCATTACAAGGACCAGTACTGAATGGCCTTGATATATATACATATATAGGGTCGATTTTTCTTAATTATGACCTGATAATTAATCATAGATGATGATAAGTTGATTCACTCGTGACTAAAATGATGTAACACATTAAAATCTTGATAAAGTGAAAATGACTATTAAAATATATTGGAAATAATATTAGAAACGTGAATAAATATAAAAGATGGATAGTGGCTAACAGTAGAATCCAGGATGCATGTTTCTTTCTATTTGGGATTCGTCAGCTGGATATATCAGTATCTCAGAGTTCAGTCTGGGACTCGAACACAGTACCGTTCACTTCAAACGTCATCGTGTTCTCCACTTAACTACTGCTTGTGCTGACGAGTCCCAAGTAGGACGAAATGAACGTGAAACTGGATTCCACTGCTGGCCACTATCCATCTTTGTTTATAAAGCTTGTGAATTAAGGTTATATTGAGGCAATCCGCACAGGATGAATAAATGCCAACATGAAACTGATCAATTACAGTCCTAAATAACAATGGGAAAATATAAGTAAAACAACATCAAGTGAAGTGAATAAATATAACTGTTATAATCAGACAGACCGATAGGTCCTAGGTTCGAATCTCTCGAGGCGAGATCGCAGATTTGCACTGCTGAGGAGTCCCATACTAAGACGAAACGGTCGTTCAGTGTTTTTAGTTTTACATGATGATCTAGCTTCAATTGACTCATGAATTCAACTACTAAATTACTATAACTTTTATCTTACAAAATCAAAAATCTTTTTGTAATTTGTACATTGTCCTGAAAGCTTACAACATAATATGGTATAAATTAATCTTGTTATAAGAGAGTGAGTACATTGAAGATACTAATACGTTTGAGACAATTTTAAGGATTCATTATCTCTCTTTAAAACAACGACAGTTTGAAGCTTTGAGAAAAATTTCCAACACATATAAAACCTTGAAATTTAACAGACTGTAGACAAATCTTACACCGTGAATCTTAACAAAAGTGATAATGAATTTATCAGATAGAAATCTAAGTATCCATGATAAGGTTCTAATTGTAAAGGAAGTAGACCATGATTATGACCATGATGGATAGTGGCTAGCAGTGGAAGCCAGGACACGCGTTTCGTCCTATTTGGACTCGTCAGCTGGATTTATCTGCATCTCATGATGCCCCCCAAATGTTCTGGTACGGCCGAGAGTGGGGAGAGTCCGCTCTCCCTCCCAAATGCTCTCACATGGAAACGCGTATATGGCCTCTGCCAAGGAAGTCCTACTCACTGCCTTCTCGTGGCGGGGGTGTTGTTTACGGAAATGAGAGGACGAAAAGCGAATTTCCGGCGCTTTAACCGGATTCCAAACCATTGGTGCACATGGGCTCCAGTATCCTGCGGGAACAAATGACGTATGAACCAATCGTTGGTCACCGGCTTCCATGGGACTGCATCTCCTTACGATGCTCCACTGCCTTGTGGATCAGACCCTCAGGTCGAAGGCTCGGGGTGTTGCTCCCTAAGAAAACCACCTGCTTCGGTTTGGGCACCCGAGCAGTATCACAGCCCTCACACATATCGAATGAGATTTGTGTGGCGCATATGTATTTGGTGCCTCTTTGTACCAATATCTATGTGTTGAAATAAATAAATTAATAAAATCGGAGTTGATGTTCACTCTGGGACTCGGACCCAGCACCATTTGCTTCAAACGCCATCGCGTTATCCACTCAGCTACTGAGTCCTGATAGCCACTTGCTTGTGCAATGGGGTGAATTTGAATTCACTTGGTAATAAGTGACTGATCAATTGCAGTCTTAAACCTCAATGGGAAGATACAAGCCAAACAATACCAAGTGAATTCATGATTATGACCGTTCAATATTATACTTACAGTTGAACCGAAATTAAACTGCCTTTCTAATGAAACAGCGAAAGATATGAAGAATAAAACTCCAGACGCTTAGTTATATCAAAAGTATGTTTGATTTAACTAAAGATGAATTAAATGAATTAAAACAGCTACCACATCCACTTCTCAACCGTTAAGATATATGCAATATCTAGCATTTTTCCATTCATTCACTGAATCCATATCACATATACCAACATAGTTTTCAGAGAGGATTTCTTACCAAACTCTCACTCTCACCTTATTTGTTCGTTGGTTTCGTTTCTTATCCAACATCTTCGAATTCACTACACTGGCGTGTTCACACAACACATATTCACATTCAAATTATTAAAATGAATTGTCCAGTGAAAATAAATTACACTATTGAATGCAATACCGACACACTGAATGAATGGGAAAATACTCGAAAATATTACATATCTCACTTTCACTTTCACTGAACACTAGAAACGTATGGTTATCATTACACAATAAACAGAATAACTTATTATCTGAAGCTTGTGAACAGACAATTATACCGACAACCAAGTTCACATATTCGTATCGACAATTTATCATAACTAACTTACTCTACTATGTTTCCAATGGAATTAATATCACAATATTGAATAAATCAACTACTTATTTAAATTAGAATGGCGTTTTGTGGAGATTGTAGTGATTTTTAATAGTTGAATTTATGAGTCGATCATTGGAAACCTGTGTGTACTGGACGGCAGTTTTACCCTAGTACGGGGCTGCTCAGCAATGTGCGTCCACGATCCCGCAAAAAAGGGACTCGAACCAAGGGCCTTCAGTCTCGTACGCGGACGCTTAACCTGTAGACCATTGAGCAGGTGATCAACGATGTTAATTTCTAATTTACATCGATCCATGATCTTGCGCAACCATTCATCCATTGTCTGAGGTAGATATTTGCCTATATGCGACGCGGATTGGACTTCACTGGTCATGGCTTCTCACTCGAACTCCAAAAAATCTATCTTGAAGCCAGTCATTAGAGAGTACATAATGATTATTATTAGAATAGTATTCGTGGAAATTGTAGTAGTTTGAATAGTTGAATTCATGTTCGATAGAAAGGTGTTTACCTTAACTTCATGAAAACTAAACAGTAAAAGCATATTTTACTGCCGACACCTATTGACTGTAATCTCGAAAAAGTGAAGACAATCCTCAGCTAATCAAGATGCAGGTGATATAGATAATGATTTTATGAAATATTCCTACTAAGACATCAGTTAGTTTCTTATCGAGGTTCTACACAAATATATTGATTTTAAAATTCAGTAGAAAATCTATGCCAACGATGTGCAGTCATTTAGTAACCCGAAATTCGTAAAATTGAAATTAAGATGAAATGTTAAGAAATAATTCTGTGAGGACATGTGAAAAATGGATAAACGTGATGGTGTAATAGATAGTAGTATAAATAACAACTTTAAAAGCTTGTGTGTATGCAAATAAAAAGCTTGGTAAATTCCATAATCAATCAGCTAATTACCACAACTAGCTACATAAGAGTAGGAATAGGAACTAAAATTTATGTTGTCTGTAAGATCAATAATAGGTAATTCGTAAAACAGATCCAATATAAATTAGATAAAAGTTTATTATGAGAATGAGGATTTGTGCATATTGTAGTTATTTAAATAGTTGAATTCATGAACCGTTATAAGCTAGATTACCATTGAAAACCTGGTCTAGCTGATAACAACTTATGAACTATTCAAATTAGTACAATCTCCACAAATTCCATTCTAATAATAATCATCATGTGCTCACTAGTGACTAGCTCCAAGATGAATTTCCTGGAGTTCAAATGAGAAGCCCTAACCAGTGGAGTTCAATCCGTATCGGATAGAGACAGGTATGCTATTTCAGACAATAGATGAAGATCATGTTATTGATTGAAGTTAGACATTAACATCGTTGAATGCCAACTCAATAGTATGAAGTTATTTAATTATATTCATTTTGAATCTGTTTATATATTTAAAAGAAGTTCAGTCTAGTCAGATTAGAAGAATGAACTTTGACTTAATCACAATAATAAATCATATTTAATAGTGTCATTTTATCAGTTCATATATATCTATTATTTTAAATATGCATAGAATCATAAAGGGTGTGTCTTAGGGTTTAATGTATTAATACTTGAATATATGTTTATGTATACATTTTTAGGTTAACACAATGTTGGATGGATATACTTTTGTGTAGTTAATTCTATTATGTGTGTACACAAATACCATATATTGTATATTAGAAGACATGATCACGCCACTTTATCCGAGTCATTACAAGAAATTAAGGTTAATTGGACGGGAATATCTGGGACATTTCAAGGTGAACTATTTTTTTTTATTACTATAAACTAATATTATTTAGTAAATATACGTTAGATAGCAAATTGTATTGCCTTATTATTATTCAGTACAATAGGAATAGAATGAATGTAGTTTCATTATTGTTGGAACTATGTTTCTCGAAATTAACATTGTTAATCTTGACTAAAATATAACAATAACTGGTCTCTTGAATTCTATTTCTCATACTGTAATATATAATGGTGTAGTATTATAAAGCATATTAAAGGTTTATGAATAGTAGTAACATGTATAAGACGACTGGTTGATAGTTTGTAATATATGTAAATAATTGAACGAAACAATACAATTCATTTACTGAATTTAGGCTTGAAATCTATAAATTCGATAATAATAGTATTCATTACTCTTCTATTTTGTTAAACTGTTGTTTGAATAATATGTGAACTTGTAAAACAAAAACATGTCACTTCAAGGAATATTAATTAACTGACAGTAATTTGTAATTTCAATGATTGAGATCATGAGTCCTTTGAAACGAGATCACCATGGGAAACTTGGAAACACTGGACAGCCGTTTCGTCCTATTGTGGGACTCCTCAGTAGTGCGCATACACGATCCCGTCTTGCGAGATCCGAATGCGCGCGTGAGCGCTTAACCACTAGACCACTGATCACTATTCATTGATGGAGTTCTAGAAATTGTGCGATTTTCTGTTTTTTTTATAACCAACTAGATGTAATTATGAGAAAAATGAGTTTTATCTTTCATTGTATGTGCCAGTTTTTCAAAGGAGCCTCAAATATGTAAAACATTAGTAAGACTGGCAATAGTACGTATATTTACGTTTTATTCACTCTTATTATTGATTTATAAAATTCATTAAAGCATTCCTGAATGTCCTGTTACGGCCGAGAGTGGGAAGAGTCAACTCTCCATCTCGAAATGCTCTCATATAGTCGTGCGCATACAACCACTCTCAGGGAAGTCCTACTCACTATCTCGCGTCGGGGTGTTTACGAAATTGGGAGGATGAAAAGTAAATGTCCGGTGCTTTAACCGGGTCGGTGAAAACAGAGGATCTACCTAAGGGAGTTGGAAAACTCTGATTTCAAACCTAGCTTGCATATGGGCTAGCTCCAGAATCCTGAATGAACAAATAATGTATGAACCAATTATTGGTCACCAGCTACCATGGGACTGTATCACCTAACGTTGCTCCACTTCCTTGTGAATCAAACATCTAGATTAAATGTTCGGGGTGTTGCCCCCCCCTAAGAAAACCGCCTGTTTCGGTTTGGGCATCCAGGCAGTATCATAGACCATACACAAATCAAATGAATTGTGTGGTGCATAAAAAAACATTCAGTGCCCCCCCCCCTCTAATGAATAAATAAATAATAGCATAAATAAGTATCTAGTTTAATGGATAATAAAACAATTCTGTTGACTTTAAACTTATTTAATTTTCAGATTTAGTTTCATTTTAATTTATAATCAAAATTAATTATAACAAACTTACGATCATTAAAATCGTAGCCACGTTCTGGACATGGTTCAGTGAACTTCAAACCTTGTATTAGAACTCCATTATTGGACGCAACTAAAAATTCAAACAAACAAAAAAATAAATCGAAGATAAAATCACAGAAAAAAATAACTAACTAGATAATGAGATTTTTTTTATAGAAAAAGTATACTGAGTATTTTGCGTGGAAAAGATGTTCGAAATGAATAGGACATACATTAAGGAAATCATCAAACTGGATCATGAGGCAATCCCTAACTTGGAATCTTGAATGGAAACGAAAAAGAGGAAGGTCAAAGAACACATTACGTCGGAAAACAGAAGTAGATATGAAAAGGATGAATAACAATTGGAGAGAGTTGGAAAAGATTGCACAGGACAGAGTTGGATAGAGAATGCTGGTAGACGGCCTATGCTCCTCGACAAGGAGCAACAAGAGTAAGTAAGTCATTGAATTACTTGTCTCCAAACTTTATATAATTCTAACAAAATGAATTATATTTAGCAAACAATTCAGTGTAGGACTACGTCTCTTGTAATTCATTCGATTAAAATAAATCTTAAAATGTACTTATGATGATATTTAACTTAATGGCTATAGTAATTCATAAACAAAAGAACAAAAACTCACGTGATATAAGTCTAAACAGTTAAAAATATTAAATATCATGTCACATATATAAGATTAACAAGAGCGAACTTGTGTATTACATCATCTTCAATTAATCATTAAAACCTTTGAATCTATCAAATAAAACCAATCGTTAAGAAAAGAAGTACTCAATAGTACATTAATGATACATTGTACCATATCAATAATTACTGGGTAGTTAAACTTACCATTCTGTAATGAGTCAGAATTAAATTCAATTACTATTAGTTTGTAAATTGGTTTGAATAATTTTTTTAACAATGTGAAACTTCGTGGATTAGTTGAAGTTAGACATTAACACCGTTGGATGCCGGTTGGTTCAGTGGTCTAGTGGTTAAGCGCTCGCACGTGAGACTGATGGATCCTGGGTTGGAAACTCGCGAGGTGGGATCGTGGATGTGCACTGCTGAGGAGTCCCACAATAGGAAGAAACAGCCCTCCAGTGTTTCTATGGTAGTCTAGCTTCAATTAGCTCATGAATTCAACGATTGAAATTAATATAATATTTTTAAACAAGGGATTTTGATAGAGTTAAATTATACTACCATAGACAGTTATCAAGATTTATTATTCAATATGTACTTGTACTTCAACAGTTTATCATTATACTTTTATTTTAACTAATAAAACATATTCAGAGTAGATAGTTATTGTATGCAAAATTATTTAATATTTCATTTGACTTCTAATCAGTAAACAAAGATCGAATCATTGATTTAATTATGATAGAGTTGCACAATACTTTTCTACGTTGAAATACCTAATACAGAGGTTATAATCTGTTATCTCAAACCAGCTTCCAGTAAAGGAGGAAATTAGAAAAAGACGTTTAAAGTGGATAGGACATACATTACGAAAATCATCAAACTGCATCACGAGGCAAGAGCTAACCTAAAATCCTGAAGGTAAGCGAATAAGAGGAAGGTCAAAGAACACACTGTGTCAGGAATTGAAAAACAGACATGAAAAGGATGAATAGCAACCGGAAAGAATTTCCCAAGACAGAGTTGGATGGAGAATGCTAGTGGATGGCCTATGCTCCTCGACGAGGAGTAACAGGAGTAAGTAAGTAATCTGTCATCTAAGTTGTTTTGGATAATTAAAAAAAACACTATATCTAGTACATTAAAAATCAATTATGAGTGTATTTTATAAATTCACGTTACAAGTAAATGGATACAATGATTATACTTAATATTCTTTCCATTAATCAAATAGTAATCAATAAATGTATAACCTACAGGATCATAATCAAACAATCGATTCATTATCATAACATAGTAACAGTCTAATATAGATAAGTACATATCCTACAAACAAAAAAAGTACAGTATACTTCAATACAGATAATCATTCATGATCCTAATTACATATTATACAATTTACAAATAGTTTATTTATTAAAAGTTATTAATTTCACTTACCATATCCTTTTGTTTGTATCATAAATAGTAAAAGTAGAGTTAAAGATGAAATTAACCGATAGACTATTGATAAGATTGAAATATCTAAATTTTTATATCTCATTGTTTAATTTAGTTCAGTTGACAACAACGGCAACAACAACAAGCAAAACAGCAAAAAAATTTTTTTTTGGAAACTTGCAAATAAAATAGTAATATGTGAGCAATGCTCGTCTGTTTGTTTGTTTTTGTCGAAATGCTTCTAAAAACGAAAAAAAAAGAGAATAACGAACCTTGATCCTCTTCGATATATATATGACTACACACCCCAACATTATGAAAAAATTAACCAATCAGATTACAGTATAATAGAATTGTGAACTTTCAACTTCGATATATATATATGGATATACAAAATAGTAAACAGCACTAACCGTAACTTGACAAACTATTATTTGTTTATGATCACATGGTCTTATGATAAGAATTTTGTCCGAGTTGATAAGTCAACAATTTTTTTTGGTGTTATTTTAACCTGACTTCTGACAATTAAAGGATATTATCAGAATGGGTTTTGTGGAGATTTTTAGGAATTTCACTGGTTGAAATCATGAGTCAATTGAAGCTAGACCACCATGGAAAACCTGGAAGCAATGGACGGTCGTTTCGTCCTAATATGGAACTCCTAAGCAGTGTGCATCCACGATCCCGTACCCCGCGAGATTCGAACCCAGGACCTACTGGTTTCGCTCGCAAGCACTTAACCATTAGACCACCGTTACCAGTGGAGTTCAACCAGGTCTGTTATGAGATATCAGCTCACTGAAGACAATGGTGTACGGTGGCGCCACTTCGTGGATTGGTTGAAGTTAGACATTAACACTGTTCGATGCCGGCTCAGTGGTCTAATGGTTAAGCGCTCGCGCGCAAGACTGATAGGTCATGGGTTCGAATGTCTCGGGAGGCGGGATCGTGGATGCGCACTGCTGAGGAGTCCCATACTAGGACGAAACGGCCATCCAGTGTTTCCATGGTGGTCTAGCTTCAACTGACTCATGATTTCAATCTGGGAAAATTGGTATGTTTATCGTTTCGATAATGAAATGAGAAGACGAAGTTTATCAGAATTATGTGATATATTTCCACAATACATTTCGATCAGTCTGATCACACATAAACTTCGTCTTCTCATTGCATTATCGAAATTTATTAAAGGGACTAATTGTTTCAAATGTCTATCACTGTTAAGAAAAGTTGTTTCCTTTTAATTTTCCTACAGTTTCTTTGCTGCAGTTATTTTGTTTCAGATTTACTTTCCTGACGAGTACTGGATGGAACCTAGGTTTATATATTTCTACTGAATTTTTTATAAGATAGATGAATTAATCGTTAGCATCAAAATCTAGAATGTACGTTTTCTCTTATTTGAAAGTCATCAGCTTAGTGTACTTACATCCAGTATTCAAATTTAAGCAGAAAGTTGAATACAGTATTTTTCGTTTCAAAACCACACCTCATTATCCACTTAACTATTGAGTCTATCTAACCAGTAACTTGTAAAACAGGTGCAGTGGTTTCTCGTTTACAAGTACAAGAAATTAGCGACTCCTACATAACAATCAAAGACGACCAGTCATGCCAAATGAATCACCAAATCTAATACAGGTACGATATTTATATAATGATTTGAAAAGTCCGGAATATTTTCGTTACTGATGATGTTGACTGAATTTATATCAGTTTTTGTTAGTTATATATACATTCATTACTACCGTTTGTCTCAATCTACTTGAAATAGGTTTTAGTAATCATATCGACATAATAATAATTTCAATAGTTGAGATCATGAGTCAATTGAAGCTAGATCACTATGGAAGACCTGGAAACACTGGACGGTCGTTTCATCCTATTGTGGGACTCCTCAGCAGTGCGCTCCCACGATCTCATCTCGCGGGATTCCAACCCAGGATCTATCAGTCTCGCGTGCGAGCGCTTAATCATTAGACCATTAAGCCGACCGACATCCAACAGTGTTGATGTCTGACTTCAACCAATCCACGAAATTGAACGACATATCCACCATTGTCATCACTGATTAACACACGAGAAATCACGAACTACTTACAACTTATGAAATGATTGTTCAGTTATCTAGTGG
This sequence comes from Schistosoma mattheei, assembly GCA_944470405.2. Classification (NCBI taxonomy): domain Eukaryota; kingdom Metazoa; phylum Platyhelminthes; class Trematoda; order Strigeidida; family Schistosomatidae; genus Schistosoma; species Schistosoma mattheei. The sequence goes on from OX103947.1 coordinate 5,049,485, forward strand.
TTAAACGCTCGCATGAGAGACTAATGGTTCGTGGGTTCGAACCTCGAGAGATGGGATCGTGGATATGCATTGTTGTGAAGTCCCACAATAGAACAACCTGGCCATCAAGTGTTTCCAGATTTTTCATAGTGATCTAACTTCAACTGACTCATGAACTCCACAAAACACCTTCAGATATTAATCATATTAGTTTCTAGTTTTATTTCTTTTTCCAAAAAAAGATGAAAATTATCTCCCAATTTCAATTATTTTTTCTAAATAAAAGAGAAATAAGCATCTGATCGTATGATTATTTCGTTGAAATTTCACCATCTTTATTTTGATTGGATTAATTCTAACTAAAGGATAAATTTCATCATTTATTTAATCGTTGATTGGTGTAAAAAAAAAACAGAACAAATAATGGAGAGACTGGAATTTATGGACGACCTTTGAATGACGTTCAAATGACCTTGAAAATTTTGACCTTGAAATTACTTCCTAAGGTTAAAAAATTAGTGTTAAGATTTAATTCGAACTGACAGTTTGATTAGGATTATGAAGTAAAATTAAAGTTTTCATCACAAACTAACAAAACTAATTGTTAATTAGCCATATGGTCTGTTAGTCAGGCAGCTAAAATGTAAGATCAGGCACATATATGCATCAGTCCAAGTGGCCATACGGCATTAGCACAACAAGATGAACACCGGATTCATAGATGGTAATATATAAAAGAAAGATTGCGTATAAGGATATAGTACAGGAAGAAAGAATTAGTTCACAGTAAGATATGAAGAGATTTTAATCTCATAGTTTAAGGGAAGGCAAAGAGTGTATACACCTACAAGATTGTGATCGATTCTGAGCCATGTCACCAAGTATCTCCAACCACTGGTTACGATATTCACACGGACCCCAACCAAGTAGTCTACATCTGCCAACATGGCTCAGACCAGAAGTTAGTGACTTCAAACACTGATGAATAGATGAATTTGGAATCGAAATCCAAGATTCTCCATTTTATATATGATTAGTTCGTCCATAAATTATGATACTACCCCTGTAGCTGTATTCTAGTTGATTAAACTATTATATGCCCGTAAAAGATAAATGTTAATGGTAATTCTTTATTGAATAAACTGTAGACAACATGACATTTTTTATCAAACTGGTCTAAAGGTTTTCGTGTAGAATAAATGAATTAAATTGAGTTTTTCAAGTAGTAGATATTTGTGGGTGTAAGTGTACATTAGTCCCTTTATGTATGTGTGTGTGTAATTACAAAGCAATATAGTCATCGAACTTTGTAATGCTCCATTTAGTAGTGATCTCCACTTTGATATGTCAGTTTAAGAAGAACTTTCTAAATAAATATAGATGACAAACCGAGTGAATAAAATGAATTTTTTGATACATGAATCACTTGTAAAACCTATGAACTTTGTTTTAATATGAGGTAAAGATATTTAGAACGGTTAACTGACCACTAGTCGGGAACCAAAGACATGTTTGTTCCTAGTCCTATAGTGCCAGTTGAATTCTATGGGCAAAATTGCAATGTAGCCATTAGTCTAAGTGACTTGACATCGCGTGCTTTATGTTGATAGTTGACGAGTGTCAACTTACACAACCTACATCAAACCTGCATCCCTTGACGAGTGCCTCAAACCGCCCACTATTCCAACATTGCGCATGTGGTCTCGAGTCGCTTGAACTGGTGAAAGCATTGCATCATGATTGATAAAATTCGACCATTTATGACGGCATAGGCAAGCACAAAAATTACTCACTGCTCTGTGATCACTCACTTTTAAATATCTCAGACCTACAAGAGGTCAGTCTTGGTTCGAATAGTAATAGTCCGAACGGTAATATCTCAAACTAAGTTGGGTGATGTGAGTTTAAATATCACAGAGAGCATCAGTTCACGAAAGATTCCAGGTACATCTTGCCACTCACCATAATTTTCCAACGAACACTATCCTGAACAATCCTTTCCAATTGGTTTCAGTTGCTATTCATTCTTTTGATTTCTGCTTTTAATTCCCGATACAATGTATTCTTTTGTCTCCCTTTTTCTCTTTACCCTACAAGTTTACAAATTAGCGCTCGCATCTTGATGTAGTCTGATAATTTCTGCAATGTATGTCCCACTCACGTCCAGCGTCTATACACAAATTAGTTACAATTCATTTACTTGTAACATATCAACAAAACCATATTTCTTGTTATTTTCACTCTGAAACACAGCTCTTAAGATAATTCAAACATATTCACAAATATAGACATCTTTATACTGGAATCTTATTACCTTCCTCATATAATTTGGATTCATCAACTTTAAACTATTATTCTGTAAGAAGAATACTCCATTTTAATATTAGAAATGAAATCAAGTAAAGAATTTTAAAGTAGGCATTTTGAAAATTTTAAGCCACAGAAATCCATATTTGGCTCCTTAAAAACAGTTCATTGAGGTAATCCTCAAGGCCACACGGAATTACTTCCCGTCATATCATCATCGGTAAAAATGGTAAATGTATACTTTTATTTCTCTAACCCTTTTGAATAGAAATAACCAACAAGCTACAGGTATAATCTTGAAAATATGGTTGTAGATATATACATTAAATACACACCTTTCAACAAGAATTCAAACAGAAATACTTACAGACACTAGACCTTAGTCTTATTTATTAGTCTGAAGTCTGCATTCAACGTCATTGATCAACATGTCTTTAGGAGAGTTTATCAGTTGAAATGTATGCCAGATTGATATTAACTTAGTGAAGATCCTTAACTTGAATAATTTTAGTCAGATCAGAGCTGCTACTCCAAAGAGTGGTCACAAGAGTTCCTCAATCTCCCTTACTTACTTACTTACGCCTGTTACTCCTCGTGAAGGAGCATAGGCCGCTCACCAGCATTCTCCATCCAACCCTGTCCTGGGCAATCCTTTCCAGCTCCGTCCAGTTGTAATTCATCCTTTTCATATCTGCTTCTATTATCCGACGCAATGTGTTCTTTGGCCTTCCTCTTTTTCGCTTCCCTTCAGGATTCCAAGTTAGGGCTTGCCTCGTGATGCAGTTTGACGATTTGCGTAATGTATGTCCTATCCATTTCCATCGTCTTTTCCTAATTTCTTCTTCAGCTGGAAGTTGGTTTGTTCTCTCCCACAGAAGGCTATTGCTGATGGTATCCGGCCAATGGATGTTGAGTATCTTGCGTAGACAGCTATTTATAAATACTTGTACTTTCTTGATTGTGGTTGTTGTAGTTCTCCAAGTTTCAGCTCCATACAGTAGAACTGCCTTGACGTTCGTATTGAAGATTCTCACTTTGATATTGGTTGAAAGTTGTTTTGAGTTCCATATGTTCTTCAATTGTAGGAATGCGACCCTTGCTTTGCCGATCCTCGCCTTTACGTCTGCATCTGAACCTCCTTGTTCATCGATGATGCTTCCCAGGTATGTGAAGGACTCTACATCTTCCAGAGTTTCGCCATCAAGAGTGATTGGATTGCTGTTCTCCGTTTGAATTTGAGGACCTTGGTTTTCCCTTTGTGTATGCTGAGGCCTACTGATGCAGAGACTGCTGCTACACTGGCTGTCTTCATCTGCATCTGTTCGTGTGTACGTGATAGGAGGGCTAGGTCATCTGCGAAGTCCAAATCGTCTAATTGATTCTGAGCTGTCCATTGTATTCCGTGTTTTCCTTCAGATGTCGAGGTCTTCATAATCCAGTCGACCACCAGAAGAAAGAGGAAGGGAGAGAGTAAACAGCCTTGTCTGACTCCAGTCCTTACTTGGAATGCATCTGTCAGCTGTCCTCCATGCACTACTTTGCACTGTAGTCCGTCGTATGAGTTCCGGATAATGTTGACAATCTTCTCAGGAACTCCGTAGTGTCGAAGAAGTTTCCATAATGTCCTCCTATCTACACTGTCGAATGCCTTTTCATAATCAATGAAGTTGATGTATAGTGATGAGTTCCACTCAACTGATTGTTCGACGATGATCCGTAGTGTTGCAATTTGGTCTGTGCACGACCGATCCTTACGGAATCCAGCTTGTTGATCTCGAAGTTGGGCGTCTACTGCATCCTTCATCCGGTTCAGCAACACTCTGTTGAAGACTTTCCCTGGTATTGACAGTAGTGTAATGCCTCTGTAGTTTTCACATTTGCTCAGATCTCCTTTCTTTGGAATCTTGACGAGGTGTCCTTCTTTCCAGTCCATTGGCACTTGTTCCTCCTCCCAAATCTTTTTGAATAGAAGGTAAGCATGCTTGTGGTTGCTTCGATGTCTGATTTCAGTGCTTCAGCTGGTATGTTGTCGGGTCCTGCTGCTTTCCCGTTCTTGATTTGTCTGACGGCCATTCTAATTTCTTCCGTCGTTGGTGGGTTGACATCTATAGGAAGATCTATGTGTGCTGCTTCGATGTCCGGTGGATTCATTGGAGCCGGCCTATTCAGGAGTTCCTCGAAGTATTCCACCCATCTGTTACGCTGTTGTTGAATTTCGGTGATTGGCTTGCCTTCTTTGTCTTTGACCGGCCTCTCTGGTTTACTGTATTTCCCTGCTAGTTTCTTCGTTGTATCGTGAAGCTGTTTCATATTTCCTTCTCTAGCAGCTTTTTCTGCCGTCGTTGCTAGTTCTTCCACGTATTTCTTCTTGTCGGCTCTAATGCTCCTCTTCACTTGTTTGTTTGCTTCTATGTATTCAGCTTGTGCTTGGACTTTCTCTGCTCGTGTTCGGCTGTTGTTAATTGCTGCCTTCTTGTTCTTCCTTTCTTTGATCTTGTCCAGTGTTTCTATAGAGATCCATTCCTTATGATGGTGTTTCTTTAGGCCCAGAACCTCTTGACACGTTGAAGTTAATGCTTCCTTGATGCCTTTCCAGTTGTCCTCCATACTAGTTTCTTCTTCTTCAGTAGATCTTGTAAGGCTTGGAACCTGTTGTTGAGAGCTATCTTGAATTCATTGAGTTTGTCAGTATCTCGAAGGAAGGCTGTATTGAACCTTTGTAGTGCTGTTTGTCCACTTGTCCAGTTCTTTTTTAGCTTCAGTTTTAAATTGGCTACAACTAGGTGGTGATCTGAAGCTACGTCAGCACCTCTCCTGGTTCTCACATCTTCCATTGTCCTTCGGAATTTTTTGTTGATGCAAATATGATCTATTTGGTTCTCTGTAGTGTGGTCCGGTGAGATCCATGTAGCCTTGTGTATACGCTTGTGTGGAAATATTGTGCCTCCTATGACCAATTTGTTGAATGCACATAGATTTGCAAATCTTTCTCCATTTTCGTTTCTTTCTCCCAGTCCATGTCGTCCCATAATATCTTCATATCCAGTGTTGTCTATTCCGACTTTGGCATTTAGATCTCCCATCAGAATAGTTAGGTCCTTTCTTGGCATTTCTCAATGATTGACTGCAGCCGCTCGTAGAACTGATCTTTAATGTCGTCGTTGCTATCATTGGTGGGTGCATAACATTGGATAATATTCATTAAGATCCCCTCCTTCTTTGTTTTGAATGATGCTTTGATGATTCTGGATCCGTGAGACTCCCATCCTACAAGTGCATTTCGTGCTACTTTGGACAGCATAAGAGCGACTCCCTGAGTGTGTGGAGCATTGTCCTCCTCGTGACCGGAGTATAGCAGCATCTCTCCCGTAGCTAGCCTTTTCTGTCCAGCTTGGGTCCAGTGGGTTTCGCTGATTCCCAGTACTGCTAAGTTGTATCTCCTCATTTCCATTGCTATTTGACTGGTCTTCCCGGTTTCCCACATTGTTCGAACGTTCCATGTACCTATAAAAATTTTTGCTCTGGTTGTTAGAAGGGGCATCGGCCTCGTGGCTTCCGAAGGAACTCGGCTTTCACCATGAAGCGTCATAATTCTTCTAACTGAAGACCTTCTAACTCCCAGGGCAGAGTTTAAATGGTTTGGATTATTTTTTCTGGTAAGCGTTTTTTTAGCGAGTTAGTTTTCTACGGGATGGGGACGCTAACCCCATGCCCAACCCTCCTCCTTTACCCGGGCTTGGGACCGGCAGTAACTCTAGAAGAGCTACAGGCGGAGTTCCTCAATCTCCCTAGTATCAATTAATTTTGTCAGATATATAATTAATAACAGGAGGAGTTTTTGTGCATATTATAGTAATTTTAATAGTTGAGATCATGAGTCAGTGGTGGATGTGTCGCTCAATTTCGTGGATTAGCTGAAGTTATACATGAACACCTTTGGATGCCGGCCGTCTCAGTGGTCTAGTGGTTAAGCGTTTTCTTGCGAGACCGATCAGTCCTGAGTTGGAATCTCGCATGTGGGATCGTGGATAAGAACTACTGAGGAGTCCCACAATGGGACGAAAAGTCAGTCCAATGCTTCCAGGTTTTCCATGGTGATCTACCTTCAAGTGGCTCATGATATCAACAATTAAAGATATATAATTGACCTTATGTTAGTCTAACTTTTCAGAGATTGATCAAGTACCTAGAAACTTATTAACTTGGAATACACATTCGGTGATAACTTTCTATCCTAGCTATATGGAAAGTTAGTTGTCAAAATGAGACCAATTAGTATCTAGTCAAATTAATGAGCATCCATAATATAACGTATGTGATTCGTTTCAAACAATCTTGTTATCATTTGATCCTGAGCTTCAGAATGATTTTATACTTTTCATTCTAGGAATTCTTCCTTCCTTCACTAGAATCGTACTAAACTTTACCATTTATATTATCATTGATACCATTGCTACTTTTACTACTTTAATATTAACATTGTGCTGATATGGTGTGATAATTTGAGTCAATGAAAATTCACGTCAAATTCCTAACGTCTCTGTGACTGACTAGATCATACATCTATCAGCATTGTGCTATTATTATTTGGTCAGTGAAATCATGCTAATGACTAAAAGAAGAATCATGGTTAGGAATTTGATTTGAAATCTTAGACAACTGAAATTTACTACACAACTAGATTAGTTTCAGTATTCAAATATTCGAATAATCATATTGTATGATTTACGGAAATATACTATACTATCTAGAGAAACCTGTAATTATTCAAAAATATTTGAAAAGCTCAAAACAACCTTATATTACCTTTCACCAATCATAGTTATTGAAAAGTTTCCAGAATTTTCTAGAAGCCCATTCAGTATCTGCCTACCCTAATCAAATTAGTCAGCATATTTTGTTTCCGTCAATCAAATTATTCCTAGAAGTGAATCTCTCTTCATATTTCCATCTTCTTGTTTCATTAATGTTTCAAGCATCAAAAATTAGTCAAATTAAGAGATTAATTAGGAAATCGGTATCTCGAATATACATTACATAAGACTAGTCATCTGTAAAGACTACATTATTTAACAACTTAGTGATTGAATTCTAATCGTACCATTAAAAAATTCACAATTAGATTACCGACAAATCAATAAGTAATATTGTATTATGAATCAGCCAGTGCTTTTAAATTAGAAGGGGTTTTTCTGGATACTTTAGTAATTTCAGTAGTTGAGATCATTAGTCAATTGAAACTAGATCATCATGGAAAATCTGGAGACAGTAGACGGTCGTTTCGTCCTATTGTGGGACTCCTTAGCAGTGCGTATCCACGAACACACCTCGCGAGATTCCAACCCAGGACATATCAATCTCGTATGTGAACACTTAATCTCTAGACCACTGAGCCGACCGGTATCCAGCGGTGTTGATGTTTAATTTCAACTAATCCACGAAATTTAGCGACACATCCACCATTGTCATCAGTTAGTTAGTATCTCACAACAGACCTGGTATTTCCTAGAGTTTTAGTGAGAAGCAGTGACCAATGGAGTTCAACCATGTCCAGTAGTTAAGCGCTCGAGCGCGCAAGACTGATATATATAGCTTATATCCAGTCGGTTAGTTAGTATTGAATCAGTTAGATCTAAGATATATTCTCTTAAGCTTTTACACCAGATTATAACATGATGACGAATAGTATATAATAGATATGTGGTTAACAAGTTACTAAGACGTTTAAAATTGATGAGCATTGTGAGAATAAAGAATAGAAACAAACTTGAGCAACTTTTGTTATGATAATGTGAAAGTGGCTAATTTTTCATGGAAAAAACTAATAGAAGTCATACAAAGTTAACAAATTGAAACAATTTTAGTATGATTTTTGAATGTTTCGACTTAACTTACGAGTTCTTAAGATTTGAAATAAAAGAACTATCTACACAACTGTTCCCCTATGTGGATACAAAGCGTTTCCTCCTCTAATGACACCGTCTAACCCTAACCCTAAAACTCAACTCAAACTCATTTCAAACAAAAATAGTTCAGATTACGTGATTTAAGTTGTAAATGTCAGAAAAGGAGAAAAGCGAACCCAGTTGGTCAAACGTCTAGGAAATCAGTGCCTAGAAATTAAATTCCTGCTAGATTCAATCCAGAATGTCCATAATTTTTCAAGCCTTTATTATTAAATGACTGATACTGAAGTATTATCTCTTGATCTGAAATTTTGTCATAGTCACAAAAGCTATAATAAAATGAATATGAAAGTTCATTTGGAAAAACTCTGTGCACAAATGAAGGATCTAATACCATCAAATAACGAGGAGGTAGAAAGGCTAAAGTCCACTTAAATATATTGTTGACAGTACGGATAGCATCCTGATTAAAATGGACAAAGAATATTTCAATAAGCTAAAAACAGATGAAAACCTAATGGTTTCCAAATCTGAAAAAAATCAAGAATAGTTCTGATGGATAAAACAGTCGACATGGAAAAGATGAATACAATACTCAGTGACCATATCAAATTTTAGAAATTGTCTTCTAAACACAACCCCATAGAAAAAACTGAGCGACAGGTAAATCAATCATTAAGTATTTTTTGACTGAGATCATGAACCGATTGATTTTAGACCACCATTGAAAACCTGGAAGCACTGGACAGCCGTTTCGTCCTATTGTGGGACTCCTCAGCAGTGATCTCAATCAAAAACTTAACAATCTCCATAATCACTATACTGATAATCATTAAATAGTCTGAAACAACCGGGTTCAATCTTTTAATACCTGTACACAATACGTAAACCCATGGGTACGTGATTCCTAGACACTATTTCGGGTTGCTAACTGACTGCACATCTACTGAAATGTAAAATCAATATATTTGTGTAGAATCCCGATAAGGAACAAACTGAAAAGAAATATTTCTCCGTTCAATTTGAACTTTTGATGTCTTAGTAGGGATATTTCATAAAATCATTGTGTTATATCACCTGCATCTTGATTAGCTGAAGATTGTCTTCACTTTTTCGAGATTACAGTCAGTAGGTGTCGGCAGTAAAGTATGCTTTTACTGTTTGGTTTTCATGAAGTTAAGGTAAACACCCTTCTGTCGAACAATTTATGGAGTGATAAGGTGTAATACTACTTATTTGTCAGTAAAGTATTCACAAGCGGAAATTTAAAAAAAGCATTTGTGAATCTTTTAGTAGTGTAAAGAATAATTTTTGAAAAGGAAATACTTCATATGAATACCGAATTTGTTGATTTCATTTTTTCGATGAATAAACACTGGGAGTAAATATTAGTATTATCTCTAGTGTAATTCCTGAAAGAAAGAAACTTAGCAAGTTGTCGTCTAGGATTATTTCGAGAAGGAAATCGTAGTTCGCATAGTTCCTTGAATTAAAGTAAGTCTGACAATGATCGTTTACAAATTACACATCATCGTATATGGTCAGACTGATTCAAATGAAGACAAGTAAGCAAAGTATCGTTGGTTTACGTTCATTAACTCTACTTTCATATAATGGGAGTTTACATATTATCTATCCTTGAGACATCATGCTATTTTTATGGCTTTGCTCGGCGAATTATGCACCTGAAAATAAATGGATACACATTTAGATTTAATCTCCGTGTGTTATGTAATCCACAAATTTAAAAATAGTCTGTAATTGATATACACAGTTAATTTATTGAGGAAATTTTAACCATTAGAAATATTTTACCGGTGAAGAATACAGGATTAGATTTATCGTGTTTAGAATTATATAAAGGTGATGTTCTCCTAACTAGATTATAACTAGACGATAATTAATCACAAATTAAATTTATCTCTTCAGAACTCATCGAACGAAACTAAAATTATGGAAGAGAGGTTTGTGGATATCGTTGAAATGTATTGAGATTATGAGTCTATCTTGGTTAAACAACCATTGAAAAATTCAAACCACTCGATAGTTATTTAATCCTCCATGACCCCTATACTGATAATTATCATCTTACTAGTAACTAACCTCGAGAGAGGATTTCTAGAGTTCTAGTGAGGAGCAGTGACCAGTGAAGTTCAACCGTATCGACTGTGACGCAAGAAAGCACTAAAGAAAATGGAAGATAATCACGCACTATTACAAGGTCTTTGACGTGGTCCTCGATGATGCAGTTGTAGATGAGCAGTACTGAGTCTCACACTAGGATGGAACGACTGTTTAGTATTTTAGATTCTCAATGGTTGCCAATACTATAACTGTGTGCTCACTATTGACTGACTTCAAGATCGGTTGTTGAAGTACTAGTGTGAGGTCTTGATCACTGGTATTAGATTTTATAACTGAAACAATTATTATCATTGGCATCAGAAGATCATTGTAGTATACAGGGAGTAGACTAATGTTGATGTATACCACTGGAAGACAACTCAGTGCTCTAGTGTTTAGGCGCTCGCCACAAGATCAAAAGACCCTGAACTCTATGCTTTATGGGATCACGGTCGAGAATTGTTGACAAACCCAATATAGATGAAAAAAGCAGCTGCTATAGTGCTCCCTGATTGTAAGTGATATCCCAACTGAGGTCAACTGATAACGAACAATGCCTTATAAATATTCGCAAATGACAACAAGCTTAGTCTAAGCGACAATTGTCAAACAAGCAGTTTTCGATCTATTAAAAAGGCAAGCCGTTTCGTCTACCGAAGATGTACAAAGCTCATGAATCTACTTAGTACTTCATTTCATAGTGTCAAGTGCTGTTAATGTCAATTTACGTTTCCTACATCTCTATAGATTACAAAATGTTCCGTCGATGCTTCCTTAACAATCTAGGATGTTAAAAAAACTTGTTTTTTTTTGTGCTTTTCCAAGTGATAATTTTTTTTACTTCCAGTATTTTCATGGTGGTCTAGCTTCAAATGACTCATGATCTCAACCACTGAAATTATTATAATAACTCAATAATAACGTATCTCAGTTTCCAAATTGTTATCCATATTACTAAACTGTCTAAATAACTATTTTTGGACAATATCTTATTGGCGAAATAATCAAAATTGATAAGTAGATTTCCAGTATACTTTTATATTGGTTAAAAATACGCTAAAACATCTTTACTTTTCAAGTATCAATACCAAGGTTGGACCTGATAGTTTCAAATAAATTGAGCATTAGGTAGATAATCCTTCTGAAGAAGTGGATTACATTAAGTCACGAAACGTCGTCAGAAATACAATTTTTCCACTTTTTGGGACATAGCAAAAAATATATTTATTATCAATACTTGTTTTGTATTATACAGAAGGTTAAGTAATAAAGATCTTGTAGTGACCTATTTTTATCAAGAGAACGCGATCGGTTTAATGTAAAAAATTATTATTATAACTAATTGCACCAGTGATTGTTTTACTGTACTTGTTTGTTTAACTGTACTAAAGACATTCTTCCTTCCGTTGAGTGTGACCTTGCACGTACTTACGTTTGCTCAGCGATTCCGCTTGTACTCCTTTGGCACGATCTCGGTATTCTTTCGATACCACGGGATCGCCAACAAATATATATCGCTACAACCTTCAATCGCCTTCTGATATTTGGTACTCAACCCTCTTGTAGTGGTGATCATAGTCAACTGCGAGTCGACGCCACACTACAACAATCTATTAAGTTTTAATTAATAGTTGAATAATAGCTATTACTCATTAGCTCAAACTATCATCTATCTTTTTATCAGTGGATTAGGGTATTTTAATTATTTCTCAATAGAAATATTGATTACTACCAAAAATATTTTAAATTTGAGCCAGAGGTCTATTAATGACTGACTGATTACAGTAGGTTGGAAGAAGACATGACATCAGTTCACTAAGTTATTAACCACTTGACTGAGTTGCCAGAAAGTTCAGATTTCTTGGTTGGGGTTCATGCGAGAATCATAGTTAGTAATCGAAGATCTCAGGTAATATCTCTTGATACAACAATATTCACTTCTTGCCTTCCTTTAGATGCTGTTTTAACAATACTGCATACTTCACGTTCCTTGGTTTTCCGACTCCTGTAATTTTTATCGAGTCAACTTTCTTCGTCTTCGGGGTAATCTAGGAACTTTGACGGATGTATATTTGTTTTAAATGCTTAGTTGGTCATGGATACCTGACTAAACTCATTAACCAAATGAGGGAAGTATTACGTGAAGTTAAAGCACAGGTGTAATTCAGATGAACCAAGCCAAATTAAAATACATTATATGTAACGTCTACGGCAGTCATGCTTTAAAATAAGAAACTATCATTTTACAACAACCATTAGTAAAGTTGAAGTCAGAGCTGAAAAATTTACCGCTAGATTGAGAGTATTTAGTAAACCTAGAAAAACCTATCAGATGACATTTGCTATTACGATTCATTTATAACATGTAGTGTTATCTGCTCAAAAGTGAAAAATCAGTAGATCGTACGAATCTTTAGAACGGTTACATTCCGTAAGATTGTTTTCACCGTGCTATTTAGATCAGACAGACGTTTTGTATAAGTGTGAAATAAATACTATTTAAGTGACAAATTCAAATCAATCATGATAGTTATTGTGATTCGAATATTAATGACAAACAAGTTTTAATAAAGAAATTAATCGGATGACCTTATATAGAAAATAATTGAGGATCACGAATCAACGGATTAGTTATTACATCCAAGAACGGATTTTCGCAGCAGTGCATACTCATAACACAACCATAAACCAAACACGTGAATTCAAGGGTGCACATTATCGATCTCAGTTAAATCGAGGAGTTAGTTAGTGATGAGATAGTGACAGTGTACTGCTGTCCTTAATACATATTTCAAGAGTACTTTTATACTTTATTTAAGATGTTAAACTGAAAATATTTTTGTCTAATACATTTATCATGGACCTTACCTACAAATGCCATACATTTATTTGTTTATTATGGTTACAATGTTATCTTTGTTTCTCAACTTTTATTTTGCCTTCTAGAATATTTGTCCGGATTATTAAATATTCGATGTGATTTATTTATGCTTTAATTATAATTTAATTTATAATGATTCGCACATCCGGCTAACGTGTTTTAAATAGGACGAAACATGAGTTCTGGATTTCACTGGTATATACATTATATCTATTTCATCAATACTTGTGTGGTGTATGCTACTGATGTCAATAGGTATAAGCAGTATCATCAATCGAAAATGAAATACCTGGAGGTAGAAGATCGAAGAAAAGAGAACAGGGAAAGACAATGATTAGTGTGGAAATGAAGGAACAATCAATTTTGAGACAATTGATTGATCTTTTGTAAATGAAGTATTTACTTTATGGTACTCAGATTTTACTATAAGATACTGTAATTTTGTGTTCAAATACATTCGACTGTCTCCACTTGTGTTCTCGTTCACTATAATTTTGATAAAAATTCAAATATGCAGTGAATGAGAAAACAACATGATTGTAATACACAAAAGAAATAAGCATACGTAAAATCTTTCATCTCGAGAAGTGTAGAGTGTAGGTTATTATGTTAAGCCCATATACCTTATTCTAGCTTACGGACAGCTCAATCTGTTCGTTCTACTTAAGTCACATTTTGACCTTGTTATTTATTCGCTTATCAATCTTGACTGTTATGTGAGCACGTATGTGTGTGTACATTTCTTATCCCATTACTCATCACATGTCTGTAACTTTGTGTAACTATAAATATTGATTAACGCTTGGTTAAATGGGTGTTGGCTTACCAGCCATCTCCACTGCGCGTCGTTTGTCTTCTCTACTCCGTTTGCTCTATATACAAAATATATGTATTCAGAAGTCCATTATTATTATTTGACTCATTTAATTCCGTTATTGATTAACGCGATTTAAGTCGATGATTGTATACGAGGATAGGTGACATATATATTTCAACAACAATCATCATTACAATCTCCTTGGATTCAGATCTCGGGCCACTAAAGTGGAGCCCTTTCGACAACATCGTCCGATCTAAACAACGACAGATAAAAGGCCCCAGTAAGTGGTAGTAAGCAGTTCAAGTTTTGTAGTGTCTAGTATTGGGAGTTATAAACAATAATTCAGATAGGTATCATTACCAAGGTTTGATTTGATAATTTCGAATAAATTGAGCATTGGGTAGATTGTTATAAATAAATAATATATTTGTAATATCCCAATGAGTAGGAAATTAGATTTTCTGACGTTTTGTGACTTAGTGTAAGTCACTTCTTCAGAGAATAAATAACCCAATTAAAATACTTGGATTAATTTTAATCTGGTTATTTATTATATGAAGAAGTAACTTACACTAAGTCACGAAACGTCAGAAAATCTAATTTTCTACTCATTGGGATATTACTAATTTATTTATCAATAATTCAGATAGTGAATGACTATGTAAGGTAACATGGCAGTGATGATTTTCAGTTTTTGGGTAGCCTCGGCATACTATCTTACTGAATAATATGCTGCACGAAGTGAAACCTTGGCACCAGTACAACACATTGATCAAACGAAATCGAAATCTAGCGGTATTATTATTGACTTTATTCAATATTATGTTTTTGGTACAATATAGAATTCTTAGCACAAGATATTACAAGTTTCGTTTACAAAAAAGGGGGAGAATGAAGGAAACTGATAACTGCATACATATATGCATAAGTCAAGTAGATAAACTACTTGGAATTAAATGGAATGTTTTCTTTTAAAGAAGATTTGAATCTGTACAACCTTTTTATATAATTAGAAACATGTTCAAGAATATAAATAATTGGTAGGTCAACTCCAACAACCTATTCGTCGCATAGTATATTTACTAGATAAGTTGTTTTAGAGCTTTTATACCTTTGCTTGAATGCATAGAATCTAAAGTACTGACGTCACGTTCTACCAGATATACAAGGAGAAAGACATAAATGAAGTGGATGGTTAGAATCTGATAAGATAGCCGACTATCCACCTTAATGTTTCTGATAAACTTCTAACAAATGGAAATTAGTCATACTCAAATAATTCCAAATCTATAATGCTAAAAAACAACAAATATTAACCAATCATAAACAGTTTTATAAAATATCCTACACCCTTCTACCTGGAAAACAATACTGTACTACTCAAATTGCTTAAGATTGGGTATCAATATATGTATTGAAAACAAGTAGTGCAATATAGATTAGTCTAGCCGTTCCACCCAATCGACTGAATGACATATGATACATGCAGGCACATACACTAATTCCGCTTTGTATTTGCATGGGTCAAATTTGTTGATCAATAATTATTTAGAGCAGATACTATTTTCCATGTAAGTGAGATGAATAAGATATTCAAAGCGTATACACAAACACAGAATACGATCAGTATAAAGCAATCCTAAACCATACAATCCGGAGCCAAATAATGTAGTAATTAAGCATTGTTATTTAAATTTCGAATTTCACTAACGCTGACTAGAAGGGGGGGAGACCGATCAAACTCAATGATGAATATGAAGGGGAAAGTTTATAACCCAAAAAATTCTTACCTATAAAATTTTTAACATTTAGAGTAAGCTTAATAGAACCTATAGACTCACAGAATTACATAATGCTATTGAGCCATAGTGAACAGTAATGTATTTTGGAAATTAAGTGTCATAAATATTGTTGATACAAACAAGATCAGTTTTAAGATCTCGTTTTATGCTTCTCAAAAATTAATTTGAACGTAGAAACTTTAGGTTAAACTAGTTATCTTATGGTTATGATAAGATTTTGCATTTTTCTTATACACGAAACCAACCAGAAATTGTAATAATCATAGATGTGTATAATTTATTTTTACTTGAACACATAAATATTGGTATAAAGGGGCACCGAATACAAATGCGCAACACAAGTCACTCGATTTGTGTGGGCTGTTATACTGCTTGGGTGCCCAGATCGAAGCAGGTGGCTTTCCCAAGGGTCACACCCCGAGACTTCAACCTAAAGGTCTAATACACAAGACAGTGGAGCAACGTGAGGAGATGCAGTCCCATGGTAACCAGTGACCAACAATTGGTTCATACACTATTTGTTCTTCAGGATACTGGAGCCAGCCCATATGTACCATCAGTTTGGAATAAGGGTTTTCTAAATCCCTTAGGTGGATCCTCCATATCCACCAGCCCGGTAAAAGCGCCGGACATTTGCTTTTCGTTCTTTCAATTTTGTAAACAACAGTAATGCCACGAGAAGGCAGTGAGTAGAACTTCTCTGACAGTGGTTGCATACACGTGGCCATGTGAATGCGTCCTGAGAGGAAGAGCAGACTCTCCCCACCTTCGGTCGTACCAGGGCATTCGGGGGCGAGTATGTGTCGGAGGTGGGATTCGAACCCACGCCCACATCGTGAACCAGAACACCCAGAAGAACACTTCTGAGTCTAGCGCATTAGACCGCTAGGCCACTCCAACGTATAGTTTAAATATGTCCACAAAAAGAAAGCTAATTTACAGTAAGAAATAAATTGTATATTTATTATTTACACACACAAGAAAGCTGGTAGAATTGGTTATTGAGGTAATAATTAGGTTTAAATAACTGTATTTATCATTAGAAGAAAAAGAAGGAAATAGAGACTGGAATCAGATATGAAGGGAAGTCTAAAAATAACAACAGGTATAATACTGATAAGTATAAGAAACAAAGTATTCAAAATATAATACAATTTTAGCTCACAAGGACAATAGAATATGCTATTCTAGTAGTGTATCAACAAATCAATTGTACCTATTTCATATTAACTGAGGCGTACACAGAAAAAGTAGAGTATACATACTAATTTGAACAACACCTCCCTAAAGTTATTCATGGAATCAAACAACAGACGCAAAATAGAGTAGTACTGTGCAGACAATAGAGTGGACTGGAGACAAAAAGATTATAAAGCTTTAAAACATGAACAAAAACGTAGCAAACACAGAAAGATATTGAGAATAATAATCCAAAACACAGTACTGAGTCTATTAGATAAGGAGCCCTAATGAAATTAGAAAACATCATGTACACATTATATAGTCTGATAAAATTCTAAGTATAAAGATTAACGCACTAGAAAGGTTTAACTGAAATGAGAGTTGTGAAGTTGAATATACAACTAAGTATTAATAATAATTAGAACCTATAAAATCTGGTCACACAAAAAGGTAATCAGGTATTTGGACAGAAGAACATGTATGCATGTATTAGTGTTAAGGTAGTATGGATTGGGGCCTGTGTAAATTACGACTTAGTACTGAACGTACATCGCTCACAAACCTAAGAGCATCCAGTACTGGTAGTAGACATAGAAGGGCTGTATCACGTGAATCGGAAAACCACGACCGAATCGGAATAGCATTATCTGTAGGCATTAAAATAAAGATGGATAAGCATCAAAATAAGAGATAAAAATAAATTTACTAAATCGACTCATTCACTAGGTATTTGAGTATAAGCCACGCAAGGTGTAAGAATTAATGATACAACCCAGCTACCCAAACAGATGTGGGTAGAGCGGGGTACGAACTTGAGACTTAATGAATGGAAGCCGAGCCATTTGACTACTACTACACGACAAAAAGAGACAATTACTAGTAAAAGTCCAATAACTCTAAGCAAATAAATAAACCAAAAGAATATTGATAAAACAGATGAGTTGTGACTAGGAGTTGAATCAAGGACCCACATTTCGTCCTGTTTGGGACTCATCAGATGGATGGACAGCATCCTATAGTTGATATTCACACTAGGATTTCATTACTAACAACAATTAATCTAAAATGAATAACTTGTGTCATCATGTTTGTATCGAGGCAATCCATACATGATGCACATACACCAACAAATACTGATCAAAATCCAGTCCTAAATATCAACAAGATAATTCAAACTATTCCTAATAATGATATAAGCATATTAATATTTGTCAACTGAAAAACAAACAAAGCAGTAGAAATATCAATTTTAGAAGAACGTATAGGTGTTAACAATGATATGTAACCAACCGTTATCATAACGTAGATTGAAGCTATAGTGGCATAGTTACTTTTGCCAACGAAATAACTTTATCCCTATATCCAAACAATACACCCTGAAGTTATTTATCAAATGACCGTATCAAATAAAGTGTTTGTAATGACACTCCCTTAATTCACTTCTGAGATTGACGGCACAGTGATAGATGACTAAATATACTTGGAAAGCTGAGTAAAAGACTTCAAAAGATATTTTAACTGATTTACCGTCGTAGCAACTCTAGTCAAAATATGTTGAGCATGTTTGACAGCTGAACATTATTATACTTGATGATGCAAGTGTTTAGAGAAAGCTTCAACTAATAAGATGGTACAGTACATCGGAACTGAAGAACCATTTTCAAGCTTCTTTTTACAAAGATGGATATATTTCTGTCGAGGAAGAGAGACTTGATCATTTGAAAATATTTGGTATGTTGAAATGAAATCATTGAAATTTATGTGTGCTTAGCAGTTTGTACTTACATTTCCAACAGTATAAACCTAGGAGTATATATTTAGCTATAATTAGACCTTTGTCGCATTCGTTTTAAAAAGGGTAGGGATCTGATATAAATTGTCTGAAATATTTACTTTCGTCATACAGTGTAGATCTGTGAGAAACGCGTGAAAGACTACCGGCGAAAAACAGAGAGTATTTCATTTAAATGGTGTATACATTCATTACAACTCCGCCTGGAGCCACTCTGAGGGCTACTGCTGGTCCCAAGCCCGGATAAAGGAGGAAGGTTGGGCATGGGGTTAGCGACCCATCCCGTAGAATACTAACTCGCCAAAAAAACACTAACCCTTTACAAGGTGGTTGATAACACTCATGCAGTGATTGTTATTTGATATAAGAGTCGCTTTACTTTTGTTGGACAGAACTGTCTTCTGATAATGGATACAAATGAAAGTATCGTTGAGTCAATCGTCAACATACTGAAAGTCCTTTGAATAAGCACAATGTGGGAGTGGGGGGCTTAATAACATCATCTTCATCGGTCTGTGATAATATACTCATTACATACATTGCGCTTAGCTTGCCATCAGCGACAGTGCATATAGTAATTATTTCGCATTACTGAAGTTTATAACACTAACATGATAATGTATATGCATTGATTACTTGCGATTAGTCATTGAATATAATCAGAACCTTACTTCTAGAAGGTTGTATCATGGTGCAACGAGTTATATCTTTTTCTAGTAAAAATGAGGGTGAAATACATCAATGTAAGCAATCTTTGTTATCACTGTCCCGTTGTTAATAGATGGACGAAACTCAACTACGGGTTATTTAACCGACTCTTCATATGTCGAAAATAAAAATCGTCTGACACGAACGTGAAGTCAGATTGCAAAAATTATCAAACAAACGTTTAACAACGATTCAAATTTGAAAGAACCTTAAATTTCCTTCGAAAACAAGCTAGACAACAGATGAAGTTGAAATACGGTAATAAATTACACTAAATTACCAGGATATGATCGATAGGCCCCTGGAGAATTGTCTAATATGAATACAGAAGCCATATCAGAGGTAATTAGGGAAAGATTCTTTGAATAGCTGCCATTATCATATGTACAATGCTAAAACAGTAGATAAACAAAAAAACCACCAAATAAGCGCTTTCTTAAGGTACCAAGACATTCAACAACATAGAAATGAGAGATTCAATTAGTTATAATCAACTGAGGACCTGGCATAAACATGCTAAGGTCCAAATCACTAAACCACAAAAGTTAGTAAACGATTTACATTTATTAACACCGAAACATTATGGCTTTCAGTCTTACATCTATCTTAAAGATAGACATATGATCCTAGAGTAACTTATGAAACCGGATGACCAGAAATATTACATTTTTTGTCTTAATTGGAGTCTAAAATGCTTATTGTTAACTTTTTATGTACCGAACGTAGACAATTCTTGAACGGTTGGTTTAATTTCATTCAATGGTAAAATGACACGTAGAAGCTCTGGTTTTCCTAGTAACATTGGGTTTTCATTAAATTGTTCTACAGTGCAGAAAACCTCTATGAGAAATATAGACATTTATTATCAGCAATTTAGATTCACAAATGACCTGAGAACTCGTAAGCACAGTAAATTGGTTGTTTTCTATTTAACTGGTACCTTTTTATTTTTATTTCTCATTAAACATAACTGAAGACAACAAGTCCACAGATATCGTATAAAATGGACTACGAAAGAAAGGTATTATGTTAGGGTGGTTAATTTATGTGAAAACGTTTATACTGGCTGAGTACAGGTCAAGTAAACACACACCAATTAACTTATCTGAGATGGATAAAAAGGTAACATAGACGTAATCATAACGTGCCTACCAGATTCACACAAAATTAGATAACTCATACTCTCCAAGGTCGTTATTTTCATTTAGATTATAACTATTTAAAATGAAACCCAGCATTCCAATGCGCTAAACATTCATAGTTGGCTGGCCATGTCGTTGGTTGTTCTCCTTCAACTGTTTTTCTAGAGTTCTTTGTTCAAAAACGAGGTGACTGGACAATAAATACAAGACGATTGTAACCCATTATAATCTTGTTTTGTAATCGACTGTTGTGGGATGGGAAAGTCTAAGACAAAAAAGTGGTTTTGTTGATTGGGTTGGTGACGAGCACGAATGATCATCTTAAGAAAAATGGAAATCAGGAATACTACATGGTAACAATTTAATCTAACATACATGTAGAACATAAGCGATATTGTAGGAGAATGATGGTACTTGGCTGATTTCAACTCCACATGTGATCACACTTCACGCAAACTCTTCAGAGTTCGAAATGAGGGATACTATCCTAGAGATCATATGGGATCGATCCCAATAATCTTTAGGACTGAGTTTTCATAGGATAGAAGTATAGATCCTGCACTGAGGAATAATTCGCCAAATAGATCAATATTTGCAACTTATATATCTATTTGTACAATGTTGTCGATTTATAGATCTTGAAAGAGAAATTGATCCCACATCTTTTGATGGATATCAAGAAGAATAGAATTTATTTTAAATTTTACACTAATTGTATTACCGAACAAGCAATTATGGACGTAACGCTGAAATGGAAATAATTTCCTCAACAATAACCGACCTGTCTGTAAAATCGTCTCTGAAGAATATGGCGTCCATTGTCGAGCAACTCAGTTACTCCTGCTCCGTAAATTTCAAGACTAGCTGTATATATTACAAGTTCGTACCACTGGCTTATCTAAAGAGAATCATCAAAATTAGAACAGGCTATTAAATTCAGAATTCGCAAATATTACTTAAGTTTTAGTAGGGGGTAAGAATTTTCATAATAATTTAATCAATAAATTATGCGGCAGAACGACAAATCAATTGGAATTAATCAGTTACATACCTAAACTTTTTACGATAAAAGTTGACGTGGTCAAAGTCAGGAGGAAATACACTGGGAACCTTTAAATTATCCATTGACAAAATCGGTGACCACAAAAAATCCCCTAGTCATTACAATCGAAAGGTTTGTGAACTATCTGTCTTGTGCATTAAACATCTAAGCCAAAGGCTCGGGGAGTGGCCTCCTAAGGAAACCACTTGCTTCAGTATAAGCACCCGAGCAGTATCACGACCCTCACACAAATTAATGATAACTACTGCTGGCCTCATTGTTACTGTGTGGAGCATGTGTATTTGGTGTCCCTTATATCCATGTTTATGTGATCAAATAATAAATAAAATAAATACAAAGAGAAGTAAGACCTGAAGCAAAAAAGAACCTGCATGGACAAATATCTTAGGTGGGGACAAAGAAGACTTTAGGCTCAAAACCCGTGTTATACAGGATTCCGAGGACAATCTTGATCGTAATTTCACGTTTTGTGATTAACTGACCTACCTAAAGCTCCGAAGTTATCAGTTTCGCCACACGCAGATAGCGTGAAGACATGGAAAGTAAAACGAAATGCAGGGAATATTATAAGGTTTCAAACAGACCGATAATTAGTGAATACTAATAAGTCCTGTCAAGAGCATTATGATCCCTACTAGTCAGTGATGTGGGGATAATTACATAATTATTCACCGTCGATCAAAAACCCACAACGGACCATAAAACACTTCAAAACAACTGGATTGTAAGTGGTTCTACAGTCGCACTCTTAGGATACTTTGGGCAGGATACATGCCGTTTGATAATTTATGTCAAAGCGTTTACAATACTGAGTACAGTAACAGTTTGTCTAAAGCTCAAATATCGTAAATATAGAGGTAATTCTTTTCTGAAGTTTTAAGCAAACTTGACGGGAACTGTCTTTAGAATTTTCAGGCTTTCGGGTGGTACTTTATTCAGATAAAGCTGTTATCATATAGAAGGATCCGAGGTGGACTAATCACAGTTTTTTGGATTACTTATTAACCACATCGGTATTATCATAACCTTGCCTACTTGTCTACCAATATAAAAAACATATAAGGATGTCAAAAGTCGTAATGAGTCCCCTAATAATTAAAATACCCATTTTCAAAGGTGACAGCAGCTCCATCCTTAAACTTATCTAGGAGAACAGACCAAGTGAGACCTATGTTGTCAGGACAAACATAAACATCTTAGTTGTCTAACTTTAATAACACGACTTAGTATACACATATAGCAGGAAAAATAGTTTGAGCATTAGTATCATAAATCACAGTATGACTCATAGAATTGTAATACCTTTAAGGATACTTAAACTAGGTATTTGGAAACTGATAGAGACCTACTTACATGCATTTAGCTGATAAGTGAAGAAAATATACGTTAATTAGGATAAAAATGAGTTACTTTAAAGCCTTTAAGAAAAACACAAAATCTGATATTAAAAAACTTACCACATTGAGGAAAAAATCAACATGCGGTCGTTTATGAACGGAGAAGCGAACAGGATGATGGTCAATAAAAACTTTGAGAACGAAATCTGGAGGTGTTCCTGGTCTGACCGTTGGCCGCATTATCCCATCGTGTACTGAATGAATCAGTGTCTCATCCAAATCTAATACCATAACTTTTCGTCTTAATGTACCTGAAGGAAAGAAATAAAGTTAGAACTTTTATACGTCCGAAATTATAAAACATTTTAATCGGTAATTTTACTTCTTGTCATTAACAACATACAGGGATCATCTTAAATATTCAGAAAATGATATAAGATGTAAGTCATTTATCGAGCTTTTAATCACACTACATGTAAACTAACGACGACACCATGCTGACCAGACTGAAGTCGATGTAGCAGGACCCATACCTGTAACATGATGGTTGGAAATGAGATACCGACCATTAAGCCACTACTCTATATTTTAATGCAATACTTGTACTATTTATTAGTGAACGATTTCTGATATCACATGGTAAGGTGATATCTACAGACACATAAACATTGGTACAAGAAGGCACCAAACAGATATGCAGCACAAATAATTCGATATGTGTGACGGCTGGGATACTGCCCAGGTGTCTGAACCGAAACAGGTGGTTTTCTCAGGGGGTCACATTCCGAGACTTCAACCTAAAGGTCCAACCCACAAGGCAATGGGGCAACGTAAGGACATGTAGTCCCATGGTAACCGGTTAAAACAATTGGTTCATACACTATTCGTTCCTTCAGGATATTGGAGCCAATACGCACCATCGGTTCGGAATAAGGGTTTTCTAACTCCCCTAGGTGGATCCTCCATATCCACCAACCCGGTGAAGCGCCGGACATTCGCTTTTCGTTCTCTCAATTTTGTAAGCAGCGGTGATGCCGCGAGAAGGCAGTGAGTAGAACTTCTCTGACTGGTTGTATACATGTGGCCATGTGAAAGCATCTTGAGAGGAAGAGCTGACTTCCCACTAATGGAGGACCAGAGGCGCCCTATGCCTAATTCACACACGCAGATTCAGTCAGGAATTGAAGAACGGGGTTGATTATGAATACAGTGGTCTTGAGTGCTGTTAGAGGCATGAGGGCGGTTATCACTTCCCGGTCGCCCACATCGTGGAAGGGTTCTTCTGGAGGTACCTGAAAAGGAAATTGGAATAGAGGTGGTCTTAGTGACATGACCGCAGTGCTCAAGTGACAACTGCTTGAGGTCAGTCACACACGACCTTTTTACGAGTAATTTTTGTGTTAGCTCCGTACTTGTTGAGACCATACCGCCGGAGACGGATATCCGTGGGATAAGGCGAGGTGTGCATTTTTAGGGTCGACCTTTTCTAACCCCACCCCTCTTGTGGGAAGGCAGCATCGCTGTTATGCTGGTTGATGAAGGAAACACCTTACTGTTGTCACACTTCTGTACAGTCAGCAGTACGACTTCGCCTCCGGACCTTGTGTTTGTTGCTTTTAGTCTTGCTGCTCTTCAACCGACCTGTCTGACATGGTAAAACCTTGGGGAGCGGTTGTTCCAGCCAGTATAGCTCGGTTGCTTCATCATGATAAGCAAGCCCGACCACCACGTTAAGGTAGCAACAACGGTCGGAACAGACGCAGATTGGGTGCTTTCTATGTTAAAGTGACATTTACACAACATCGAAATAAAA